>JAPDPK010000151.1:1200000-1750101 GCA_031772115.1 Heritiera littoralis | reverse complement strand
CCCAAAAATGAAGCAAATAAACCTAAACAAAAAGGACGACTAGGCATACAATTATCAGAATCGCTGTCATCGCTCGCGTCATTGCCATAAACCTCAGCAGTGTCTTCAAAGAACTGAATGACTCCCGGATTCTTCCGTTTCCGACGGCTCTCCTCGGCTTCAGTAACGCTTCTTCCTGCGCTGATCTTCCTTTTCCCATGAAGCACCTCCTTCGCCTTCTCCTTCCCCTTCGACGACATGTTGTTTCAGTCGCACTGGCACAATTTTTTTCTACATAAATGAAAAAAAATGGAGAGAGTTTCGCTTTGTCTTTTTTTTTTTTAATGATTTTCGCAAGTGAAATGAAATTGTGATTGATGGATTGGAGGCAGGCACTGACAGTGCACTTCGAAGCTGAAATAGGTAAATAAAATAATTAATGAAAAAAATAGTTTTACGATTTTACCCTTTGCATTCAACGTTTTAATAGGAATGTCAACAGGGACAGGGTATCCCAAAAGGCCAACAACACCTATTCCATTCCTCTTTTTTTTTTTAATCTCTTTTTTTTATTTGAAATGTCAATGAATTCAAGATTATGTAAAATTTGTTAATACTACAATTTGATTACAAACACCATTTACACTATGTTTGGCAAAGGTCATTAGATTTTTTTTAAAGGAAATATGTAAGTATAAATTTACTTAACCTAGAAATGAAAATAAAGTCTCTAATGATCTTTTTTTAAAAGTTAACTTAAATATAAAAAATTCCTAAATTAAAATTAAATTATCATTTAACTCCAGTCGTTTTATTGCAATTAATTAACGTTTGAGCATCATTTTTATTTAATTAAACTCTTTATATTTAATTTTTCACTCAAATAAACTTTGATTAGAAAAAATTTAATTACTTAAACCAAATAATTATGATGGTTGTTAACCAAATTTTATATAATTAAAGATTCAATTGATTTAAAACCATACATATATGATTAAAATATTTCACAATAAATGACAATTTTTTTTACTTAAATTTGAGTTCTTTATCTCCTAATTTTATTGCATAAAGCAAAATACAATTTTGGTTTTTGACATTTATATACAATTCATGATTTTTTATTTTCTTTTTTATTAATATTCTTTAAAATCGTTATTTATTAAGTGTCCATTTGAAGTATATCAGGATGATCCAATTGCACCCAGATGGTGTTTTTATGGTGCAGTTGATGCCTATCCATGGCGCCACAGCCACCATTTTGTACTAGGCCTCTAAGATTTAGTACAATTCACCCCCTTTATGTAGTTTATTTTAATTAGTTTGGATGGATTATAAAATTGATTCTCATGAAATTTTAAAAATTATTAAATATATATTTTTTATAAAATAATTTAAAATCAAAAGGAAAAAAAATAATTTAAGTTCTATTTTTTTCTCTATTACATTGTTCATGAACTAATTCTTTGCGATGAAATCCAAATTCAGCATTCGTCATTTGCGTCCATATTTTTTTATTTTGTTTTTGATTTTATTGGATGAAAATATATTTATATTTTTGTATTTATATTTTAATTTTTTTTATTTTACAAAATTTGAAATGATTTTGTTGATTTAATCTAACAAATAAATATTATTATATAATAAATAAATATAATATATAATAAACTTATTAATAAATAAATTTGTTACTATATGATATAGTCATAAATAAATAAATAAATCTAAATATATAATAACATGAGTTAATGAGAAAAATAATAAATAACTATATAAATAATTATGTAAAATATGGGAAAATCATATTATATATATATATATATAAACACTACCATACTTAGTCATTTTTAATTTATTAAAAATATCTTTTGATATAAAATAATTTTAATAATTTTTAATTATTTATTAATTTCACAAATATAAAATATTTTACTATAAAAATTTATTTTGTACAAATTTTAATATAATACCCCTAATGGTTAATTTTTGTTATTATTATATTTCATATCATCTCCACCACCGCATTTGCATCTAAACACGTATTCTACAACTAATTTTAATCTCATCGTTATAGTAACTACTCTAATCGTCATCATGTTTTTAATTTCACCGAAATCAATCATATAGCACATCCAAATAAACCTTAAAATTTATTAAAACCTTTAATTCTCCAACATTTTATGTTTTTTACTTTTATATTTTTTTTAGTCACTAATGGTCTTTCATATTTGTTTTTTAGGAGTATGATGGTTATATAAGTGCATTTCATGCCTGAATCACATTTTATTATCCAAATTATTGTTTGCCATATTACAAAGTAAAGAGATTTGTTTTTTATTATGTTTACATTTTTATAATTTTTTAATCATGATTTGTGCTTTCTTAATTGGCACTTCAAGTTTTTTTTTAACAATTTGTTTTCTTTTATTGTTTGCATTTTTTTTCTTTTATTGTTTGCATTTTTTTTTCTTTTTCATGATTTATGATTTTTTTTTCATTGTCACAAAACGATAAATTGACTTGTGAAAAAAATGATTTGAGGATAAAAATTCATGTTTGTGGATTGTGAGATATTTAAAAAATCATAAGATTAAACAAAGTGTTAGCACATAAATGACATTGGTTGATGAAAAAGGACGTAATTAATATTATTTTTATTATATTTTTGGATTTATTTTTTTTTATTTTATCTTTTTTTATACCTTCTTATGAATATTTTACTCATGTTGTTCTTTGCATTCGTAATACAACTTGATTGAAGAATGAGATTCATGAAGGGAATTTATATTACAAGCTTAATCTAAATATACTTCTAATATTTTGCACAAAATGAATACAATCTTCAACTTTTTATTTTATGGACGTGACAACCCACAAAATAATCCACTTTAGTTGTGTCCAAACAACAATTTGTATTATTTAATAGATTTAAACTTAATCATACCATTTTGAAAAATTGAAAATTTATTTACAACAAAATAAAAGTTTATAAACTTTTATAAAAGTTGAATGCTTATATCTTTTTACGTAAAAAGTTAAAGGTATATTTGATTACTAAGTCTATATTATATTAAAACATTTTTTTCTAAAAAAAAAATGATTATTGGGTAATTACAGCAAATAATAATATGACTCATTTTTATACTAATACTGTTCAACACTTTTTTTTTTTGTTCGTAGCTCATGATAATTTGGGTGACGGTTTAACTAGGTGCTTAGCATTTTTTTTATATAATATACTAGGATGGTGCCCCAACTTAGCATGGGATTCTTTTTCTTTAAATTATATTTTAAATAATATTAAAAAAATAAAATCAAGATGATTACTTTAAAAATGTTGATCTATTAAATGAAATGATAACATTTAATTTATCAATTAATTATCTTAAATAAAATTCTAACACAAAGTTAGAAAATTAAATGACCAAAAAAAAAAAAAAAGCTTAAAAAATATTTTAATTTTATTCAATTTGATCCTAATTTGTTTGTCTCAAAATAAATTTAGATTTGACTAATTCCACTACCATATTTTTTTATTTGTCATAGTCTCTAAGTGTTTAATATTAAAATTATTTATTTATAACTTCATTTTCTTTTTTATAACATGTGATTTTCATATTTAAAGAATTTCCTTTAAAACTTTTAGATTCGTGTATTTAATATTTATAATTTTGTTGTTTTTATTTGGGTTTAAGTTTTAAACAATTATTTTTAGAATTTTTTGCTTTATACTATAATTTTACCATTTTTTTAATTCTTATACTATTTGTATTGTTTTTATTATTTAATTTGAATTTTGTCAAAGCAACTTTTTTGAATATTTGATTTGAATTTTTAAAAAATTGTAATATGTGTTTTTGAATATTTAGTTTTTTACATGAATATTTGATTTAATTCCTTAAAAAAATTATTTGAATTTTAATTTTTGTTCTCTCTCCTTTTTCATATCTTTCGCTTCTTTTTTTTTATTTTAACTTTACAAAAATAATAAATATTTATAAAAGAAAAAATTGTGAATATCTAATTTAATTCTTTTCAATTTTTTTTTGTTTGAACTTTTTGTTATCTCTATATTATCTACACAGTAAGTTTTTTTTTTGTATATTTAGTATTTTAATATTAAAAAGTTTTAAAAATAAATATTTTTATTTCAATTAAAAAACATCACACATGAAACTAAAAACTAACACATGACTAAAATTATTTTTAATATTTTTAATTTTAAGAAAAAAATAAAACTAATAATAAATTTAAAAAATAAAAAAAATTGTTTCTAAAAGAATAATGAAGTATCTTATAGCAGTCACTCTCTTATTAAATAATATCTTTTATACACACCGGTTATCCATGCTGTGCCATTTTTATCAAACCGAAATAATATAAAAATTATAAAATATAAAAATAAAAAATATAATATAAAAAATATCAAAATATGAAAATAAGAAAGAAAAAAATGGAACACTTGTCAATCTCATATTAATGAGATTCTTTTTATTAGTAGTTATAGATTTTGAATTTTGCAGTTTTCTTTGAAATATTTTTATTTCGACTTTTTTAATTAGATATTATTGTGTTGTACTTGACATAGGTTTGTCTCATTGTCAAACAAGTCTATAAATTGTTGAATGTCACGCCTTCAAAATATAAGATTTCTTAAATATATTTTCTATATTAGTGATGAAGATCAGTCAAGTTACGATGTAAAACAAATAGTTTTATACTATTTTATAATTTTATGTAAAATTAATATTTATACAAATCAATTATTAGATTTAACAATTTACATATATATGTTAGAAACATAAAGTTTTCAAGTCAATTCAATGTCTATAAATTCAATAAAAAATAACATCTTTTTGCAGTATATATTAAACAATTAAAACTTTATTGTTGTAAAAAAAATATTAGACATCTTTGATCAACTTAAAATTTGTTATGCATAATCTATGTGAATATAACATTAAATTCAACCATCAATTAGAAATATATAAATAATATAAAAAGAAATGAAAGTGTATTAACTTAAATTACTTTTACATTAATATACATGAATCCCTCATCATTAATAATACTATAAAAATAACGATTTGCTTTAAAAAGTTATTTTTTTTATTAAAATGAAATTTCTTTTAATCATTTAGAGGAAGGCTTACGAGCATTAGTTGTGAAACAAATTTATCTTTGAATTTGACCAAAAAAAAAAGAGTTTGAACTTTGAAAAAAATTCTCAAATCATTATGTCATAATTGTTTCAAATTTGATAACTTTTTATTGTTGGAATTAAAACCGTCACCAAAGCCACTAACACAAAGACAAAATGAGAAAACTAACCTTTGATGAGTTAAGTCAATAAAACCCACCATACACTGCCATTGCCGCCACTGATGAAGCTGCCATGGGAGGAGGTGCCGCCAGCGTTCCGCCGGAAGTCCACCGGTGCTGGTGGTGCTGCCAAGAGAAGGGATGATGATGGTGAGTGATGGAGAGAAACGGGAGAGAAGGAGAGGGAGGTGAGCTAGTGCTGTTCACTTCTCCGTTAATTACAAGTGAATAATGGGCCTTCAGTTATATAGTGGTGTCAGCAGTAGGGACCTCCCATATTTTTAGACCATGTATTATATCCGTCCCATTAAGGATAAATACATATATAATATAGATATATTATATACAATTATGGTCACACTATACATAAATTATACTACTAAATAAATTATATGATAATAATTATACTTAATTAGTCCATACAATTAGAGATATTACAACATTCTCCCACTTGGACAATTAAGTTAATTAACAAAATATCATATAATATCAATATGTATTCGTAAGCCCTCTAAATACATTGTACCGAAAGGGTACAAATGTGTAGACTCATACATACTTTAACAACAAGAAGCCTTTTATAAGCTTCAAAATGCATCATACCGACAGGGTATAAATGCGTAAACTTATAAAGACTACAACAAAAATAGTAGTATTAGTGTGAAATGGAAATGATATGGAAACAAAATCAATATCCATTTCCATTAGGTCCATGCATCCAAAATGAATGATGCAATGTTTCAACAGAAGCTCATGAGACCAATGCAGAATGTCTCATTTAACAGAATGTCATATTTACCAAAATGCGCGCAGACAGAATATGCATATATGACAAATAGGAATCCATTCACACAGTTGCAACTGATTTTATTACAGAACTCCCACTAACTTAATACAGCAAATGGCTCCACATGCCTCATAAAAGTGCTATGTCGTCAAAGCACTTTAGCAGCCAAACTTTTAGTTAGACAGAATGAGCTCTTTAAAACATGTGCTCTATAATCCAATCAAGTAATGAATTCCATTATTTTCTCTCTAACAAAACCGAATGATGATATCTGAACATTTTTAGAGTGTGAGGAACTCCTAACATTTTGAGAGAGAAAATACTTGCTGCAGTATTACCACAGTACATCTCCAAGACTTCCAAATGGCAACCACACAAAAACAGCCCTGAGATGAAATTCTACAGCCTAAATGGCCCATCATGTAGCTTTACAACATGCTACATATTTAGCCTCCACAATCAAGGATGCTGTAAATGTTTGCTTTACACTCTCCAAAATACAGCTCTTTTACATCCACAAATATGCAACCAAAATAATTTTCAATATCTGGAAAGCTTGCAAATTTAACATCAGAATATCTGACCAAACTCAAAATGTCAGATTTATCAATATCCAAATACTCTCTTTATAGCTTCCAGTTCTCTATTACAGGATCGCTCAAGTATCTCCAAAATATATCTATAGTATACACAATATCCAAATGTGTATAAACTTGAGCATACAGTAATTACCCACAATAAGGCATACACTACACTCGATATGAGCTCTTTCACTTTTATCTTGAGGACTTTGAGATTTTCACAAAATGTCACCTTTTACTAAATGACGTTTCATTAGGAGAACAACATACAATAAACCTACTCGACACTTAATATAGGTTTCATGAGACCAATAATGTATGCTTATTGATATGTCACGAAGAATCTTAATCCTTAAACGAAATGGAGCCTCACTTAGATTCTTCATCCTGAAGTGACATGACGACATGAAGTGTCTCATACAATAGGTCAGTGCTATAGGCTGCTATTTGACATCATCACTTAGAGCACAATAAGCACAAAACTCCCACTGACCTCGCAATGGATCCAATTATCAAACAATAATATTCTCCTCAAAGTGACAATCTCATTCTTTATATATTACAATCTTGATGCCTTTCAATGTTCGCAAATGAACTCCTTAAGTTCGCGAACTGTATGTTCCACCTTAGGAACTACAAACTTTTAGGTTGCTTTATTTAAAGCCTTGGCAAAATTTAGCTTTAAAATTTTTAGCCTAATCTTTAGGGTTTCACTTGGTCTACAATGATGTGACAACAGAAATAGATCCCATGCATCTTTGTGCAACATAGATGCTTACTCATCCTGCGTGACTAATATTCAACTCTAATAGTTCGAATCAGTATAGTCTCCTGACAAACATCAGAATTAGAAGACACATGAATCTTACATTCATGTTCCTCTGTAAAGTCAGATGCAGGTTCAAAATATGGTATTGAGATCAATCATTTCCTTTGGTTGTGGCTTTTCATCATCAAAAGATAACACATCTATGGGAATGACACAACAAAATGTATCTTAATAATGACTTTGTGGAGTTCACAACTCCCACTCTTTAAGTCATCTACTAAATAGATTGCATTGTCAGACTCAATGATTCTACTGTCACATAACGAGAAATGAAATCTAGAATCTTTCTAGTCGATATAATAGACAACAGAATTGCCGCTGATAGTTTTCTCGTCAAGTTTTCTTGACTATGGGTTATAGCTCTTTTGCCTTACCTTATAACCCTAAACACAGAAAGCGGCATAAAATCGGCTTAATGTCTGACTATAACTTGGGATGCATTTAGGAACTGGTCTTGCTTGGAGATCAACCTTGCATGTGAATTGCAGTTTCTATAATTTCACTCCATCTAAATTTCGGATATTTGAAGTGATTCAACAGAAGTCGTACCACATCAAAATGTACGAATGATCATTACTGCAATCTCATCCTTGTCGATATTCCAAGCATGCATGCTAGGCGTCAATATATAATCCTATAGTGCACTTAACCGAAAACCGGTATATGATTTCGCCTAGCTTCATTATACCGAACATAATATTCATCACTACTGTCTGATCATTACCTTAAGCAGCGCAGCGGAATTAATCAGAATGCCTAAGGCCTCTATAAGATCAGATCTATTACTCCATATGACCTACATCGAAATGGTCGTTAGTAAAGTGATGAAACACTTATATCCACTAAATACAATATGTGAAAATGATCTACAAATGTCGGTATACATAAGTTCCTAATTATTTCAATATCTACTAATCATGTCCTTAATATTAGCAGCAAGATATCCCTTAATACAATCTCTTCATGTGCCTCGAAATGTCCCTAACTCATGCCACAACTTAATAGATTTCTTATCTATCCTATCATAATCAAAATCTACAGTCACATCATTCACTATTGAAGAAAATTTGCCCAAATATTGGGGTACAAGTCCACTGTGTATCCATCACGCAAAACGCCAGAATCAATGCATATGTTGTTACTAATTAGAAATACTTTTCTGTTATCAAGATGAAAAGTATCAATCGACAGTAATTTCAAAACTGTCTACGAAATGTAACAACGAACTGACTATATTTTCAGTATGGATTTTAACTTTATAACCCCAATTCACAACAATTTTCCCTTATTCGATCTCGGGTTGCTTATGGCTTTATCAGTAATAGCACCGGTATCGAAACACCAATAGTTAGATGGCATATCTCCTAGATTGGATTCAAAATAAAAGCTAACAAAATGCTTTTTGCACATCTCAATCTAAAGGACTTTTGCAATCTACCTTTTGTGCCCAGGATTATTACAGAAGTGGCACACATTGATATTTAGAGGTGTTAGTGGAACTAAAATGGGAAATAGACTTGGCAAATTTCTTCTTCTAAAATGACCTTTTATTGAGACCTCTTAATAATATTTCCTTTTGGCAGTAATATTGGCATATGTCATCATTATGGCTGAATGAGATCTGTTACCCTGAAAGATCTCCCACTCTTAAATGGCAATATCAATTTTGATATTAAAATGTCATACTTCCTTCTGCATTAAATGAGATCTGTAAAACTGGAAGATCTCAAATTCTCCATCCCAGAAGGAAGTAATACTGAATCTGCCATATATGGAATCAAAATCCTATAGCAACCTTTATCCATCTTATGCGAACTATTTTCTAATGGCATCCACAAATATTTCTTGGTTATTCATTAACTGGAACACTTTCTCTGATATATTCCTTCATGGTATACCCTAAATAATCAGAAAATTCTCACTTAAGTGTTCCTAAATTCCATATTACTTTGTCCTCAAAGAGCTCATACTATTGGGTATAGTAGATAGATCAACTCTCGGGATTACTACCTAGTTCAATATATCCCTAACCGTAGAGAATAATTCATACTATCTATCTAATTTGATCCTGCTAGAAATTCAATATGTGATAGTTACACAATATGGAGGCTAGTGGAATGACTCGATAAATTCCACAATACACTACCGAGGATAAGACAAAACTAGTTGAATACAACCTGAATGATCGCCCACCGACAGGGTAGGAAGACCGTGTCATATCCCAACCAGAATCCTCTCAATCCCAAGCATCTCTAAAAGCAACTAACAATCCGACAAGGAGAGAGTAGCCACTTCTAAAGACCTTAGTAAATTATGCAACTGCAACTATCACTATGCATTGCCTTATTATTATATCCTTAAAATTATCAGAATAAATCGTCAAAAAATCTTCATGACTATTCCTGCGACAGGCAAGTACTAGCCAATCCAATTAATGATTTATAATTTTAAGAATATTCACAAATTTATTGACCAAGATTAACTACATCCAAAATATGCAATTTCTGAAGCATACGTAGTAATTTCAAGTCCAAGATTAATTAATTAAATTAATTTCATATAAATGCGAACATTCAAATAAGAAGGCAATTTTCATTTCTACAGAGTTTATTTATTTAAATAAATTATTAACGAAATGGGTAAACCATAATCCAAAATGGCTCAACAAAATACTCAAATAATTTATTTAAACTTATTTAATTAGGCCAAATATTAGTAATTTATGGGCATAAGTGTACATTTCAAAGTTAAGTGAATTATGAATTAAATGAGTAATTAAATTTCTAGAAATCACTCCAAAAATTCACTTATACACCTTTAATTTTGGGCTTAATAACTAATTATGGCTATTAAATATCCAAAATTGTCCAAAAAATCAATTTACCATATGGCTCATAATTAATCAACCAAAATGGCCAATTAAATCATAATCCAAAATGGCCTATTAATTAATTATGCAAAATAGCCACTAATTAATTCAAATTTAACAGCCAAATAAAAAATTAATTAATCAAAATGGCCTCTAAATTAATTAATTTTAATTGCCCAAAATTAAATTAATATTAAATGGCCAATTAATAAAATTAAATAAATAATGCCCATAATACAACAAAATTAATTTAGCCTAAAATTAAATGTTAAGGCCTAATTAATTAAACAATATGGCTTAACTAAAATAAAATAAATAACCATTTTTATTTTCATGATTGATGGCCCAATTAAAAAAATAATTAAATCAACCAAAATTAGCCCAAGATTCAAACAAAAATTAGCCCAAATTACCTAAAGAATTAAGCCCAACCAAATGGCCCAACATAATAAATGCCTAGCCTCAAAATTTACCCAAAATCGGGCCAAAAAGTGAAGCCCAAAAGGGGGCCGTACGGCCAAAATAACAAAAAATTTTTATTTCATTTTTTAAAAAATTTTCATAAGCCATTAGCTTTGGCGCCCGCGGGCGCCTCTTGTGGGGCTATCCGGCGCGTCGTCTTCTCGCCCAGACCGGGCGAAGTTTGCAGAAAACGGGTATTTTTACCCGACCCGGCTATATTTTCGCCATTTCAACCTCGTTTTTGACCCATTTCATTTCGTTTTCATGGCATTTTCAACAAAAAATCATCCTTAAGCAGCATATGACATTATTTTTATCAAAAAACACATAAATCTCATGGGTTTCAAAAAATCCGAAAATAAACCCAAAATTAAAAAATCCAACAAATGTCATTTTTTCTTTGAAAATGGTTAATGGCTTTAAGGTGAGGAGGCTCTGATACCAATTGTTGGAATTAAAACCGTCACCAAAGCCACTAACACAAAGACAAAATGAAAAAACTAACCTTTGGTGAGTTAAGTCAATAAAACCCACCATACACTGCCATTGCCGCCACTGATGAAGCTGCCATGGGAGGAGGTGCCGCCAGCGTTCCGCCGGAAGTCCACCGGTGCTGGTGGTGCTGCCAAGAGAAGGGATGATGATGGTGAGTGATGGAGAGA
Organism: Heritiera littoralis; assembly: GCA_031772115.1. Taxonomy (NCBI): domain Eukaryota; kingdom Viridiplantae; phylum Streptophyta; class Magnoliopsida; order Malvales; family Malvaceae; genus Heritiera; species Heritiera littoralis. The sequence continues at coordinate 1,738,613 of JAPDPK010000151.1, read as the reverse complement.
AACGGGAGAGAAGGAGAGGGAGGTGAGCTACTGCTGTTCACTTCTCCGTTAATTACAAGTGAATAATGGGCCTTCACTTATATAGTGGTGTCAGCAGTAGGGACCTCCCATATTTTTAGACCATGTATTATATCTGTCCCATTAAGGATAAATACATATATAATATAGATATATTATATACAATTATGGTCACACTATACATAAATTATACTACTAAATAAATTATATGATAATAATTATACTTAATTAGTCCATACAATTAGAGATATTACAACATTTATATGTTTAATGAAACTTGTATGAAAGGAACTCATGATTTGGCTTACCTTGCGATACATGTAACTGACGCAAGTATTGATATAGTTACATGGAAGAAGTTTCATATGTAGCTGACGACAATGATTTCTAAGACATTGTTTTCCGAAAACTCGAATGTTACCAAGTATGAAACCATAAACTTTGATGAACCATGATTTTTTATTTCATCTTGTTGTATAATGACAGTAGAAAAAATTTCGATTAGTTTATTGAGAGTACGATATATTTGTTTTCTTTCTGCTTACTCCAACTTTGCACCATATGTTTGAATGAATGTTTATAACATACAACCAAATAAAACGAATTATCGAATATCACAAGTTCTTACATGATAACAAAAAATAACATGCATAGAAACAAACTCTTAATCTTAGCAGCTGCATGGTCCTCAATTTTTTAACATGACTCATGTAGCACTACTAGCTTTTATATAAATCTACTTCCTTTATTAACTAGCAATTGCAAATAAGGATCTATTTTGCGAGGATAACTAGTTTTCCTCATTCTTGATTGAAGCTTTTCTTCCTTGTTTAAACCCAAGCGGGGAGAACGTATTAACTTTCCATTAGCATGAAATTAATTTTCATTCTTTGCCATTTAAGTTACAGTCACAACGATACCTCTGCAATTTCTTTACACTTTCAAATATCACTGTCATAGCTATGTTATTATTCTACGCGTGAAAATGTAAACTTACAATATTCGAATGTTGCCTTGCATTTGTCCCGCGTTAAAGATCAACTCGTTCTACTGCAGGGAGTAAGTCAACAGCAACAACCAGCAGTAACTTTAGAACAGGATGTCAATGATCAAAAAACTCCATTAGAGAACTTTTGTAAGAAACTCCCTCCTACAAAGGAAATGTATTTTCAAGTTAAGATTACAACATGGTCTGCAGTATAAGCATGTGTTGAACGGTTGGAAACTTATGTTTTCTAAACAATAAAATGACAACACACAAGTATTCATGAACTCGCTACTAACAAAAGTTAGTTTAAAACAGACTTTTTGATGAGGAAGAGTACGTTTTCTTGAAAGAGACATAGATTTGCCAACTAAAACTAGTTTTAAAAACCTGAAAACCAAGAGAGAAGGTCAAAAGGAAATTGTTACGACATTAACAAGAAAGTAAATAGTAGCAATGCTGTTGGGCTTAACATAGAATCAGATATGAAAAAGTAAAAACACAAGATCAAGTTGAAGCAGTCAACATCAGTGCAACATATACCTGAAAAGTGAACAGATACCATAGTATTCCCACATGTCACATACTCCTGAATTACACCACGAGTGTTGGGAGCTGTCCTCAAAAGTGCCAGAACTCATAAATTTACTATTACGGTTGTTACATTTATCTCCAAGTTCTTTCTCTCCGTAATATATATCTTTGCTCAGCAAAATGGATTGATTAAAGGCTAAAATATTAAAAAAATTTTAAACTTTGTTACTTTATTTAAATAAGTTCTTGTATTTTTATTGCATCTAGATAAATCTTTATATTTTGATTTGTACTCAAATAAACCCTTATTTCAAATAAAAGATTAAATATGAATAAAAATTATTTCAAACTAATTTAACCAATCAAAATTTAATTAATTTGATTTAACTAAGTAACTTTTGGATTTAAATTAATTTTTATAGGTTGATTTATTTGATTAATTCGATGTCTAAAATTACGAATTAAACTAACTGAATTAATTAATATTTTTTTAAGTATATAATATATAGTATAATATACATAATTAAATATTATATAATATATTCTATCTAATTAACCTTTTTTTATGTAGAAAGTTAGGTTTTAAATGTAATAAAAAAAATCAATTAATCACTTTTATAAAAAATTGATTTATATTAATGACTTATTTGGGTATAAATTAAGAATGAAGGGCTTATCTGAATACAAATTAAAGTCTATGAGCTTATTTGAACTCAAATAAAAAGTCAAGGGCTTATCTAAATGTAATAAAAGTATAAGAGCCTATTTAAATAAAGTAACAAAATTTAGAGATTTTTTTAATATTTTAACCTTGATTAAATAACATAAAACTACACTAAGTTCTAACTAGCTTGAATCTCATGAAGGATGCCAGCAGTGGTGCTAATGACAACCACTGAAAAGTATGTTGTCAGCAGATCTTTTGCTTTCCCCAGTGGCTCAAGATTTTGACATTAACTTGGATTCTTGAAACTTTGCGTTGAAAACATAAAATAAATAAATAAAAAAGAATAAAAATACTCTTCGATCGTAACATAACTGAATCTTTTTATTAATGTAAAAGGAAGCGCATGCTCCATGGTATATTTGAGCGTATTACCAAAACAGAGGCAAGCTCCACGTTAAGAAAACGGATAAAGCAGCCAACAATGAGGTTATGAACAACTTATTCCCAGATTTTAACATCTTCAATCATGACAACAATTACATACTACATTCCACTGTTTGTGCATTGCGAGGGGTTACACAAGCCTTGATGATTGATGTGAAAAGAAAAAGCATATCAGATTTGAAATACTCAGCGAGGTAACTTAACTGACAGGAATAAGAATCTCAACTTTATAGCATTCAAAGAGGGAACTTAGTGTGCAAAAGAATAAAAATCACGCAACTAAGAGGAGAACAGGAGCATTTCATGTAATTATAATAGTATCAAATTGATAGTGTTCTAGAAAAAGAGCAGAATGTCAAGAACGTTGAGGTATGAACGTCATCACATAAATGATAACCCACACTAGCACAAAAGAAAATGCCAGGTAACATGAAACCCTTTATACGCACCAAACTGTAATATCACAAGAAGGAAAGAAATCAGTGAGATAAAGTATGCAGGATAACCAAAGTTCAAATCAAAGATATTTTAAAAAAAAACTGGGAAATTGTTAGCCAGTATCATCTGCAGATACAGGAGTTACCTCAATAGATCCGTCCCTGTTATCTCTGGTACAGTTGCAACTTCTAGGCAGTGACCTGCATATGCCTCTTATATATCAATAAAAAGTCTACAATGCAAACCAAGAGGGTTACATTCAACCAGTTGAAGAAGCTATGTTAACTAAACAAACAATTCTCTGGTGCTCCGAAACCCTTAAATATAAAATACTTCTTGTTTAGAATAGTACAAATGCTATTTTTGTCATATATAATTAATGAGTTGAGAAAAATTCCAATCATCCTCCTGGATACCAAATAAAACCCAAAGATATCCTAAAGATTTTAACAAATTATTTACCAACTTCAAAGCTAGGTTGTTGATGGCTAAATTGCTCAAAGCAGTATTTATTTTTCTAGTTCTTAACAGCACTGGATATCTCAGCAAAAATTTCAACTTAAATATTGGGATGCGAAGACTCTTTTTCTGGCTTCATACCATGCTATGCATCTCCTCAATCAGATAGTTATTCTCTTTTCTTCCATATGATAATTACATTTAATTAACATTCCATTAGAGAAAGAACTACAATATTAGACATTTTATCCTCCATACTGCAAGATTTTATAACCTTGCTTTTTGTACAAATCTATAATGTCAGTGACACCGAATTTCTGGATGAGTAACCTTATTGTTTCATGCAAATTAGAGAAAGAACTAGAATAGACATTTATTTTCCATATTTGCAAGATCCATAATCTTGCTTTTTCCATGAACCTGTAATTTCAGTGAGACAGAACTTCTCCTAAAGCCTAAGGTGCAATATGGATGACTAACTTTATTGTTTCAAGTACATTTTTCTAATACACTAGTGTCATCTGTCTTTACTATGATTCTTTCTTTCACATAATAATGCTCCGATAATTTTAATATTACTTTCCCTGAGATATTACTTGTGCACATGACCCTTCCTAGACCCCACAATGTGGGAGCCTTATGCACTGGGTTGCCATTTTTTTCCCCCTGAGATATGGCTTCATGCATTGACTATGAAATACCACGCTATTCATCTTTTCAATCAAATAGACATTCTTTTTGTTCCTAGGATAAACGAATTCATTTAATAACTTAAGTATGACCAGTGAAAGGCCTTATGCAGGGGGTTGCCCTTTTTTCTTCCTTGAGATACGGCTTCATACATTGACTATGAAATACCACGCTATTCATCTTTTCAATTAAATAGACATTCTTTTTGTTCCTACGATAAATGCATTCATTTAATAACTTAACTATGACCAGTGAAACTATGATTGGAATGGATAGTTAAAAAATGTTGAATAACTTATAATAGTTTATTGGAATGGATAGTTAAAAAATGTTGAATAACTTATAATAGTTTCGTATGCAAAGTTGCTTAGCAAAGTAGAGGCTAGCTATGAATTAAATGATCTTACTAACCATTCATTTTATTGTTTAAATTCACAAAATAGTCTTAAGACAATAGAGTGTACAACACACCTCAACCAATAGCATTAATCAGGATAATTATAGATAAACCTAAGAATTTTACGACATATTATAATATCTACAAAAGCATCAATATCTCGATTCCTAGGTTTGTTTTCCAGAAAAAGAGGCACCTAGAGAGTAGCACACCTACAACTCTTTACCTGCTCAACTGTTGGGGTGAAAATAGCTTTAGCTGCCTCAAACACCTCTTCAATGGGCTTTGCAGCATCAATCTAAAGGCCAAAGCAACAACGTCTGAGCTGGGGTAAACAAGCAAATCATTCAAAAAACAACAAAAAAGTTCAGTGCAACAGAATCTCACCTCTCGAACCTTGCCTTTGGCCTTATAGTACTCAATTACAGGAAGACTGGACTCTAGAAACACCTTAAATCGCTTCCTTATTGTTTCAGTGTTATCATCTTCTCTTCCCTTCGTTACCCAGAAAAAGAAAAATAATTTAAACAACAAAAAACAACGCAAGAGAGAGGAAACAAGGAAATTATCCAATTCATGCAGTAGAAATCGGGTTAGAGAGAATATCAACTAACCTGGTTTCTATTCAGAATTCGCCTCTCCATTTCTTCTTCAGGACAATTAAAAAACAGGACAAATCCTGGCTCAATTTTAGTCTGCAGAACCACTAAGTTTTCAGCGGGTAAATGAAGTCATTTTTAAACTCTTTGCTTTAGCTAGAGTACCTAAATGAAAGGTGGTGAGAAGACTAGGTAAAACAAAAGCACATGAACATAGAAACTGAATACAAAATATATGAACAAAGAATAAAAGCCTTACAACAGCTTCAAATGCTGCACGGTTTTCTTCATTACGAGGAAAACCATCAATAAGGAACTTGTCATTACCACTTTCCACCATTGCTTTTTCGAGAAGTTTAATTGTTACCTCAGATGGAACAATCTTTCCTTCATTCATCATGTTTTTAATCATGATTCTGGAAAGCAAATGAGAATAATGCATTCAATTAGTACAAAGCTACAATAAAAATTCATAGATTTCATAAAAAGATGCTAATCACAAATCTGTTCAGGATTTAGATAGAAATGAATGTATGTCAAACTTTTACAGGGGAGATATCTCATACCCATTTTCAGAACCAGAGTTTTTTTCTGCCCGGAGAAGATCTCCAGCACTAAGATGGGTGTAACCAAAGTGTTGAACAATATTTGCACACTGAGTACCTTTCCCACTACCCGGACCACCTTATCGAATCAGCAACAAAATTAACTGGCTGAGAAAGGTAAATCTAAAACTAATAACAGTCAGCGACAAAAGCAAAGAAAAAAAATTTACCTAAAACAAAAACCACTTTTGGCTTTTTCTCAGCCAAGCTAAAAGTAACATCCTGCATTTAAATGATTTATTCATTAGCTGATGTTAACTGAGAAAAATGATTCTATGGTGAAGGATTCTTTTTTCCCTCATTTTTAATAACAACTGGATCATCAGAATAAATTCATCATGCGTATTACCTTGCTGGCGGTATCAGCAGTTGCCATTAGTAAAATACTAGCTTCAAAGCCTAAGCATTTAAACTAAATAAATAAAAAAAATTGAATAAGAAAATACAAATACAAAATTAGTGCAAACAAATCACTCTTTACATATATGCAATGAAACAAGTTCATCGTTTTTCATTGAAAACCTACCAAATACGAAGCGATTATCTGTTTAATTTTCCAACCAATTTTAAAGTTAGTAAAAAAAAAAAAAACTCACTTAAAGCCTACGCGTTTAAACTGCATAAATCCAAAAGAAGAAGAAAAGAACAAGGAAATACAAATATAATTTACTTCAAATAAATCATTCTAATATAGTATAAGAAAAGGAACAAATCCACCATTTTGAATCGAAAACCTTCCAAATAAATTATAAAACGCGATTATCTCTTTAATTTTCCACAAACAGATTCAAAATTCATACTTAAATTTGGCTAATTTGCAAACAAAGTAGATGAAATACATAGAGAGATACGCAAATTTATAACCGTAAAAGAAATTGCGAATTCCATAAATTCCAGATTAAAGTCAAACGTGATTAAACAGCTAAAAAAAACAATTCTAATCAAAATTAGCTAATCAACTCTTTTACGTAGATTTAAATTAGAAGATAGCTTGAGGCCAAGTTTGGCTGGCACTAAAACCACCATAACGAGACAAAAGATAGATGGGAAAGCTTACCTTTTAAAAGGAGAAAGGAGGGAAAGGAGCTGAATTGCTCAAAGAAGGGGATGAGGGCTTTAAATTTTGTCGTGGGTGGAATGAAAGCGTATAACTGAAAATCAAGATTTTTTATATATATATAAAATTAGCTTTTACACACAAATTAACTTTAATTATTTAAATTTATAAATAGTTAAAATATTATTATTTAATTTTTAAATTCAAAAAATATATAAAAAATTATTATCCAATACACTATCAATGAATATTTAAATTTTAGAAACTATAATGATATATATATTCGCTTTATTTATTTTTTATTTTTTTTAATATTCATACAACGTATGCATCTTCATTTTAGTACAGCTTGTGGAGTGCAACAACTTTATTGACAGTGTATTAGATAATAATCTTATATATAATACATACAATATAATAAAGATATCCGACCATAAAAGAAATACATATTTAATTAAAAATATAAAATTCAAAACATAAGATAAACAAATATGAGAAAGAATAGAAAATGAAAATATATTATAAATAATATTATTAAGCACGTCAAAAATGTTAAAATAAAAATTAAAAATATATTTTAACAAATTTCAAGATTTTACAACAACTTTTTGAGATAGATTTTAATTATTGATTTAAATAATCATTTTTTAAAATATATACTATATATAGTATAATATAAATATGCATTCTTATATAAACAGTGGATCCCTCCTCATATAAATATATATATATGAAAGAATTATTGTAACATAAAAATATTTAGATTTATATCTAAAAGCATTGTTCAATACAGAAATTAATTCTATCTATTTAAATATATATTTAGACGTGTATATATATATATGTAAATTTATGGATAATTATCATATACACCGTCAGATAAATTTTTTTTACTCCACAAGTGATATTAGGATCATGACACATGCCCTCTAAAAATATTAAAAAATAAATAAAATAAGACATATGTTATAATTCTAACCTTGTTTGTGGAGAAAAAAAATTTTATTGGAGGTGTATGGAATAATTATCCATAAATTTATTTTTTTATACATAAATTTTATTTATATAGAAAAATAATAACTTTAAATATTTAAATAATATACATGATACTAATGGCTTCCTTTTATATTTTTCAGTTTAGTTAATAAAATATTTTTTAAATAAATTAAAATTAAAATTATTTATTTTATAATATAAATGGATATCAATTAATGTTTATAAATTTTTCAAAGAGATATATTAAAATTATGTTTTTTTAAAATATTTGTGGATTAGATAGTATTTTCAATTATTTTAAGATAATTTTATTAAAAAGATTGAAAAACTTTAAGAATTAAAGAAATTTTAAAAAAGTGAAAAAATGGAAAAAAAATTTTTATTTATTGTTTGTTTTAACTTACATATAAGTTAGTGGATGATTACATATTCAAAAAGAATGCTCAAGCAATCATCCATGTAGACATCCTTATTATATTTGTCATGTACTGTGTAATATAATATATATAAATATATATATATATATATATATATATATTAGATAAAAAAGTAAATTAAACTAATGTTAATGGTTTACTCTGATTAAATTTGATACACTACATTGATAATATATATTATTATACATGATTAATAAATTATAACATACTATCTTATTAACGAGTAAAATTAGAAAAAATTCACACCCATAAAAATAAATATTCAAACAAAAAAATATTAATATTTATTTTTAACAGCTTATATATTTGTTTTGTTTATTCATTAATGAGTTAGAACTTTATAGTTGATTAACAGTGTATAGCATTATATACTATTGATGCATCAAATATAAACTCATATTTATTGTAAACACTTTTATGAAATTTTTATTTTGATAGTTAAATTATAATTTAAAATAATAAAAAATAATAGTAAAACAACATGTTAAGATTACAAATTTCATTAATTTCATATTAAATTATTAACTCTTAAAAAATTAAATGATTTAAAAAAATTATTTATTTATTTATATAAATGAAAAAAAATTAAGACCACATTTGAGCGTAAAATCATCACTTAGAGAAAAACAAAAAATTATTGATATTCTTGTAAATTTGGTCATTTGGATAGTTAGAAAATTTTTGAACAATTTTTTTTGAAGTCTTTATTATATAAATAAAAAAATTATAATCGTAATTAATTGTGAGACCCGATTTTACTATACTGTACATGTAATATGTAATTAATTTTTAAGTGAAAATTTATGTGCTAAGTGATTATAAGTGAAAGTGTGATGTGGGCCCCACTTATTTTAATATGTTCAGATGGGCTCGAGACTGAAAATACTATGTGCAGTGTGTAATAAAATATAGTATGATGAATTTGAGGTTTAAAATCATTGAATTATATTATTATGAATTATTTTGTGAAGGAGGGAAACAAATTGAAAAATGACGGTTATGTCATAAGGGCATTTTCGTAAATTACCCCTAAATTAAAATGAGTTTGGACGAAGTAAAAATACCATGATATTTTACATGAAAAGGAGAATAACATAGTGGCAAGAGATTGATAGAAATGGTGATTTCATCAGAAAATTTTGCTGGCAGTCGACTAGGGGTAAAATCGTAATTTTTTATTATCAGTGCACCACGTGTCAACGAAACCACTTTCAATCATCAAGATACATTAAATGTGATTGATTGGTACTAAAATCCAAATTTTTGGAGTCCAATTACAAGGTTTTTACAACTACGGAAGCGCAAAATTGTTCAAGAATTACTTAACTAAGGGTTTCCTTTTGTTGCAGTTTCTCCTTCCTTTCGGCCACTGTAGTTTCTCTTTCTCTCGAGGCTCTCCTTCTCTCTTTCTCTTATTGCTTCTACTAGCTCTGTTTCACGTTTTCTTCCTTCTCTTCTATCTTTTCTCTTTTTGCTTTCTTTTCTATTTTTAATCGGGTTTTGTTTTGTTTAAGAGAAACAGAGGCTGGTTTTGTTTTGTCTAAAGAGGCAGAGCCTCTGTCTGGTTTTTCGTGAATTTGTGGATTCCATCTCCCACTAACGTGGGAATAAGAGAGGGAAGTCGGTGGCTTCTCAGGGAAGCCAAAACCGACTTTCCCTCCTTTTCTTGTTTTTTTTTATATTAATTTATATATATTTAAAACATATATATTTTCTTTTATCTTTAATTTGGAACCTATAAATATTATACTTAATATATATATAGACATTTAGACAGCTATATATCTTATTTGTATTATTCACATGAATACCACATTTAATTTAATATACATGTCTTTTTATTTAATAAATAATTATATACACTTATATATATATATATATATATATATATTCTTTAATTATTTAATCCCTCACATACTTGTACATAGATTTATAACCATACTTACATAATCATTAACATATTTCATTCTTATATAAAAGTACCATTTATTTTCTTTATCAAATTAATATGTATATATTTCAAACCTATATATATATAATCTAAGATATATATATATATATATTAATTGTTTATAGTCCAATGTACTACTCACATCTTCGATGTCATTACTAAAATAATTTCGAACTACGTCTCGATATTTAATTCATTTAAATTCCTTCTTTTATTTCACAAATTCTGTATGTAAATTTGCGGTTTTCACATTGGATGAGAAGATTAAGAAGTTGTGGAATCCGAAATGTGAGTATGAGTTCATTGATGTAAGAAAAAAAAATTTTTTGGGGCAAATTTTCGAATATGGCGGATTTGATGTTCGTGCTAGAGGAGGGACCATGGATTATCTTTGGTTATTATTTGACTATTAAGAGATGGCAACTTGACTTTTGTCCAAAGAATGCTACCATTAATTGAATTGAAGTTTGGATTTGATTCCTTGATCTTCCGATTGAATATTGTGACGGAAAAGTTACTGTTAGCAATGGGGAACACGATTGGTTCAGCGCTGAATGTCGATGATAATACTAGGTAAGCCATGAGGGGAAAGTTTGCAATGGTGTGTGTGGAAGTAGACCTGAATAAACCAATACTTTAAAAAATTCATCCAGATGGTAAATGGTAATCGGTAGAATATGAAGGTCTTAACTTGATATGTTTTTCATGTGGTCGGATTGATCATAATGGGATCTGGCCTTTTTCTAAAAAAGAAGTGATGGTTATGGACAAAGAGGAGGAGGCTCAACAAGAAAGAGACAGTAGGAATAAGATGAATGAGCATAATACGGGGAAATATTATAGTAAAGTCATTCTTATTGTAAGATCAATTTATTTTATGCTTATTTTAAGATTATTTTCATTTTAAAAATACAGTAAACATATGAAAATAAGTGTAAAATTAATTCTAATAAATATAATTATATGATAATAAACATAAACATATGAAAAAAACCTAAATTTAGTGTAAAAAAGACAAACATATGATAATAAGCATATACAAATGAAAATAAATGTAAATACATAAAAATAAACATAAATTTACTGTCAATAGGCATAAATAAGTTAACATTATCATAAATAAGCATAAACACACAAAAATGATTAAAAATAATTTTAAAATAGATATAAAATAGGTCGACCTTACTATTAGCATTTTTCAGCATAATATATGGGATAGAGTTGGGCACTGAGAGAATTTCAAGCCCTGGATGATAGCACAACCACAGAGGAGATGGAAAGGTGATACACCACCATATAATGTATTTTTTAAAAAATAATTAAAAGAAATTATTATATTTTTTATTTTATTTATTTAATTTTAAATTTTTTTTATGTAAATCACATGTATTCTCATCCGTTTTAATGGTTAGAGATTAATCCTGCTCGAGATTTAGTTACAACTAAGACTCTTCACCTCTCTCCAAATGTATATTTAGTGAGAGTCGAATTTAAGAGCTCTTCTTATAAACTCAGTTTACGTTATCAATTGAGCCACAATCTACGGTTATTTAATTTTGAATGATAGTAGTGTTTTTATGGAAAAAAATGCCTGTATCCTACTTAATTTAGCAGCGTTTTCTATCTTTAAAATTTTGCCCCACCTGTTTGATAACCGCTGCAAAAATTTTTTAAAACATGGACCTAGCGGCGTTTATGAAACCGCTAATAAGTGCCATTAAATATCCAATTTCCGTGCTGCCTCCTGCTGCTGCTTCTAATTCTAGTACTTTGATAGCTGCAAAAGCTTTTACTGTTTCCACTTCAAGAGCATCGCAAACCATCTTTACAATGAGAAAAAGCTGCCCCTGCATGGCAACTCATCATTCCAAAGATTTCATGTCACAACACACCGGGATGTTTATTTTATAAACATACAATGGTGGTGGAGACTGGAGACCAATTTACCTTTACACGACTTCGCTAAGATAGGCTAGTTTGTGGATGACTATCTGGCAAGCTGCAACTTTTGGCATACCAAAGGAATACAATTGAATTGAACCATCAACAAACATTGAGTTGTTCCTACCATTTAAATGGTTAAATTTGGACACTTTTCTCTAATTTAGAGCGCCATGAATCCACTTTTTCTACTTGTTCCTGCTGTTGAGATTGTGGGAGCTCTTAAAAAACAATGTGAATTTCACACATTCTTTCACTACTTACAGGTTGGCAAACTATAACATATTTACAAGTTGGAATGCTTGCTAAATGCTAGTTTAAATATTCACTCCAATATTTTATCAATAGGAAATGCCATCTATTATAATCAGCAAGAGCAAAGTACCCTATGGAGCAGTGCCATTGCAAGATCTAAACAACCTTTGGCTAAAAAGATCATTGTTGCACAATCAACAAATTTATAACAAAACTAAAAATTAAGGAAAAAATGTCCAGCGATGACAGAAAAAAGCAAAAATAAAACAAAGTACATTAAACTGCTCTATTCCGTTACTCTCCTTAGCTTGTCACCTGGTTTCAAAGCCTCCTCATTTGTTGCCATTTCATCTCTGAATTTCTTATAGATATCTCCCCTGTAGAATTTTCGAGTTCTAAGAACCAAAATCAGTGTAACAAGAAATCCAAAGATGTTAGCCGCAGCAAGAATTGAGAAAGACAGCCTGTAACATTGTTTTCCAGTGCAAGTCAATTCCTTCACCATTGTTCTTGTCATCCCCTTTGCTGCCAGCTGCTTCAATGCCTCCTTATCATAAAGTCTCCCAACAATCAGCACATTAAGCACATATGACCCAGCAGGGCTAGCTAGTTGAGCACAGTTGAAAAGAGTTGAGTAATATTTCAATCCAAAAAGCTCAGAGACAATGGTGAAAAGCAATGTTAGTTGTGCCCCAAATGAGAATCCCAACAACAAAGAAGCAAGATAAACGGAACCAGGCCAAGGGAAGGCGATAAATATGTCTCCAACAGCTGATATAAAGAGAGCAAGTGCCATGATTAAAGGTCGAGGTATTTTGTACTTCACCATGATGATTTCAGAGACAAATCCGGCGAAAACTCTACCAAAATAATTCCATATGCTAAGCAGTGAAACAAACGTAGAAACTGTTTGATGTGGATAGTTTAAGGATTCACCGATTTGGCCTAGATTGTCCACTGCTGTTAAGCTGCAGCCCAGTCCACAGAATGTAGCAACAAAAAGAAGCAACATGTCTATGCTAAGAAGAGCTTGGCAAATGGAGTAATCTTCACCTCTTTTAGGTCGCTTGAAAATATTTGCACAGCCTGAGTCTTCTTGATTCTTCTTCTCTATCTTGTTTTCTATCTTGTCTTTTGTGCATTCAAGTTCTATCTCAGATTTTGTTGCCGTCTCAGGTGGTGGTGGTGGTGGTGCCTCAACAATGGCACTTGTAGGGGCAGTGATTTTTTCCCTATTACTCTTCCATGTACAATATTCTTCTCTAATGGCTATGAGAAATGGTAAAAACAACATGACACAGACTGCAACTGCACTTAATACATAAGCAATGTGAGAAAATGTAACCTTTTTCTGAGCAATGGTTAGTCCCATGAGCAACACAGCTAGAGCAATTGAGATGTACAGGTAGTGGAAAAACACTTGACGTTCATTAGGATGTGTAGAAATCTTCATTATCCTGATGTTGTAAACAAAAATCAGGGAAATCACAGCCGGTAGCCAACCAATCAGCAGTATCAAAGACTTGGAATCATCACCATAGATAGCATGATAAAGCTGTGTAAACACTGCTCCACTCAGCCCTACATAACCTTTCATAAGCCCCAGCATGATCCCTCTGCCTTCTGGGAAGTTTTTCACGCAAGTAACAAGTGAACCTGTATTGGCAAAGTTCTGTGAATTTGCACCAATACAAATATATGCACACATGTGCCACACCTTTGGGGTAGCAATTCTCCTGGTCACTGCTAACCATATCATGAAATACCCGGTAAAATTCATGACTGACCCGACTAACAACACAAACCATGTCGGTGCTACCTCAGCCAGGAGGCCGGAGAGGACTCCAACATTGGCTCCAAGGTCCTTGAATGTGCTTAGCAGGTTGAGCGTGGACTGATCGTAGCCTAAGGTTGCTTTAATATCTTTGGAATAAACACCAAACAGGTATGTTGCACCAGCCCCTGCCATGATTAGAAATGATGCAAACATCATGAACCATCTGCCGGTGAGGAATTGAAGCAAGAAACGGCAGCAGCCACCGCCAGAACTGCCATTGTTGCTGCTAGTAGCCATGGTTGTGGTTGTAAACTCTGCTGAATTGAAAAGTTTCTGGCAGAAGGGGTAGTGAAAGTTTTGGCAACCGGTGAAACATAAAAGATGTGAAAAGCTGATAATATAAGATAAACATAAGAAGAGAAATTTTGTTGAGAAAAAAACGGAAACATTATCCTTGAAAAATCTTAAGAGTTTAAGAAAAATCAGATTTGTTTTTTTCAGTTAGGAAAGAGACCTGGATAGGTGGGAAGGCAGGATTTGAACAAATAGTTTAATTTAATTTAATTGATTTTCTTTTCTTTTCTTTTCTTTTTTTTTTTACTTTTTTTTCTAATTTTTATATGGTATTTAGAAATTTACTACGAAGTGTAGGATATAACAAAAGAACTTCAAATGGGAAAGAGTTTGAGAAAGATAAGATTGGGTTGATTGGGTTTTTAAATTTGGAAAGAGTGCTAGGTAGGAAAGAATGTAATTTTTTTTAATAGCACAAATTGATTTATCAAAGTTTTATATATAATTATTTTATACACAATCAATAGAGTTTTTTTATCCACAAGAAGAGTTTGGATCGTGACACATATTTTATTTTATTTATTTTTATTTTCTTGATATTTTTAAAGGATATTTGTCATGGTACTAATCTCGCTTGTGGAGTCAAAAAAACTCTAATGACTATGTATGAGATATTAATCCTATATATATAGTCAATAACTTTTATCAAATTATTTTGTAAACTAGTTTATATCCAGGGCGATACATGTATTAATTTTATTTATGGTTAAATTCATAATTCATTATTTCAAATATATATACTTATAATTTAATTTTTTTTATCTTAAATATGTGTAGGTACTTTTTAAAAGATTTATCTAAAATTTCAAAAAATATAATTTATAAATCCCAACATGTTATAAGAAAATTAAACTTGTCATAAAAAAAATGAATTATGAATTTGAGAGTACTCAAAATAATTTATGTATTCTTGATAACTTTTTTATATATAAAACAATAGACAATAGTTAATTTTGTTGTAAATAATAATACTCCTTCCAATCAAAGTTCAACTAAGCATGTACCATTATTGTTATTTTAATTTGTTTGTCAAACAATCAAATTTAATAATTTATTTGTACCAATAAAATTTAAGAATTTTTTCATCATTTTAGGAGCCATTTTTTTTTCAATATGATCAATTAAAGGATCTGCTTTTAATCAATATATTAAGAATTTCTATAAATTGTAAATTGATAAAGAATTATAAAATTTTAGATAAATGTTTCAATTATTTTTCAAGAAATATAGATAAAATAAAGAAATGTAGAAAAAAATCGGTATAAGGGAGAGTGGGGAAATGATTAAAAATACATAAACTTTGAAGAAGTGGAGAGTTGGTTAATAAATTTTTAAATGGATAGATAAGTTTTTTATTTTTTTTAAAAAGAGATAAATTTAAATGAATAAAAATAAATTTAAATACATTTGATTTTAAAAAATAAAAAATGCATTAATATTAGATTTTAGATAAATTCTAATAAATATTATATAAATATTTTAAATAGATTAGATCTTATATAATTTTTAAATAGATTATATATTATAAAACTATTTAGTTTAAATATTTAAAATTCAAATTAAAATGGACAGATTCATGGTTAATTTTTTTCGTTTAAACATAAGTGAAATTTGGAGACATGAAGAGATTGTTTAAAAATCTTTAAATGGATAGATAAGTTTTTTTTTTTTAATTTTAAAATTTAAAAGAGATATATTTAAATGAATAAAAATTATTTTAAATATATTAGATTTTAAAAAATAAAATTCATTAAGATTATATGTTAGATAAAATCTAATAAATTAAATATTTAAAATTCTAATTAACGGATAGATTCATGGTCAGTTTTTTCGTGTAAAATTCACTAAATAAAGCTGTTTTATAAATTGTTGTATCCAACATTTAGTGTAAATTGCATATCCACATAGGCATCCATGTGGGTTAGCTTATCATGTAAGTATGTTTTTTGAAATATAATATATATATATATATATATATATATATGATTAAAAATTTTTATGAAATATTTTTTTTGTTTCTTTATATTTTCTTTATTGATGATTTTTTTTTTACTGAAAGTCATTAATTATTTTAAATTATATTGAGAAAAATAGAGAAGAAAAGATGGATGAAGAAACAAAAAGAAATGTCTAAAATCTCTTTTATCACAAAAATCCTAATTCCCTGATTTCTTCACACCATGAAAAGATCTTAACTACTTTTTCAATTTGAAATCTTCTTGAGTAGAAATATTTGCATTTGAAATAATTTTGGATTTATATTATAGATTTGCATTTAAGCATTAAGTTTTAAAAGTTATACTTAACTTTTATTATTTTAATCTACTTATTTTCTCTAATTATTTTATAAAGAGGAAAAAAGGGTTACATTGAACCCAAGTAAACCTTGAGCCACTTAATTTCACTCGAAACCATGAGTTGTTTCCTTGATTATTGTCTATGGCGTTTCATTAATTTAAATTAAAATAAAAACAATGTCAATCCAATTTGTGAGCCAAAACGAAGTTAATACAAAAATTCTGCTGTTTGCATTTTTGCATGACAGTATACTTGATTATGGGTTGAGCCGGGCTAGGGTAGAGTCGAATTCCGGCCCGGCCCATGATAGGTAATAATAGGTTTTAGGTATGCTCAAGCTCGATTTGGCTCAAAAATTCGAACTTGACTTTATGTCTAAGTCTGTTTTTATTTTTATATTACAAGCTCGAGCTCAAGCTCGACCCGATCTGAAAATAATTTTTTATATTTTAATTTTTTATTATTTTATACTCTTTAAATTTAATTTAATTTGTCAAAATTTATATATCAATTTTCATATTAAATATTTATAATTATGTTTATTAATCAATAATGTTTTATATACATATAATTATATTATACTTAGTAAATATATAAAAAATTTAATTAATATTAAAAAAGAAATATAAAAAATAAAAAATTATAATTTATAAATTTGGGCCCAGTTATTTCCTCAAATATTTTTGTCCAAATCTGATCGAATATCAAACAGGCCTTCGAATTTGAGCGAGTAGCCCGACCCTTGAGTAGTTCTACATAACAGTGACTGCCCACAAGCTTTTGTAATGTTTAATTTATTGTTATTGATGTTAATATTGATTTTATAGATTATTATCATCACAAAAAATAAGCATTTTTAATAATAATATATTTTAAAGTCTTATTTACCTAATTAAATGAAAGATCAATAAATGAATGCTAGTTTAACTGTGTATATTGCTGCAAAAAAATATTAGATTTTCATCCCAACTTCAACCATGCACGGTGGGATTTTTTCAACCCTAATTCAGCGGAAGCTAACCCTTTGCCACCCTTTTTTCTTTCTTTTTTTAATGGTTTTCTTCCTTCCATTCTAAAATTTAGCATTATTTCTTGTAAATCGAAAAACCAAATCAGTCATGATTTGGTTTAGTTTGAAGAGTGAAAGATTTTGGTTTTGATTAGTTAAATGTCACTATAAAATTATGAAACCAGCCCAAATCGAAAACCAGATAACAAATAAATATAAATAATTTATTAATTTATTATATTATTTGCATAAATTTTTGTATATTAATACATTCATCTAAAAGACATATAAGCTCTTTTTATTCTCTAAATTTCATGCTAATGATAAAATATTTAAATTTTTTTATTTTAAAAATTTTAAATATTGATTTCCGTTTTATTTTTAATTGTAAATTGATGGAGTAAAATTAATTGCAAACAAATGTAATATCTAAAATGAGCTCTAATTAGATATCCTGCTCTGCTACGAGCAATTCAAGTTTCGAATAACCAAACTAAGCTAGCTTGATGCCCTATGGTTCTACAAAGATTCTGTAATGTAATATATGGTATATAATATTGATTTAAATGATCATACTTTTATTTATAAAATGTGAGAATTTTATAGATTCAAAATTTAAATCTTAACTCCTGCATTTCTCTCCTCAAACCAAAAGCTTCAGTTATTTAAAAAAAATACTTATGTCCAAGCTTAACCCAAGAAACATTGATATAACATTTCATTCAAATCCTTGAATTAGCTTTTAGTTTAGAAGACAATATAGAAAAATGCGATCTTTTTCAAAGTTTAAGGTTAAGATTTAAGTTCTAAATTACTTGAAGAAAAAAAAATCTGATTTATTTACTTTTGGATTTTAAAGTTACCTATGATAAATTTAATTTAAGATGGTTAAATATTTTATCACAAAGGTCGAATTTGTTCAATTAAAATATTTAAATAATTTTATTTATTTATTAATAACTAAAATTTGGTGGTTATATGATTGGATTATATCAATTTATTTAATAAAGAGTAACAGTTTAATGGGTCGAGGACTCGGGGCAACCAAAGGCATTCTTCTTACTGAATAATACGTTACAAAAAATTAGCTTTACCCAAAGACTGTGGCTCAATTGACAACGCAAGTTGAGTTTGTAGAAAGAGTTCTCGAGTTCGACTCTCACTAAACACATCTTTGGGAAGGGTAAACAGTTTTAACTGTGACTAAATCCCGAACAGGATTAGTCTCAGACTATTAAAACGGATGAGGATACCTGTGGTCTAAAAAAAAAAAACCTAGCTTTATCATTATCACACATTCACACTCTTTAAGCTTTTTCAGTTTTGGCTCAAGGTTGTCCTGAAATTGCTATGCCACTTTCCTGAATTCACGTTCATGCAATTTTCATTTGAAAAGTATAGAAAAAAATCTTTTGTTGGGCTTAGATATTATTGTTTTATATTATTTTTTAATGTTTTAATTATACAATTAGTAGGATTCAAAGATTGTCAAGGTACAATATTTAAAGTCTAAAATTTCATCTTGAATGTATTAAGATTTATGAAAAATAAAAAACTACCTCTCATTGTATGGTCGGATTAGGATATCACATTTTTTAAAAAATAAAACCATTAAAATATATTTTATAAATAAATTAATATGATAATTTCCATCTGCATGTCAAATTATTCCTCCACATCTCCAATGTCCAGAGTTTCCAACATTGAGTTTAAGGTAAGTAGGAAGGTTAGGTTTCCAGGAGATGGTGTGAACAAATGGATGTTGATATATCATACAAGTAGATGATAGGTTGTATATAATATATATCACACAAGATATACACATATACCTGGTTAAAAGGAGTACTGTAGTAGCTGGCCTTCAAGGATTAATTCAACTCGATTATCCTAATCCCAACTAACTAGGCAAATAAAACAAATTATAAACAAATTTATCCTAATCCCAACTAACTGGGCAAATAAAACAAATTATAAATATATATAATAAATATATATTTATAAGTATAAATATATATTTGTAAGTGGAAGATGGGAATTGATTTTGGGATTGAATGCAAAATTTAAAACATATTACAACTTTTTCTTAATTGCTTGATAAAAAAATTGATAGCTAAAACAAATTACATGATAAAATCAAATAAAGCTACAAAACACCACTATCATAGTTTATCTCATAAAATTTAATGTAAAAATAATGCATACATAGAAAGTTCGATCCCATTCACTCAATGAAAGGTTAGTCTTCTGCATGATTAACATAATTTAAAAAAAAAAAAGGAGAGAGGCTGAATCACTGCTTAAATTAATGTCTAATAAGACGGTTGAAGTAAATCAGTTAATTTTAATTTTTGTCATGCCTATGGATGTATTATCTACTCAGTATTAATACGTACGTTCTATATACTATGTTTTTGTTAAGAAATGAGACCTTGGTAGTAGACTTGTTAATTTTTGACAAGATATAATGACATGGTTCGAAAATAACATAAATAAATATAAAAAATAAAAGTCATATGAGCTAAAATTTGATAAATTATATATAAATATAACAAAAAAAAATTTCTTTAATGCTTGGAAACAAATATTGACATGAAATTTTCATATCGTATACCATATTAATATAATTTTACACGATGCAAATACGAATTATAAATACAATTGTCAGGTTTATTTGATAGCTTGTATAAAAGATAAAAAAGATGACAATGAACCAAGAAAAAACTGAGAAACATGTTTTTAGATTTTTTTAAATTTTTTTCTCAAAAATAAAATTTAAATTAAATATATCTAAATAACTATGTGAACATAACTATGATTTATTGTTAAAATACTAAAATTTTAATTTTAATTATCATTATTTAATGATTTAATATACGTGATAACCTGTATATATATAAAAAAAAATAGTGTTTGGGCCTGACCACAAAGGTCGGTCGAGATCCGCAAACGTCTTGCCTCACAGCTTTTGGGTTTAGTTGTGACAAAGTAGCCCTTCTCAAAAAAAAAAAAAAAGCTACACAATCCCTTTGGGATAAATGCTTGACACATGTCCGGATGGTGTGAGTTAAAATGTTTGATTTTATGATATTTATTATATCCTTTTTCTAATTTTTTATTTCATTCTTTATTTTTTCTTTTTAAATTTTTACATTAAAAATAATATAATTTAGAATGAATTTAAGAAAAAAATTAAATATGTACATTTGGTTATTGAATTTTATTTTTTTATGAATTTGAAAAAAAATATTTTTGAAAACAAATAGATAAAAATAAGAAAGAATAATATATATACTTCTTATTTTAAATATATATATATATATATATATATATATATATATATATACCCATATATAAATGAATCTCTTTTAGGATTAATGCTTATTTTATGGATTAGAGCAATGATTGAATTTTTTTTTGTTGAAATATGGGTTAAGATTTTGTTTTGGAGAGATTAATTTACAAAATTTTGTTTCAATAAATTAAAACAAATCTCTATGAATTCTTGAGCATTACGTTTCTGATATTCATACATCTACTATAATTCATTTTAAGTAAACAAGGTGAATAAAAAAGATAAGTAGCTTAATTTTATTTCACTTTTTTTTTACAAATATATTCACTTTATATATATATATATATTAGTTTATATATGATGCACTACAGTGTATAGCTTTTATACAATTTCAGTCAACCATAGAATGATCACCTTATTAATAAGCAAAGTCTAAAAGTATATAGGTCCTTAAAACTAAATTTAAAAACTTTGTTAATATTTATTTTAAAGACATTCATATGAGATGTCATCATATGGTTGACTGAGGGTCTATAAATTCCATACACTGTCAGTGTAACATATATAAACTATATATATTAATTTTTAAAGCTAATAATAAAAATCATTATTTGAAAAAAATCCAATGATGAAAATTATTTTAGAATTTATAATAACAAATTTAAAATATTTTTCAAGTTGAAGAATCATATAATCAACTTTACTAAAATATAAGGAAGTTCATACAATTTATTTTAATAAAAAAATTATTTCAAATTATCTTAAAAATAATAATTAATTATTATTAAAATTAAGAAGTTTTTAGTTTGTTAGATAAATGAACATTAATAAAAATAATAATAAGAATATAGATATTTTGTAAAATAAATATTAATAAAGATAAAATATAATAATAATAAATAAAATAATAATTTCAAATGATTCAAAATTTGAGAGAATATAGATATTTTGTAAAATAATTTTTTTATTAAAAGTATTTGACTCCTAATTTCAAAATGAGATAAATATATCCCTTTAAAAAAATTTAAATAATTTAATAATTAAATATGACAATTTTTTTTATAATTAAGAGTGAAAGGTGAGATTGTTTGAATTAAAACTTAAATTTTATAATATATCACAACTTTTTAATCACTTGACAAAAAAATGTAAACATAAAATATTAATTTTTAATTTTTTAATCAATTGACCAAAAAATTATAAGCATAGAAAATTAATTTTTAATTTTGCAACGTCGTGCAGGAAACTTACTAGTAGTAATAATAATAATAATACCAGCAAGCCAACGACGACCCAACTTCCGTTGCAAGTCCTGCACTGCACCCATTTTTCTTGATGATTTTCAGCGCCACTTTTGACCACCTTTTGCCTATTCCAAAATAGACTACTGGAAATGGTATGCCACTTTATTTTATTCTCCCACGATATTCTCCATTACCATAAGTTTTCTTTATCTTCATAGTCAAGATACTGTACGTGCATCCTACTTTATTTCTTTGGATATTTAAGGGCAGATTATGATGTCACAATGACAAGTCATGCTTGTCTCCATGTTTAAAAAGTGAATCTGATCATTCGTGTATATGTTATATGTATGTTTCTTCATATCAAATTGTGTATATTACGAAAATTATAATATTACAATTCGTATTGAAAAATCAAATATTAAACTGATTTTTTTAATTTTTTGTCACCTATATATATATATGATGTTTTAATCAAAATTTTAATTGGAATCTTATATTCGATATTGTTTTCGTGTAGTTGTGTCTCTATTTAAAATTATTAGATGTGCTGAAAAGGAAGAAGAAAGAGCTTATATTCGTTTCGGAACTATCATCAAAACCCATGTGCAAAATGTGATCCCAACCATTGCTTAATTCGGCATATATATGCGAAAATATGTGGTATGGAATTCGTGTATGGAACTTAGGATGTTCAAAAATCGAAGAAGTGAACTGTACGCAGTTGGCATACATAACATAGGTGATTGGACAAACAATCGTGGGCAACATAGCATAAAGGTTGGAAGATTTTTATTTTATAGTTAAATAAAAAAGGGTTAAGTATGTGATGTAGTCGATGAAATAATTTATACTCGACGTCGTTTTCATGGATGTTACTCTAGAAGGAGCAGGGAAATTAAAAAGTAAAAAAAATTAAAAAATTGGAATCTTGCAAAGCTTTTCCTATGCTTTTGGACCACTTTTGTCTTTCTTTTTTCCTTAAGAAAATGTTGGGAAAATGCTCAATTAATCAATAACGAGGAAATCGATGAACAAATTAAAAGTAAGGAATTTGGAGTCTTTGGAAAGCTGTCATGGATATGAACAAAAAAAAAGAAATCTGTCATGGAATTCCATTTTTTCCTCAATTTAATTAGTATTAATTTGCACAATTAATTCAAATAGTACTTATTTAAGTTCTATGCTAACCTAGAAAAAAAAATTTAATAAGAGAGTTTTTAACTTAGAAATGGTTTTTATGCAATTGCCGGTTAATGAGAGAGTATCTTCAATAGTAAATTCATCATAATTAATTTTTTGATAATTATTTCTTCATAATTAATAGTATGTCCAACATGTACAATTCGGGAAAAAAAAGAGTAGGTCCAAATGTATATATTTGTTTGGATCCTTGACAGAGTCAATTGAAAAGGAAACTTGTTAAAAATAATTGAAAAATAATTGTAGAAAATATTTACTATACATCAGTTCATGTATTTTTTTTATTTAAATCATGTTCTAATGATATTATTAAAAAAATAATCATTTATAAGACATCACATCGCATACAATAATTAAATGATAGATATTTAATTTAACAAATTTATTAATAATTCAAGTGATAAATGGTTCATTTGTGCAATAATGTGATTGTGTAACATGAATGAAATTAATTATACAGATATAAAACAAGCGTCTCACTTTTTTTTTCTCAAATAAGAAAGGTCATTAAATCTATAGTTGAAATTTGAAATTTAAAATTTTTATCATATAATGATTTTAAATTTAAAATTTTGAAGAGAATATAAGATTAAGTATAAAATAAGGATTAATATCTTATACATCGTTAATAAAGTTTTTTGGGTTCAAGGACAGATTAAAATAATTGCATATATCTTTTAAAAATATTAAAAAATAATAAATAAATAAAATAAAATATATATTATCATACTAATCCGGCATATCTCAACAACTAAAACATTTAATTTTATTATTTACTCAAGATAAGCTTTCTATATAAGTAAATCACTATACCAAAAAAATTAAATTCAATATAATTTTCCAATTCTTACAAGAAACATATCCTAAAAAAGCTGCTAGTATCATCCCTATTATAAATTTCGTAGAAAAAATCAGCTCCTTGTGCTTTCACGTAATTTGTTAGCTTTTCTTACTCTTTTTTTTTTTCGTTGTTTTTTGTTGGTTTGTTCAAAATGGACAATTTATATCCTCAATTTTTATGCCACCTCTAAATTCCATAGCCGGTGAACTGTTGAATTTAAGATGGCCAATTCCAATTCCCAATTCACTCACGTTTACAGCTCAGTAATTTTCAGCTGATCAATTCCTATTGATTTGAAGTTAGAACCCACTGTTTATGGAATTAACTATAAGCATTATTTTGCTGTGTTTTCGTACCTTCAATTTTTTGCTTTATTTTGAAGCCAAAAAATGATTGACATTACATATTTTTTTGATAATTGTCCATCCATCTAGCTACAGCTAAGCTAGTTTCTTTATTGGAAATCACGTTGACAAAACTTAAAAAGAAAAAAGAAAAGCTTAAATTGTTGTACTATGATTTAATAAAAGCTTGCCCCAAAATGAATTATGGGAGAAATAATAATCATTGTAAACGAAAAAGAACCGAAAGAATCCACAAATTAAGATTTTATACAAGTTTTACACGAAGACAAAAAAAAAGTTTGGAAATGATTACAACAAAAATCAATACTGTTTTCGTGGAAATGATGTTAAAGTGATTGGAAATGATGGTTGTCAGCAAACTCGTGCTATGTCAAATGAAAAGGATCTATGGTATAAATTTTTAGTAAACATGTGAAGTTGTTAGACTTCACTGGTTCACGAAGTGTTCTAATTATTAATAAGATACTATAATTAACACTCCGTAAAATATTAAACCCTTAATTTTAATAATCAAATTCGATCTTGGATCATCTCAAACATAAAAAAATATGTTTATGTATTTTAAAAAATTAATAATAAGTTGTATACATATTAAAGATATACATAGATAACAAAAATTAACTAAACATGGCAGGTAAGCAAAGACCAATGAGGATTGAGGAGTCCTAGGCTTAATTACTCCCCGAGCCCACTCTTAAACAAGTAAGGGATATATATATTTCCTTCCTTCGAGGAACTCATCTTCGCTGTCGACTAGGATGATTCAATTCAATTGATAATATTTTCAACACATTGAGTCGTATTTCAATTATGTATTAATGGAGGTCTATATGGGGAACTAGAAAATAAATTGACAAAGACTTGCATAAATAGTCAAGTATGACAGTTGCCGACTTTCTATGTTTTATTCAAAACCCTGTAAAATTAAGTTTATGAAACAACCCTAGGAGTTTTTTTTTTTTGAACACAAACATCAATAAAAATGATTAAAAAAAAAGAAAAATACTAAGAAATCTCACCATATCAAATGTGCATTGTGATTCAGTGAGACTAGTCTCTCATATTTTTCTATACCTGTATCTATCACTTGTTAGAGATTTATTACAACAGTAAAATATCCCTACCCTGCCTTGGCTTCCTGTCCAACGCCGTTTCCAGTCGGCTTTCCTTCCAGATGGCCATTGCCATCTCCAGCAGCCCTTGCATCCGGCAACCCAATGGTGCCTCCTGCAGCCGCCAACTCCATCTCCGCTGCCTTCACCTCCTCTCGGAACTTTCTGTAAATGTCACTCTTATAAAATTTTCTTGTCCTAAGTGCCAAAAAGAACGACACAACGGTGCCAAACAAAGTGGCTGCTGTGATTATAATGAAGGACAATTTGAAGCACTCAACCCCATTGCAATTCAGATCCTCACCAGCCTTCCTTCTAATTCCCAGAGCTGCCATTTGCTTCTTAGCCTCCTTGTCATACAATTTCCCAGCCACTTTCACATTAAGTACATAGGACCCAATAGGGCTGGCAACCGATCCAAAATTGTACAGTGTAGAATAGTACTTGAGGCCGAAAATTTCAGAAATTATAGCAAAAAGTAATGGCCATTGAGCCCCAAAGCAGAACCCAATGATTACTGATGCAATATAAAGGCCACCGGGCACATTGTAGGCTATCAGAAGGTGACCAACACATGAGAAAAGCATGATCAGAGTGAGCATTAGAGGTCTGGGAAACTTGTATTTGGTCAAGAAAATTTCTGATACGAAACCTGATGTGACTCTGCCAAGATAATTCCATATACTCACAAGGGATACGAATGTGCTTATGCTTCTTTTAGGGTACCCCAAGGAGGTTCCAATCTGTCCCAGATTGTCAATTGCTGTTAAGGTACCCCCAACCCCACAAACCGTCGCTAGGAAAAGAATGAACATGTCTAGGCTGAAAAGTGCCTGCAGAATTGTGTAGTCTTCCCCTCTGTTTGGTGTCTTGAACGCTGTTTTCCAGCAGGAAACATTGGCTTGATCCTTGCTTGACTCGTTATCGGCTAAAATCTTTGCTGCGCTTGATGATGAGGGAATCTCAATGTTCTCCTTGGACACCTCGGAGCTTGGCTTCTCAGTGAGAACTGTCAATGGAGAAGGGTCATTTAAGGCTTTGTTTTTGGCCTCCCAAAGCTTGTGTTCTTCCATAATCACAACACCAAGTGGCAAAAACAGTAAGAAAAGAACCATGGCAGCACTGCCACCATATTCAGGTTGTGTGAACACAAATTTTTTCTCTACAATGATAATAATCATCAGGAAAGAAGCAAGGCCAAGGGAGATGTAGAGAAAATTGTAGAAAACTTTGAGCTCGTTAGCCTGGTGAGCCACCTTCATGATCCGAATTGTTTTGACAAAGCAAAGTGAGATAACAGCCGGAAGCCAACCAATAAGCAAAATCAAAGACTTAGAATCATCACCATAAACAGCATGGTACAATTGAGTTATGATTGCGCCACTCAGACCAACATAACCTTTCAGGATTCCCAGCACCGCGCCCCGGCTTTCGGGGAAATTCTTGACACAGGTAACAAGAGACCCGGTGTTAGCAAAAGATTGAGAATTGGCACCGATGCAAATGTACAAACACATGTGCCAAACTTGAGGTGTAGCAATTCTTTTGGTGACGGCCAACCAAATCATGAAGTACCCAAAAAAGTTGAGAACTGCCCCAACTGACAGCACGAACCAGGGCGGCGTGACCTCTGCTATCAGGCCTGAAAGGACTCCAACATTGGTGCCCAAATCCTTGAAGAAGCTCAGCAAATTGAGGGTGGTTTGGTCATATCCAAGCGACTTTTTAATGTCAGTGGAGTAGAGGCTAAACATGTAGGTTGCACCAGCGGCAGACATGATCAACAATGATCCGAAAACCATTAGCCATGGCCCCCTTAGGATCTGAACAGCAAAGCTCTTCATGTTCGGCATGCCACCACCTCCAAAGCCTGGCCCTGCAACCACCATTTTTGCAACTCTGTTCTTCTGTTATTTGCTCCAAATAGCACTCTCTCAACAAGATTGACGTTTTAAACTTTGTTTAAGAACTTATTGCTTAATATATGGAGAAGGAAAAAAAGTGTGAGAGTGCAAAGCATGGAAAAAAAAGGATTGAAGATAAGAATCTTATGATATACCTTAATAGTTGACTTGGACTCTTGGAGAGTATACCAATGAAACTTTGGATAAATTATTAAAACAATGAGTTAAACAAAAATTGAAATCGAGGAATTTGTGGTTAAACTATAAAAAGGGAAGTTTCTTTGCTTAAATCTTACCCAAAATGAAATTTCATTTGCCATAAGGGTAAAAATTGAGAGAATTTTTTCTTTTTTTTTTTTGTGTAAGTACATATATTTTCATTCGTTTTACGATTTGAAATTACTTTTGTTTGGGTTGAGAATGATAAATAATAAATTCTCTCAACAGTGAAGATTCCAAAACTCAAACTGTAAGAGGAAGTTTACTTTCACTTCTTTCCATAAATTGTTGACAAGAATTTTTTCTTTATTTCTTACATGTTACAATTGGAGGCATATTTATGAGCCGCCAATTTGGACACAAGGTTTTATTTTCTTCGTCTTTTTCCTTTTTTTTTTCAATATCAAGATAATAAATAGGGCGGTGATGAAATTTCATTTTTGTTATTTTTTATTTTTTGGTATATAAATATACAGGAAACTCGGAGGATGGGAAAAGGGAGGATTTTCTTCTATGGGATGAACACCTCGTGTATTTCAAAAGGGTTTAGTTTCAGAGAATTCTCCGAAGCAACAGAAAACTACAATTCTTTAGAAATATTTCATTTAAATTTTTTAATTCTTTCTCAGCTGATTTTTGGATGTTTCTTTCTATATAAAAAGACAGGCTTGTATTTAAAAATTAAAAACCTGCATAGGTTATGGTGTGTATTATCTTGGAAAAAGCTTCAAAAATGAGAGATTCCGACGAAGTTTCTTTGTGATGTTCATAAAGTAATTTTTTTAATAAAATTCATTAAATCAAAATTGAAATCAAAATACTAAATTAACACATTGATAAAGCTTTTATATATATATATATATATATATATATATATATATATCATGAAAAAAGTTTGAATGTTTTAAAATATTTTGATACTTTACATAAATAGATATTTGAATTACAAAATATGATGACATTTTGATTGTTCAACAATTAATGATTAAATATTGTTGTAGTTATTATATTTATTAAGTGATTATTTATATTACTTTTTATCTACTAATTGAAATTGTACTAAATTCATCAACTTTGATATTTAATTTAAGCTTTTATTTAATTATTTTTTATAAAAATTTACAAAAAAATCATTAATTACCAAAAGAGTATAGTTCTGTTTTGTGAACACCTGACAATGATTCTTAAAAAATTAAAAGGAAACTTAATTAAGAATAAAAAAATTAATTTTTATACTAATGGACTTTGGTTTAGAAGTGTCACGACCCGAAGACCGTGACTTTCACTTGATTCTTATACTTTTCTTAGTCTACAAATTTATGGACTAAATTTTTCTTTTTCCTTTTAAGGTTTGTATTCGGTGTCAGTGTAGTTACTATACTATCTAGGTGACCTATAGTCATTCCATTTAAATATTAAACAAACACGGAAACGGTTCTTAGTTACATCCCGACTTGCTAAATAGAATATGTACTGTGCATCAATTTAAGTCTTACATGTAAACAAGTATTTTATAAGAAACATATACCTTAGAAGACTAGTACCAAGTCCTTATACCGTCTCCGATGCCCACTGAGCAGCTCACATGGTAGATGTTAACTTCAATAATCTGAAAGAGATGAAATTTAGTGGGGTGAGCAAAACCACGGCTCAGTAAGATACTAATATAAATACAAGAGTAGGATTACACTGTCTTAAACTGCAATGCTTAAAACTTGCAATGATGCAATTACAGTTAATCCTTTCTCATCGATACATCTCATTATCACTTCTCATTTTCACTTTTCATTTCATAATCATACTTTGGTATGCTATCATCTCATATCAGATCTCATATTTACTTTTCATTTCATAATCATACTTCTGTATACTATTATCTCTTATCAAGTCTCATATTATGGATCATGATCACGGTGGTACGAAATCATATTTCTCTTCGTGTGTTTCTATATTCATGTTTCATATCATATCATGACATCATATCGATGAAATATCGCCACCACCGAGTCATGACACTCTTCATATATTCTCCATGTTTAATGCAGATATCCTATCGAATTCACTTTACATTTAACAATCATATTCCCGTATTACATCAATTCATATCACTTATCGTTTGGGAATTTATGATCACGATAGAGTGAGATCAGGATTTGTCTTCATATCAATCTCATATTCATATATCATATCTTCTCATGTCATCGTATAGATGAAACATCATTAACATCGAATCACGACATTCCTCATGGAATTCTCATGTGCTAAGCATATTATCATGTCAGGGTTTAATATGCAATTCATGTAATTTTTCTGTACAAACCGCTATCATTTCAAATCATATCATATATACTTTAGGACATGCTCAACATATGGATTTTCAATTCATTTCAAATTTGCCTTTAAGGCATGATAGAAACATATTCAATTTCAGTTCATGTATTCGTTTTCGGAGCATGTCTAAAACATTTGCGGTTTTAAAACATTTTCATTTACTATAAGTTATATCGGGTCTAGAGTTCATATCAAATCAATCTATACTCTAGACCGCATATCATTTTAAATTCGACACAAAATCGTATGTAAATCATGTAAGTGTCGAAATCATTTATCATATACTTTTAAAACATATTCTGTAAATCATATCAGGTCTAGAGTTCATATCAAATCAAACTATACTCTAGACTGCATATCATGCCATGTTCGACACAAAATCACATATAAATCATATGAGTGTCGAAATCATATCTCATGGACTTTTAAAACATGTTTAAAACATGTACTGTTTCAAAACGTATTTCATTTCAAATCCGTTTCATGTACAGTATAAATCATGTCAAGTCTAGAGTTCATATCAATAAAATCATACTCTAGACTTCATATCATATTGGTTAGAGACTAGGCTAGATCCCTATCATCTCTCTATCAATAAAGACTTAAATCACTGTAGCTAGCAGTGAAAATCATGTCATCGTCCCCTGGAAACCAACTAGGGCGCTATCTATGGCCATAGACCTCATCTCTCTCAGCCCCACTGATCAGGCGTGACTGAGACCTGTCCACGACTATTGTCGGACAAGCATATCTGCCTAATGAGCAAAGCTCCAATTAGGCGGTTTCCACTATGCTTTATTGAATTTAATTCTTTTAGGGTGCCTACAGTCTCATAAAACATTTAAATCTATAGCTTTATTTTCAATATCATGTAAAGCATATGGTAAAATTCTGTATGATAATTCATATATCAAAATATATATATATCTACCATAAACTTTCATTTCAAAACAAATCAATACTTTTCAGTATTCATATAAACATTATTAAAATGTTTCAAGTTGCAAGAAAGCATGCTTAAATGCGATGCTATAAAACATTTCAGTATGCAACTTCGGTATTATTTCCATCAAATACGCTGAAGCGATTCGTTTAACTTTATCACCATCAGTTATTCGATTTCAAGACTTTCTTTCTGTCAAATCAGTAAATCACTATTCAAATTATTCAAGATTCATTTCATTCAGTATTCAGATTGCTCAATACTCTAATTATTTAATAACCAGATCACTTGGTATTCAAACCATTCGGTATTCAATATCCTTTTTCGATAATTATCGACTATAATAATCAATTGTACTTTTATTACCGATATTAGAACCACATCATTAGTGTGAATCCTCTTAGTATCTATGAGCATCTAAATATCATGTTTCCATATAGCCATCAGGATACTGAAATTATGAAATACTAATATCCTCATTCGAGATCTATTCCAGAGTCGACATCGAGGATCGTAGAACCACAAGATCAATAATCGCTTATCAATTCCATTTATGGTTTGACCTATTGTTACATATTCAGAATTTTCGACTTGCGGTTCAATTTCATTCACTATCATAAAATCATATCACTAAGACGGTCCATTTATTTGAATCTATCAATTCTATAATCGTCACTCGATTGATAATTTGCAATTCTATCATTCGACCATCTAAATCACAACTTCGATTTTTCTCTTTTAAGTTGTATCATATAATTATCATCACTTTTATCTATGATTCGTCTAATAAATAATTTCACCTCAATCTCAACTTGATACCATTTGTGATATTAAAATCACTTGATTTATCAATTCTATAAGGTTTAGACCATATAATTCATCACATTATCGTTTTCAATGATCTATCTTCCCATCGATTTCAATGTCAAACTCTTTCAGTAATACCATAAAATCCTTTCAATATTTATTTTCAATAATTATCTCCAAGATTCCATTTATGTGAGAAACTTAATCTTTTTCCTCAATTATTTTCCTAAAAATTTCGGCAGCATAACAGCTTAATTTTCCCTAACCTCCTGCAAGGGAAACACAATTTATACTTGCAGCCGTTGATTCTCACCAATTTTACCTCTTACTAAGACCCCCACCATCAGTTGTGGGTCCTCTTAGCATTTTTAATATCAATTAAATTTATGCATCATATATAAAATATCACAATTCCATAAAAATCATTTCATCAATGCATCATATAAAAATCATAAATCCCACATACAATATGATGCTACTAATGCTTTATAAAAGTATCTTACTTGTTCGCCAAGCTTAGCGTACTTTCCGATTTCCGAGCCTTGCTGAACTCCACCATTCGTCTCATTTTCGTTTTGCTACAATTTCACAAATTGACGTATATTTTCATTTAGAAAATAATCCAAGAATTTCTACTAAATTCCAGACATATAGAGAAAAAGGCTTTTAATTTTCCTCACCTATTTCTTCCTCTTCTTCTTCTTCCTTCTTTTCCTTTTTCCTTTTTTTTTTCTTTTCTTCTTTTTCCTTTCTTTCTTTTTCTTTTCTTTTTCTTTTCTTTTCTGAACCGGGTCGGGTCGGGTCGGTTCGGGTTGGTTCGGGTCGGGTCGGTTCGGGTTGATCGGGTCGGATCGGGTCGGACCGAGTCAGGCGGGTCGGATCGGGTCAGACCGGTTCAATCTTCTGCTGGCCGGTTCGGTCACCGGCGGCCACCCATTCCGGCGGTTCGGCCACCCAACAGCTTGCCGAGGTTGCAAGGACTCCGGATCTGGCCTCGGTTTCTCGATCGGCGGCGCCGGCGGTAGCAGATCTGGGACGGGCGGCGGCGGCTCCTTCTCTCTTTTCTTCCTCTCTTTTCTCGCCGTTTTCTTCACCGTCGGGCGTTCCTCCCTCCAGATCTGGCTTCGTCGGGGCTTCGCAAGGCGGCGGCGACCGGTGGATCGGCCGGCGTCGCCTCCTTTCCTTTTTCCTTCTCCTTTCGGTTTTTTCGCCTCGCCATTCTCTCGTTTTCGCTTCGCTCTGTTTCCTTTTCCTTTCCCGCCGTCGGCGTCGACTTCTCTTCCTCCATCTCGGCTCGCCGGCGGCGTCACTCTCTCCTCCGCTTTCTCCTTTGGCCGGCAGGGGCCGGTTCTTCTTTGGAGATCCCTCCTCTGTTGTAAACAGAGGAGGAAAATGGGTATCCCGATTCCCGCCCGTTTTCTTTTTTTTAATTATATAAATATATTTACAATTTTAAATATATTTATATAAATACTTATATATCATACAAATCATTTGTATATATATACTTTAATTTAATTTACTATATATATATATATTTCATATATATTATATTTATATATGTAAATACATATTTCATAATAAAAATATATATATACACTTTATATTAAAATATTATATACATATATATTTTATATATGTATATCATATATACACTTAAATGTATAATAAAATACATACGTATTCATTCTATGATATCAAAGAGTATTTTCAACGTACGATATGTACATATATTTCATATATGAATGTATATATTTATTTAAAAATATATTTATATAATAACCTTATATAAATATATAAAATTACATATTTTTATTTCTTATTAAGTTTTGGATTTCTAAATATCCAAAAATTATTTTCTTCACTTTCGTTCTTATTTAATTTGGATTTTAATTTGTCCAAATTAAATTTTCCGGATACCTTTATTTATTTAGAAAATTCTCGGTCTTCACAAGAAGTTCGTATTTGATGCATTTACAATGAAAAATCTTAATTCTATAAACATGGTTAATGAACTGTCACATGTTTTACTTTTTTTAATTAATTTTTTATTTTGATATACTTTAAAAGATATGTGTTATTTTGTTAATCTTTTTTATGAGGTCTAAAAACATGATATATCCAATAATTTGCTTAATACCCAAATATGCCCCAGGTATTTACGACAATATGAAATTAAGTCATCAACGTTTAATTACATAAAAATAAGGTTATTAAGTTTTATTTTCAGCAATTAAACCTAAACGTTATAAAATAATAGAATTAAGGATATAACCATTAAATCCCTATAACGTCCGTTACCCTTGCACAGGTGGCATGCCACTTGAACGCTAACGTGGATTAAATTGCCACGTAAGCTGATGACATGGATTAAATTGTCACGTAAGCTGTGAATTTTCTCAAACAGAAGCAAATTAAGAGAGGGCATTCAAGGTTTGAATGCCTTAAGTAATTTTCTTAAATAGAAGTAAATTAAGGCGGAGCATTAGAATGACATTCGAATACCCTAAGGCAAACCCTAAATAGAAAGTCAAACAGAAGCAAATTAAGGAATGCCTTAAGGCAAACTCCAAACAAAAAGTCAAACAAAAGCAAATTAAGACAGGGCATTTGAATGCCTTCTTAGAGCATTCGAATGCCCTACCAAAAAATAAAACTTTGGAATAAATCCACGTCAGTATGATACATGGCAAGATAATGCCACGTCATTGATTCAGGTGGCAATTTAATCCGCATCAACATCCAGGTGGCATGCCACTAGTGCAAGGGTAACGACATTATAGGGATTTTATTATGTTTAGGTTTTAATTGCTGAAAATAAAACTTGATTGTCTTATTTTCATGCAATTAAATATTAAGGGTTTAACTTTATATTGTGGTAAAAATTGAGGGCATATTTGAGTATTAAGCTCTAATAATTTTTCAACTCAATGGTAAAAAGTCCTGAAATTTTGATACTTCAAATTAAAATTTCATTATACAGAAATTTGATCAAATTTTATGTTATATTTGTCTAATTATGTACTAATTCATTGAATATGAGTGTAATTAATAAAAAGTTAATTTTTGTTATTCTCTTAATTCATGAACACTAACTGCCAATCAACAATAAATGATTTAGTATTATCTGTCATGTTTCAGCAGCGCATTTTGTCTGGTTCCAAGGGGCAAGGTTGTTGCAAAAGCATTAATATGGAGTTTTATGCATCCATCAAATATTAATTTTGAAGAAAACAGCATTTTCAACCTTTTGAAAATCTGTTGTGATTATAGCTCACCAATCTTTAAAGACAAAGAAGTAGACTTGATTGTCAAAAAAAGACGTAGATTTGATAAATATTTTCCTTAAAAAAATAAAATTATGATAAGCTAGCTACAAGCCATATTCTATATTAGCAAAATTATTATTAGAGTACTGCTGATTTGTACCATTTTCATGTCTGATAATGAAACCGACTACTTACTCTGATAGCATAAAAAATATTTTTTATTGAATACAATTTTCTCATCAAATTAATTCAAAAAGGGAAAAAATATATTAATTAAAGAAAGATTCAGCTGTTCATGTGCAAAATTAATTTAATTTTATATTGTTTATACTATTTAAATTTTTTAATCCAACTTTTGAATTTTATGATTTAGTTATGTAGATAATGAAAAACAAATTTTAAATTAATCGAAAATATCTAATTACTTATTTGACGATAATTAAATTTCAACTGTTTAATAAAAAATAAAAAAATATTATTCTCGATTGAAATTA
This sequence comes from Heritiera littoralis, assembly GCA_031772115.1. Lineage (NCBI taxonomy): Eukaryota > Viridiplantae > Streptophyta > Magnoliopsida > Malvales > Malvaceae > Heritiera > Heritiera littoralis. The sequence continues at coordinate 1,702,678 of JAPDPK010000151.1, read as the reverse complement.
TAATAAATATTGAATCGACTTAAAAATTTAAGTATATAATGAATATAAGTAAGTTAATAAATCAAACAATATTTGGTTTATAAATATATTAATTTTATGTAAAACTATAAAAATGACGTAAAATAATCTTACACTAGTGTAATGTAATTTCTTTTCACCATGAACATCATCAAAACTTTTTTCTAATAAATGTTACCTTATCGACTTAAAAATTTAAGTACATAATGAGTATGAGTAAGTTAATAAATCGAACAATTGGTTTTTAAAAATGTTAATCTTACATCAAACTATAAAAACGATGTAAAATAATCTTACACCGGTGTAATTTCATTTCTTTTCGCCATCAACGTCATCAAAACTTCTTCTTTTTTTTTTTTTTATAAATGTTACCTTATTGACAATTTCAGTTAACATATCCCATTATTGTTGTTGTTGTTGTGATTGTTGTTATTATTATTATTATTATTATTATTATTATTATTATTATTATTATTATTGTAGACACCTAATTTTGTCCGAACAATTTCTCTTTATTAAAAAAAATCAAAAAAATAAAAAATAAAAAATGATAAAAATAAACAAATCAATTTTGGTCAAATCTTAAGTTGGAACCCCATGCATCCCATGCAAACTCTAAAATTAAAAATTTCAAATTTGAAAATCTCACACCATCAAGAGTTGACTAAAGTTGGTATTGTTGCCAAAAATAAAAGAAATTTGTTGCTTAAAAAGAAAAAGAATAATCAGCCATTAAATCAATGAATAAATCAACAAAAGGAAGGAAATTGGTTGAAATTAAATATGAAAATTCATTGCCAAAAAAAAAATAAAAAGGAAATAAATTAAAAAAAGGAGAAAGTCAAACAAAATAAATGAATCCCATAATCATGAGATCAATTATAAATTTTTTATTTCTTTCCATGAAATTTTGACAAGTATAAAAGGAGAAAAAAAACCCTGAAAAAAGGGAGAAAACCCTAGAGAGAAAACCCTAAAAAAAAACCTAGAGGGGGGAGCGACAAGAGACGGGATTTTGACAGCAAGAAAAAAAAAACAAGAGTTTTTCACAATTGATCTGACAACTACTGTATTCACTTTCACCGCCTTTTGACTCTACTTATCATCTTCGTTACACCAATATTGCATCGTCCAAAACCCGAGCTACACTGCACCATACCCGTTGAACCGAATATAGCAATTGGTTGTTCATTAAAGTAAATCGTGGTGCTGAGGGACGCTTTGCTTCCAGGTTGTTTTTATTTTGCTCATATAAATGCTTGAATTAAATGCTTGAATTGATTGTTTTGCTTTGTTACTTTAATCTCTACTTGTACGTGTAATGATAAGCATCTCCATTTTATTATTTGTTTATTTGTTAACTATTCATTTGCTTACTTAACAATTGAAGTCGACTAAGATGGGAAAACCTTTTGATTGTTATGTCCACGTGTAGTACTTGATTGGCTATATTTTTGTTTAGATGATTAATTGAGTGCTTGTATGCTTATTGGTTATATGACTAATATTTACACTTTGCATTATTAATTTGTGTTTGCTTTATTTAAAAGATAGGATTGAATTAAGAAATAGATAGAAAGACTAAATTAGGTTAAGATGAAAAAAAATGCATTTTTGAAAATTGAATTAATAACGAATATAAATTATCTATAGATTATAAAAAATACAAATTATCCGACGATGGAACTCCGAGGGGATTGCGATCGAGTAATATTCTCGGAGATCTTGAGGTGAGGAGATCCTTTTTAAGTCTTACCAGCTTGATGGAAGATTTAAAAAGTCATTTCCGATATTTAAAAGTCAAATTTATTAAAAAATTGAAATAAGAATTAATTAAAATTAATTACAAACAAAAGAATTAGTAATCAAATTAGGAATTAAAAGTCATAAAAATTTTTAATATATTTTAGATAGAATAAAATAATACAACTACAAATATTCCGACGACGGAATTCTAGAAGGACTGTGCTTGAGTAGTACTTTTAGATGTCTTGAGGTGAGGAGGTTCTTTTTAGGTCTTACCAGCTTGATGGGAGATCTAAGGGGATATTTCCAATATTTAACAAATCAATTTAATTATAAAAAATAAAAATTAAATTAGATTAAAAAAAAGTAAAGTGAAATTAAGTTCATTATAATAAATAATAAAAATCAAATTAATTAATTAGAATTAAAATTAGAAAAGAATTACAGAAATTAAATTAAATTAAATTAAATATTTTAATAGATGTGAATTATTCTAAGGATGGAATTTAAAGGGAATTGCGCTTGAGTAGTTTCTTTAAAAATTCCTAAGGTGAGAAAATTTTATTTAAGGTCTTACCAGCTTGATGGAAGGTCTTTAAGAGAATTTTCAATATAAAATAATTCATGTTTATTTAAATATATAAATATGTGAAATAATAATTTATATAAAAATAATAATAGAATAAAATAAGATAAAATAATAAATAGAAATTGAATAGGAGTCAAAATAGGGTTTGCATAAAATATTTAATCAATCCGACGACGGAGCCTCTTCAAGAAAGGCGATTGGTCCTACTTGAATACTCTTGAGGTGAGAATAACTTTTAAGTTGTCCAACCAGCTTGATGGAGGAGACTTAAAAGATTTTTCAATATTTAATTATATCGAAATTAAAGTAAAAGGCAAAATTAAGATAACCTTAGATCACTTGGTACCATCTTAGGATGGGCGTTGTGAGGGTGCTAATCCTTCCTCACACGTAACCGTACTCCCGAACTTAGAACTTTTAACGTAGACGAGGCCTTATCCTTAGTTTGAATAGGTGACCAATCACACCTAGGTTAGAATGATTGGTGGCGACTCCATAGTTTTGTGTCTAGCTATTAGGTTTTCCGAAACTTAATACGTTATGACAATTATTATTATTATTATTATGTGATAGGGAGTATAGAACATGATTACATCAACATCACCGTCATAAAAATGGTTAAAGAAGAATATCCATTTGGTGAAGAATGGGCATGAATGTTATACAATTAAAAAGAAAAAAGAAAATTAGCATTAACAAATTAAACAGAACAAGTAAACAAAAAAACTAAGGGACATAGAAACATCAAATCCCGAGACAACTAAAACCAATTATCAGAAAAAAAAAAAAAACCAATCTACCATTACTCTAGTTCACACCATAAGAGAGTCACCAAACAAAAAGCATCTTGAACTCCTGAACTCTTGGGTCTTCAACAATTTCTTCTTTTTCATCATCATCTTCCTCATCCAGGTCATGATCATCAGGGATGTGACCATCATGGTAGTCATGACCATGATCGTGGTCATGATTGTGACCATGCCCATGTTTTTTAATCTTGTCCTTTATCTTCTTTGCCTTTGCCTTTTTCAGAACTGATTTTTTTCTCTTGGTGATGGTCGTCTTCCCTTTCTTCTAGAGAAGAAAAGAGTCAAAAACGTTAAAATGCGTTTGCATTTAGGTAGAAACAGAGAATTTTATTTAGACCAAAAATGTAAAAACAGAGAACTTTACACTATCATTTGCTTCCCTAGGCCAAGTTACAAAGACTTAATTTTCTCACCATACTGATGACCAATAATGTCGGGGTCGTGCTCCTGATTATAGCCACGAGGATAGGCGGTTTGAGTATCCATTTTTCAAAAATACAGTGATTTGCAGGGAAAATATAACTGCTTGGCGGTCGTTACTTTCAAATGAACAAATTACATAAAACAGAGAATAAATCTTGAAATTTTATAGAGAGAGCCAGGGGGCCAAGCGCACGGTTTCGCCACCTTTGCATGGCGGTGGCGCTGTAGCATTCTCACACGTGGACATCACCGACAGGACTCTTTTTTTCTGCCACGTAACTGGTGTTTGCTTGTACACGTGCACTAATTTCGTTTCATGATATGGAGAATCATCGTATCAGAAGCGTACACGCTTAACCGACGAACTGCTTGGGATTGGCCATAAGGTGACTACGCTATGCTTTTATTTGAGAAATTAGTTTATGATCCGTGAGAAATTTTGTATATTTAAGAGTGATTGTTAATAAAAATAAATTTTATTTACAATTTAATTATTTAGATGATAAAATTAAATATATATAATTAATTAATTTAATTGAATCAAAGTAATTAATTAGAAATAAATTTATTAATATAAAATCTTATAAGAAAATATCAATTTAATTTAAAAATGATTATTTTCATCCAAATTATGATACAAAATTAGTAAATTTAATCAATTATGTACGTAAACAACTATGAAAAATTGTTGCTAATTTAATAAGATTTCAAAACAGATTTTTTTGTCGTTTCGAATGTGATATAAATATCGTAATAACTATTATGCCATTGTACAAAATATTTAAAAAAACTAATTAGGCAACGACAATAAAAAGTCGTTGCAAAAACAATGAGATATTGTAACGATTTTTTTAATCGTTGTCAATTTGATATGAATTCGCAATAACAATAAGTGTCGTTCCATAAAATATAACAAAACAATCAAATAAGGAATGACTATTAAAAGTCGTTGCAAATAGAAAAAGATATCTCAATGTTTTTTTTTATTGTTGTCAATTTGATAAGAATTCGCAACAACAATAAGTGTCGTTGCATAAAATATAAAGAAAAATCAACTAAGCAATGACAATTAAAAGTCGTTGCAAACATAATAAGATATCGCAACGACTTTTTTTATCGTTGTCAATTTTATAAGAATTCACAGCAACAACAAGTGTCGTTGCATAAAATATAAAGAAAAATTAAATAAGCAATGACAATTAAAAGTTGTTGCAAACATAATAAGATATTATAACAATTTTTTTTATTGTTGGCAATTTAATAAGAATTCACAATAACAATAAGTGTCGTTGCATAAAATATAAAAAAAATTAATTAAGCAACGACTATGAAAAATAGTTGCAAATGTCATGAGATTTTGCAACGATTATGTTAGTCGTTACAAATTTTAGTTGCTAAAGACCCTTTTTCTAATAGTGTTTCTTCCTTTTTTAATTTGAAGACCCGCACAATATATTCGTGAATAAATTCGTAGGGAATGGAGTTGCTCTTTAATGGAAGCTGCCCTACATAGTTACTACCGTCTTCATTAATTAAAATTTATTTAATTAATTATTTCTTAATCAATCAATTCCAAAACATGAATAATTAATTAATACATTATAATACAAGATATCGATTTCCTTATTTTTTTGGTGGAAATATAAAGATATCGATATCCTTTGAATTCATATAAACCAGATTTTAAAGAATTTATTGAAAATCAAATTCATATTCTTGTTGACTGTTATTTTTTTCACGTAAAATTGTTGTCTACGCAAAAAGTTGGTTTATGCATGTAGAAATTATTTATATACTGCAAGTGAAAATTTTAAATTCTACAAGTAAGATCAATAGAATGATACATATTTTTTTTAGAATAAATTAAAAGAAGATTAAATAAAAAAAGAGGTGGTAATTTTTTAAGTTTGTTTGTGCAATTAAAACATTTTACTGTATAAATATGAACTCTTTTCTTTTTGTCAATTACACAAATTAATTATAAACACCTCAAAAACTGATAGGTATGAACAAACACCGAATAAACAATAATCAACTGGGATTTCTCTTTCATTATGGACATCACAATCGATAAGAAATATATTCTTAATAAGTTATGATAATCACATATAAATATATAAATAATTGAGGGTACTCTCAGGCCTCAGCCGCAGATTTTGAAATATAAAACTAGTCTATGATCAGCGTTCGCTGCAACAATTTGCCAAATGTATGTGACATGACCCACAAACAACTGTGATTGACCGTCTGCTTACATTTATTTAAGTGGATTTGTGGATTTGATCTGGCTGAAAGTAGCCTTCGACTGGGACTCGGGAGGCTACCAATTCTCTCTTCAGCATGCAATTTTGTCAACCATATTTGTCTTACAAGAACAATAATTGAAAGCAATCGAATAATTACAATATACACGGATAATTTCAAGTAGAAAATTAAAAAAAATAAGAGGTCTAAATATAAAACTTCAATTTTATTTTATTTTATTTAAAATATTCATCTAAATTCAAACATTATCTGTAATTTGCAATTATTTGTAAGTATTTTAAAAAACAATTAAAGCTTGACCTTACTATTATTATTTTTCTTTAGAAAAAGTATATATTTTAATGGGAAAACTGAGTGCCAAATGAAACTTTGACAACTGGGAATCGGGGCTTTATCCATGAATGATGCCATGATCTGTATTTGGTATGAAAAAATGATTAAGTTGAAGAACCTGCTTTACTGGATGAATCTAGCAATTTCAATTTAAACCAAACTCTTGAAATTGTGGGAATATTTTAAAACCAAATAAGATATGGCAATTTAAAAAAAAAAAAAAGCCCTAGGAAACGTGCAGATTCTTCTAAAAAAATTAAAGAATAAAATGATGATAGTTTTCATATAGTTATGCGTTAAAAGATGCTGAAATTGACTTAATGAAGCATTCCTTTTCTCGTATAAGGAGATTAAACAATGAATATTTCTTCTGCTATTGCTTTGCACATTAATGGTTAGGTCTTAGATTCTTGAGAAAAATTATTTCGGATTAGCTGTCAAAGAAAGATTAAGCAAAAATTATTAAATATTTCAACTGAAAAATCCCTTATTCTAAGGCATGTGATCTTCAAACTAAACATTTTGATTAAACTGTCTAGTTATACCATCCATGTTCTAGTTCATGTGCGTTGAAACTAAAATATTTTTTCGAAAAAAAAAAGAAAGATTAGAGAAGTTTAGCAAATGAACAATGGCGTTTAGGAACATTGAAGAGACATAATCATCTTAATAAAATTGTTTAGTGAGATTATTAAGAATTAACTCATACAAGTAAAATTTCTAAATTCCTTTAATCAAGTTAAAATATTCACATATTCATCTCTATTCAGCATTATAATTAAAAAACATGTGAGAATATTTTAATTTGCAATTAAAATTTAAAAACTTTATCAATGATAAATGGAATAAGATTCCAAGATTATAAACATTAACATCACATTTTCATATTCGAAAACAAATAGAAGACAATTCTGCTAGGGTTCCAACTACCATGGCTGCGATGCTTACCAAGATGTGGAGGTTAATTAGTGAATATTGAGATCTGAGATATCACTTCATTCAGTCAATGCAACATTTTTCTGGGTTACGGATCAGTACTGAAGCATACTAGCCAGACACGTTTTTTTTTTGAACCACAAATTGTTTGCGTACTACATTAGTTACGAGATTAATCTCATTTATGTTTCATAACTGAAGTTGACCCAAAAAAATTGACATAGAAAAGATTCGAACAAAGAACTTTTCGTTCTCCTCACGCAAAATGTTAACAAACCTTGTACCATTGGTCCAAAGGCACATGCCTATTCATTCTATAACCTTTTCGGATGAAAGGTCAATGCCAGTTTCTCAACGGCACCTTTGCAACTCTTCTTTCTTATTTATTTATTGTCATTTTCCTCAGAAATCATAATGGGACATTGTTGAATATTCTACGGAAAAAACAAGTTCTAGAAAACAAAGACAACATCTCTATCATTGAGGACCAGCAAGCAACTCTATAGCTTGGAATTGAACAGTATTTTTTGTCCACTTGCATTTCAGAGGTTGCGCTCTCACTGGTAACTTACAGCTGTTTGAATTTTCTTCATTGAAAACTTGATATCTAGTTCTTCTTCTTGCCGACTAGAAATGCTTTAAAAAAGTGTAGTTTTGGATTTGTGTACCATCTTACATTGAAAGATCACTTGTTTCTAACTTCAACTGTCTAAGTAAGGAATAAAGATCTGCAGAAGCATATATGGGGTAGAGTAAAATCCCCTTTTGTTACTTGAACAGACAGGACAGGAGCTTAGAAGTTTCTTGTTTGACTCGTGAGACGAGAGAAGTAAGGTTTATAATAAGATGAGAGAGGACTTCGGATTTTGATTATGGAGAAATACTTAATCATCCCAGAGTCAGGTTTATTATTTTTCATCTTCGTGATCATATTTACCATGAGTTTTTTTTGGTTAAGATTTGAATTTTGGATCCATAAAATTCTTACATTTTAAAAATAAAAATATAATTATCTGTGTCAATGCTCATCGATGAGTCGGATTATTCAAATAATATAAAAATAAGATTACCTGAATTTATAATTTTTCACGAGGCAAAAAATATAATTGGCATTAACCAGAAAGATGCACAAAACACCAGATATTTTGCACATCTTGCATCATCAATTTAGAATAATAAATTAAAATAAGAAAAGAAAAACTCTCTTTGCATCCTTTTTCTTCTCTTAGTTGACTGTCAACAGTCCGAAGTGATGGGCAACACCTGTACTCTGGAGAGTGCATTTCGAGAAGGGTAAAGCAAAGGAAAAGTGAAAGTAAAGCGAGCCAGTCAAGCACACCACTGAAGTCAATGTGTTTACACAAACTGAAGAACCCACGTTTGCTTTTCTTTATTACTTTATTGAAAATGGTAGTACACACACCCAATCCACCATGTTGGAAAGCTGGACGCAGCAGAGTGTCCATGGTAATGCTAAGAGAAGTTTTAAATATACCCTATTTTTTTTCTCAACCTACCTCACCCAAACAAACCAACTAAATTTATCACATTAAATTACAATTTTAACCCTTCCTTCTTCCCTCCCGCCAACCCTGCAGAAACCCTTCCTCCTTCTTCATCCTGTCGGCTCCAGCTTTGAAGGCTTTCAAGTATGCACTAATGGTATCGTGAAAGTGAGCCCGAGCGAGGCTGTTGGCCTCGTGCAGGTGGCTCACCTGCCTCGCGCAAGTTTCATTGTGCGAGACCTGCTGATCTTGAGCGAGGCTCAACCTGGCGCAAGCCTGCTGATCTTGAGCGAGGCTCAACCTGGCGCAAGTTTCGTTGCGCGAGGATGCTCGTCTCGCACAAGTGATCTTGCGTGAGATCGTGCGTGACGTGAGCGGAAAGGGATGAGGCTAAAATAATCAATTTAATGGGTAAAGTTAATTGGTTTTTTTGAGTGGAGTAGAATTAGTAGAAAACGTAGTAAGTTTTAAGTTTCCTAATGCTGATCAATGGATTGGCATTCAAATTGGGTCAGTGTCATAAATTTCCTGGACTGTAATCCTTGCTACAGGAAAAGATCATGACAATTTTAAACACTATACTAAAACAACACAAACTAAAATTTAATAAAAATCATATATAAATATAAAAAACTTTTTTTACATGTAAACACAATTTGTTATAAAATTTTTTTGTTTTATACGATACAAACAGAATTTTATATAACACGAATTATTTACAAATTTAACCAAATATGTCAAAAATAAAAAATGAAAGCGAGCACTGAACTCTTAACTCTTCTCATGTGTATTGAACCCATTGTCGACTCAATTCGCTCCATTTTACCATTTTTAGAGATGCGAGACTGGAACAAGTTTAGATCAAGTTTAGATCGAGTAAATACATTCACTCCCTATTGAATCAAATGATCAAGTGCCATCTTGCTAACCAAGGAAAATGCGTTATCAGCAGGAAATTAAGTGAACAGAAGAATAGATCCTCTAATCAAGTAAACTTACATACGTCAAAATCCTACCATTCATTGAAATTCATGCATCCTGCGTTACTGACAGATAAGAAAGTACCTAGCATACTGTTCAGACCTAAAAGCTAAATGAAAATATAGAAAACGCTTAATAGCGATTGAAGGAAGAAGGGCGACCTCCTCTGCCCGCGCGATGATAAGGTCCGGCCCTGTTCCTGTAGCTTCTTCCATCATTGCGTGCTGGCCCTCCACTTCCATACCTATCACTGCCTCTTGATGTAACATCTCGATAACCTCTCTCTTTGCCATGACCGTTCTGAGGGAAACGATCTGAACCACCATAACGATCACCAAATCGATCTCCACTAGGGGGAAACCTGCATTGTTTATAGAAGACTAGCATGTCTTAATATAAGTAAATATGGATTCTGCACGAATAGAAGTTGGGTTTTAAGGCTACAGAACAGTAAATATAGAGTTTCAAAGCATATACATCATCACTGCTTTGTTAAACTTTAACTACTATGGGGCAATGAATGTTGGTGAAGCTTTGGAAGGGTTTGGAGTCGTCACTTGTTAGGGATGTCCACTACCATGTAAAGGGTGATTGAGCTGAAATGGATTGAAGCTCTTGCAGCTGTTAAAGCATTGGAGGTTGCTAGTGATTTAACCTTTACAGGCATCTTATTGGAAGAAGATGCACTGGAAATCATAAAACTGTTGCAATTGAGAGAATTTGACTTTCTAAATATTGGTTATATCATGGAGGAAGCAAAACTGTGGCTGTGTGGGTTTCAAGAATCCAGGGTTCAACACACAAGTAGAAATGCTTATGAAGCTGCTCATTCTATGGCCATGTTAGTACCAGAGAAAAAGGAGTACTTATGTTGGGTTGATGACTGTCCAGATATCACTAAATTGGTAGTTGAGAATGAATGTACCTCTTTTTAACTAATGGAAGTTCATTTAAGTTAAAAAAATAAATAAATAAAGAAATGACAGAGGAAGTAAAAGTTGGCTAGAGAATTTGTCATTCTGTAGTAAAATTAGATAAAACCTTATACCTGTCACCAATATATCGATCACGGCTTCCATATCTATCATCTCTGCTGTCAAAGCAGTCCCTATCTCCAATGCGTCTACCATCATAGCGGTCATCCACATATCGATCACGATCTCCGAAGCGATCACTACGGTCATCAGCCCCTCCATACCTTGAACGTGAAGAAAACATGCCACCACTCCCACCTCGGCCACCACCAGCTGAAGGGCAATCTCTGGCCCAGTGCCCAAAGCGCCCACATTTGAAGCATTCATCCTGTGCTGCGGGCCTGTCTCCAGCTGCATAGCCTCCCCTGCCACTTGATGAGTAACCTCCTCTATAGCCATGGTCAAGATCTTCACCCATTTTGGGTTGAGCCTTGTTCACAGAGATGATACGTTCTCCCAGCTCTCTTCCATGCATCTCCCCAATAGCCTCATCCATGGACCTTCGATCTGCAAATGTAATAAATCCAAATCCACGAGGACGTCCTGTATCTCTTTCCAACATGATCTACAGACACAGAAAAGAAGCTAATGCCAAATAACAGAAAACATTTAAAGCAAGTATACATATACATTGGACAGAAATCATTAGAATTTTATCATAGAAACAAATCAGTAGCACACATCATTTGTACACTAAAGGATAGAAGAAAATAACATGCATAAAATGCCCTACAGATTAGAATACTAGAGTAAATCAAAAGTCTCTAAGCTCGTCATGAATTCATGCTTTGCATCTTGAGACATTTAATATATTTAAATAACATCACCCAAGACAATTATGTGTCTGAACTATTGTGCCCCTATTACTTATAGCACCAGATAGTTCAGATTTTATAAAAAGAAAAAAGTTGAAAGGAGCATAGCGTAATTGGGCAAATTACAAAATTCGTTAAAATATATTTGCAGTAAAGATTTTACCAACTTCAACTATGAAAATGAAATAAATGAACTACAAATCCATGATATGCACAGATAGTACTAAATAGTATGGGAAAAAAAGAATGAAAAATAACTTACTTTCTCCTTGTTATGGTGGGTAAGGCATCAATATGCGTTTGATATTGCAAAGATTCTTAAAACAAAACAGAAGATATTGCACATTTTTCCCTTTCTTGATCTGATAAAATAGAACTCTGACCTGACCTCATTTCCCACAGAATCCCCATACAGTTAAACAAATGGTTTTCTTTCTGATTCTCTTTTCTCTCTGCCCACTCACTTCATGATACAAATTGGACATGATTAAACCAGTAATCAGTAATAGCATTTCATTCAAAGATGGTTACGTTCCCACTGCTCGTTAACAAACTATAGAACATTAAGGTTTCCGTGTTGGGCCAAATCAATCTTTGCCAAGCCAAAAACATTTACCATACCAGCCGGTCTGTCTGCAAATGACATATGAAGCAGGTACATCATCAGGCCTCATCAAAAGTTTTCTTCAATTTGGAAACCAAGCCCAAAACTAGCTGCTTCTAGGCACTGGCTAATCCAGTCAGCAGGGATACCAAAAAATCAACGACACATACTGACAATAGCAGAACTTATCAAAATCAGGAGAACAATTGTCCCGCTCATCAAAGTGACTAGCCATAGAAATGCATAACCTGGTGAAGTTAGATTATATTTGCAGACAAAAGTTATGCTAAAATGGTGTACTTCTCATTTCTCATATCCAAGTGCCATCACTTTAGGAAGACAGATCTAAAAGCAGGTTCAGCCGACCGCCACAAATATTGAGTCCAAATATCTTACAGTTCCAGCATTTTTGGCTGCACAAGCAGATAGCTTCAAAAAGGCTCTTGTTATCAAAACTGAAGGAGATAATGCAGTCACTGCAATGCTATAAGCATCCAACTTAGTGTGACAGAGAGTAATGGAACTAAAATCTGCCATACAGATGCAGTCCTAGTAATGTAACACATATGGATCTCAGAATAAGAACAAATTTTTAGTCCCTGAGGTTTCAATAGAAGGCAGGAGTAAAAGATCAACAAATTGGTGGCTTAGCGAAATTGATTGGCTGAATGGTGGTACGAGCAAAACGACAAATTTGAGCTCACTATATGAATATTCATGGATTAGATCTTAGATGATCTGAAGTTCACTTTTAACTAGTGTAGAGTGTTAGATAAGAGGAAAGAATAATACAGCAGCATTGATACTCCAATGGAAAAGGTTAAACTTTTCCTGAACATGTTTACAACTAATCTGGTACTAACTTCATTTCTATTCCGAATTGATGGGGAAACTCAAAGCAAATCAAAAGAGAAATCTCGACAAAATAAGACTGAAAAAATGGATCTTGGATCATGGGCTCACCACATCAGCAGATTCAATGATGTTAACCCCATCCAAAGGCATATAACTTAGGCCTCACGAAAAAATCTGCATAATCGTGCGTGAATATCACACAATTGTGCTGAACCTTTGCCATCATTTGAAGCATAATAGCCCAGAAAACTGTATGCTAGAGAGTAGAGACAAAGATGGCACACAACTCCACAACTAAAATGGCCAGGCACATGAGATTTGTATAACAACATAAGGCTCCACAAGTTCTTCACGACTACGAAAGGTCTACAAATGCTGCAAATTCCCTAAAAGAGTAAAAGATATCTTGACAACCCTCTGGCTCCTCTCAGAAGGCAAATTGACACAAATCATTACTCATTTGTTGTCCATGATGAACAAGGACATTGGTCTTGCTATAAATTTTTCCGAAGCTAACTCCACAAAATCTTCATTGTGTGCTTTACAACAAAGAGCCACTTAACAAACAATGCATCTTTCTTTTTAGGCAGTCACAATGATCATTTTAGGCTCTTCAAAAGCAAATTTCACAAATAAAGCAAAAAGCTTATGGCTTGTGGCTTGTGGCTTCATGCAAGGATCCTCTAATCCAAATATTAACTATTTCTCCATAAAATAACTTAAAAGAATCAGTTTTAACTTCAGCTCCCTTCCATGAACCATACCCCTTAAATTTTAATGAATACTTTGAGCTTGAACATTAGAAATAGAGATGGCTTTGCACTTCACCAACTTGATGCAGTCACTCTGACCAAAAAGACTTCTTAAAAAATCCCATCCATAGCATGTAAAAAGGCTTTTACCAGCATTTGAACAAGACACGAAACAAGTAAGATAAATTAATAGGATGAAGAAAAGAGAAACAAAAGAAAACTGAAAATATTATTTATAGCCCAATATCACAAAAGCTTGTAAAAATGGTTCCGATTTAGATATATACAAGCAGCCTCTCTCTATCAGCAATGATTGTAAAAAAATAGATAAGAACCTTGTTATTGGAGGCATGTTTAAAGTATTGAAAAATTAATACTATGAAGAAAAGAGAAACCAAACAAAACCGAGAATATTATTCATAGCCCAATATCACATAAGCTTTAAAAAAAAGTTTTGATATTGACATATACAGGCAATTTTCTCTATCAGCAACAATTGTGTAAACATAGATAAGAGACTTGTTAGGGAGGCATGTCCAAAGTATCAAGGAGTAATTGACATAACAACCATCTTCCAAGAAAGAAGGCAACATATCATTAAAAAAAACACAAAAAAAATTACAAGATATGATCAAACAGTTGTCATAATGTCTCATTATAAGTTTCACTTTTAACAATTTGCTACAATCTTTTGCCTTCAATTATTAAAAATCTTGTTAATGCTTTGGGTTAAATCCAAGAATAATATTCAAATGAACAGTTTAGGCAAAGGAAAAGAGTAAAGTTCAAATGGGTGTTAAAATCTTGTGCCGGTGACTATATTCAAGTCACATAAATCTCTGGACAAAAGATAGGAGTCTGAGTTTTTTTCCAGCATACACGTGAATTGTCAAGTATATGACAAGTTGATCCTTACGAAACACAATACCTCCGTAAAAGCTGCTTACCTTTCTAACACCAATAATAGAACAAAACAAACTCGAATAATTACAAAAACAGTCACTTTCGAAGAAATTCAAATAAACGAAAAAAATACAGAGTGTTCCACTCATACTTCTTGACATGAAGTTAAACAATTACACACACAAAACCCCAACTTTTTCTTTTTCAAACAAATCCAAAGATAAATATTGAAAGTCCACATGCACTAGATGCACCTACTTTTTAACCTGAAAAAAATACCAGCTACCAAGAGATCACCCACAAATTCAGTAATTCACAGCAAGTGACCTACCTTAGTAGAAAATTCACACATAAAAAACGAAGTAACGTAAAATTATAGACTCAAAATTAGGGTTTTGAGATTGCTACTATCATTCAAAATGAAAAAACCACATTTGAAATAAAATAATATAAAAGTTATAGAACTAATAACTACAATATTAGACCTAAATGAAGGAAAATTTGACGGCCCTTTTTAACACAAAATTGAATTCTGGAAAAAAAAAAAAAAACCACAACCCTTCAGAATGGGAAAAAACCTACATAAATAAAATAACAAAAAAAATTCTAAACTACGAAAAATACAATATCTTACCAAAGAGAGAGCAAATTTAACAATCCTTCTTAACACAAAATTCAAATTTGAAACTAAATACAACCTTTAAAATGAAAAAAGAGAAAAGCATCGAAAACCCACTTGTCAAAGCAATAAAATAACATAAAATTCCACAACTAAAACTACAATATCCAACCAAAATGAAGGCAAACTGTACAACCCATTTTCATTTAAACTTCAACTTGTTATATTCCCACCAATTACTATCCAATTTTCTAGGCAACCAAACATAACATAAAAAGCAGAAACAAGAAAAAGAAAATTATTTATTTTTTTAAAGACGGGTACCTGTGAATCAAGGATTTTTCCAAAGCGACTAAACGCATGCTCAAGCTGTCGTTCCGTGACATCCCATGATAATCCACCGACAAATATTCGGTTCTCTTCTTTCGCCGCCATCGCTCACAAACAAATCCTTTTTCTTTCTTTAAAACCTGCAAATGGGAACAAATAAAGCAAGAAAAAAGTTAAATCTTCGTTTTTTTCCTGAGAAACTCATAAAATTCCCAGGGAAATATGCGAAAAATAATTTTTTTAAGTTTACCTCTCGTCTGTTGGCTTTTGTTGTTGCAGTGTAATTGTAATAATATTATTATTTTGGGTGGGGGAGGGATTTTTATAAGAAACCCTGGACAGCAATGGAGGCACGGGAAATTTTCTGCTGCTTGGGTGTTGTACGTTCTAGCAGTGGTCCGTAAGGTACGATACTTCTATGCGTGGATTGGGCCTCTATGTTCAGGACAGGCCCACTGATATTTGAAATAGAGAATTTTTTTAATCAAGAAAAAGAAATCATTATTTTTTAATCCGCTACAAATAAATGACTTTTACCTTCTTTTTGAATTAGCGAAAATGATGATTTTTAAAGTATTTTTGATCGTCACTTTTTAATTTTTACTAATTTAATTTTGATAATTATAAACAAAAAAGCTAAAGAGTGAACGTATTTTTTTAAATATTGTATTTTTTACTTTTGGAAATTCTAAAAATGACATTAAAGATGGTAAAAAAGTTTATATATGATATATTGGTTATATATAATTTCTATATATTATCATCATATCAATTAACAAACTGAAAATATATCAAACTTTTACAAATAAATTCAAATATTTTTTTATTTTTTAATATCATTTTATTATTTTTATTTAAGTTGTTATTTTTGATTAAATATTTTTACTTGTCATTTTGACCTTTTTTTTTTACATTTTAAAATGGAAACAAACTCATTTTGGATAGAAAATAAAAAAAAACACTATTATATCTGAAAACTTTAAATAAGACACGAAAATTATTTAAATAATATATAAAAAATAATATAAATTAAAATTAAAAACTTATATGAATTTGACCAAAATTAAAAAATATCTCTATTGACATGCCGATATAGATTATGACAAGATGATTTTTGCATTTTACTTATGTTTGATATAAAACTGACATAACATAGATACATGAATTGTTAGGTCTAATTGTTTTATGAATATTGAAAAATGGCATTACAATAATATTTTACAAGGTCAAACAATTACATAATGAGATACAAAATTTACATATGAACTGTAAAAGAATTGGTACATGTATCAATCAATAATCCATGACTGAAGTATTCTTTTTCTTCTGGATAAATGGACTGAAATATGTTAGAATGGGAGATTTGTCAAATTATTCAGGCAGGAGGGGCAGCCTAGTTACGCTTGTTCCTCCATTGCTATCTGTTAGAGGCTTCAAGCCGATTTCCTTTTGCAAAGTTGAAGTAGCTTTCAATCTCTGAGGAAGAATTTGCAGCCTTGGGTTGAGCTTAGTACCTGAATTTTCTGCAGCCAACTGATAGCTTTTGACAAGCTCAAGCTGGCGGGCGATTATCTCAGAACGCCTGGGGAGAAGCTCTACAGGTTCACCACCAGGAATTACAATGTACTCAATTGCTAGACGAACCTCCTGCAAGAAGACAAAGTGAGATGCCAATTAACAAGAAATTCATTAAGAATAGATCGCAAGTTAGGTCGATGATGTTTGAGTAGAAATTATAAGAGCCTGGAAATTTCCAGGCATTAGAAAGTGCAGCATCACTGTTTACCATAGAATTAGAAAGTATCAATGATCATCTCTAGCATTACTGCTGATTCTGATAAATATGAACTTTCACCAACAAGCATCCAAGATTATTTGATGAATTTTCGAACCGTAATGAACAAATGGAACAAGGGAAAGATTTTGCACCTCTAAGGCATCAATCTCTTCCAAGGTGGGTTTTCTTTTTGGTGCATCATCTTCAGTCTCAATATCAAAAGAGTTTCTTTTAGGATGCTTTGATCTTGTGCCGTATGAATCCCTTTCAAGAATCATACGCACTCCCTTCACCATTTGTGCCATGGTATTTGACTGCAACCCAAGAAGAGAAAACTTACATCAATTACACACATCTTTAAGTAGCAGACATTTCATATCTTCATTAAAGATTGTAGCAGGAAGAATGTTTTTTTCTACTGTTGTTTGAGAAAATAGTTATGAAGATACCTTAATGACAAATATTGGCAACTTGTGAAACTTTGCTATTCCACGAATCCATGGATTCTGCTTTACTTCAGACGCAGATGCTAAAATTGCATCAGCTGTCGCAATGTCATTAGTAACAGCTATTTCATCTTCAAGTCCCATTACTGTTGCTACTTGTAAGAGATCTGTTTCAAGGATCTAAACAATACATCCAACCAACAAAAACCATATTAGCACTGCCACGGCCACTGATCCCAGTAGGGCACCACATTTCATCAAGCCCTATCAAACCCACTCTCTCCAATAATTTGACAAAACTTCTAAAACTATATATAAATTTAGATTAAGAATCTCTCCAAGTATCCATTTTCCTTCTCCCTTTGCCCATTTCATCAAGTAGTCTTGAAGCACAACCCTCAAATTTTCTCAATGTGGCCTCAAATTAAGATACAGAATGCAAAAAAAGATGAAAAATGGAAATGAAAACTTCTGAACTTCACCTTGTAAGTATAAACACATATCTGTGCACTCCTTTTGCTTGATCTGATGAGCCTCTTTTCCTTAATAGGATTAGGAAGATAATCTTCATCTTCCATATCAAAATCTACTTCAGCACATTTTTCTTTATTAACGGGCAAGTCAGATTGTTCAAGATGGTCAATTTTAGGCATTAGATCAGACTTGAGAGGAATATTAGCTTCAGCCTCCATCTGACGAATTTCGAATAAAGGAGTTTTACCTGCCAACCAGAAATGTCTTTACTTAGGATATCTGCTTATATGAAAACTTAAAATCATACCAGAAGGTAGACACTCAAAGAAGGCTACTAAAGGACATGTATTAATATTGTACCAGCCAATATAGCATCCACTGTTGCATCAAGTCTATGATGAACACGGCACTCGGTCCTAGATATCATCTCAACAGCACATGTAAATGTCGGTGGGGCCTTCCTTTCAAGAATAGTCTTTTGCACTTTCCTTTTCCTTGCTTCCTCATCACCCAGAGTTACACTCTGTTTTCAAATGAAAGAATGACATGTAATAAAATGTAAAATAACCTAACTGGTGCATCCAAATTTGAAAATAATGCCAATGGGAGTATACTGAAATCCCTATGAGTGATATGAAATGAAGACAAAAGGAGTTGCTTTGCACCTCGATGCCACCAACAAGGATCTGTAGAGACGGGTTCTTTATTATGTTGTCGATAGTCATTCCATGGGCTGTTCCAACTAGCTGAACTCCTCGTTGAGCAATAGTGCTAGCAGCTAATGCTTCTAGCTCTGTACCAATTTCATCAATTATGATGGTTTCAGGCATATGATTCTCAACTGACTCTATCATAACCTGCAAGTTAGTTGAGACCAGGCAATTATACTTCATGCAAACAATGGCCCCCAAGCTTAATTTATTTCAATCTATAGCAAAGTGAAAAACCACACATCAACACTCACATTATGCTGCATATTTACATTTGGAACTTGCATTCTCCTTGCACGCCCTATTCCTTCATGGGGGACATCTCCATCGCCTCCAATCTCATTTGATGTATCTACAATGACAACACGTTTCATGTGTTCATCTGCCAACATTCTAGCTATTTCTCTGCCAAATAACAATGATTCTTCAGATGCACAAATCCCTTACCATATAAAACCAGTATAGTTTTTATGTCAAATGTCATAATGGAGATAACCGAAAGAATTTAATCCAACAAAGTTCTTCCAAGAACTTTCAGTGAACTCAAATAGTCAATCAGTTACAGTAATGCAAGATCAGCTCCACAGTTAGAAATAGAAAATAAATAAAACAAAAAAGTATGAAAAGAGGAGTTATCTAATCTAGATAACAAAAAGATGTATCCTTACCTGAAATACATAATTAAAACTCATTTTCTCTTTTTAAAAGTTGAATAGAAAATTCCACAACGATTTTTTGAACAACAAATGACATTGAGCAAAAAAAAAGGACTTCAGAGGAACTTTGAATCAGTAGATTGATTTTGTAAAAATTACACAGGTAAGTACCTGATTAAGGTTGTTTTACCAACTCCAGGAGGACCTATGACCAGGATGGAACCTCCTCCCTCGACCAAGTCATGTATAATCTCAGCACTTCCAGACACAGCTCGACCCACCCGACAAGTGAGGCCTATTATTTGCAATTTACGGTTTCTAATGGCACTAATGCGATGTAAAGATCTATCAATACCTGAACGATTGTCATCCGAGAAGTCACCAACCTAGAACAAAACCAGTAACTTCAGTTCACTTCTATGCCAAAAGAAGCAACTTCACTTCAAAACCAACTCAGCCACCCACAAGAATCCCAATTCAACACTTCAAAAGTACTACTAATAACTACCTATCAATCATTATCATCATACAGCAGATGTTGACCAAGTTTGTGACATAGTATGTAAACTAGAAAATAAATCGGTGTCATAGAAAAAGTAGTTGGATCTGTACATGTTCATAACAGGGTAAACTAAAAAAAAAGTATAAAAAAAGTAAACTTTATTAAAAAGTCGGATATTAGCTGCCTCATTCCTTTCCATCCCAGGCCTAAACAAACGAATAAATAAAGGAAAAAGGTAAGAGAGGATGACCCAGTTCATTAACTAAAGTAAAAATAGTCCACTAAAAGGACAACTAAAAGACTTTCATGATCTCACTTCCTATGCATAGTAACATTAAACCCTGTTATTACCCAAACTAATTTGATGTGACAAATCATATTTAATTAAGATTATAAAATTATTAACATGTCAAGTCAGGTTTTGATTAGATCTCATAATTCATTTTAGAATCGTATTCATACAGTGTAGAACATACATTTCATGTAAAAATACGGCCAACAAGTCAAACACAATTTTAAAAAAAAATCATATTTACCTACAATTTTTACCAATTTTAATCTTACAGATGGTGTTGTTTCAAGTGTAGTGTCTAAAAACCTGTTTACATATAGTAAAAATTAAAAATTGAACTTTACTAATCACTTAAAATTACCTTAGATATTGCATGCCTTAAATCTTCATGCTTAACAGGCTGTTCCGAAATAACCCAATCCCCACAAGGAAACCTAGCAAGGGGTTTTCTCCCCAAATCCAAAACCACCTCAATCAACTCCCCAATCTCTCCATGCCTGCAAAGCTTTCTCCTCATCTCGGCGGCAACATTTCGAGGAACAGCTCAAGCTCCGTACAAACATCGACCCGGGAAGTAGAAGCGGGGTTTGGGTAATCTGACGACAACCCATTAGAGAACGTAGTTCGATCAGATGGTTTGCGGATTTCCGGGGTCCGGACAACCGACTGTTGAGAATGTCTTATAGATGCCGTAGCTGCTCTTTGATGAGCTCCTCGCATCCGTGTTATGAAGTTGGAATGCTTTTGACGGTGGTGCCATGACGTGGCGGTGACATTGGTGATGTCAGTTAGAACAAATCTCGAATTCAAAGCTCTCATCTCTTGCCTTTCGGCTCTAACAAGTTTATGTCAGAATGTTTTTCTCTGTTCGGGAAAGGAAAGAAGAAAGGAAGAAATAAGGTATGGGAGGTTAAGGGAGAAGGAGAAGATTCGAGGATCTTCGCTGGGATTGGTGGGAAAGTGGGACCAAAGGGAAAAGATGGAAGTTAACGACCGTGGACGTAAGGAGGTTGCTCTGGTTGGAGGGACACGTGGGGTTTGGATTTGGACCACGCTTGCTCAGTGCTTGGAAGACAGAAGAAGAGGTTTGAGTTTGGGTTCTCGTTGGATTTTTTTGTGATGGCTTTGATTCTTTGCAAGTAGGAACTCTTTAGAAAGACTTTTCTCATTTTTCTCTTCAAAGTAATTCAAAGCATGTCACCAAACTTGCATACGCATCAAGTTTGACCTTGTTTTTTCAAACCAAAAAAATATGAGTATTGTGGTGCATGGATTTTTGATTTTTATTAAAGAAAATTCTTTATGTGTACTTGTTGATGTGTTATTTATAAATAAAAAATTCATTTTTAAGTGCGAATATAAAAAAATAAATAAATACATTCATAAAAAAAGTTGAAATTATATCTATTGAAAAAAAAATATTAGTAAAAATCATTTACGTTAGTTTGAATATACAATATAAATCTGCAAATGCTCCAATAAAAAAAGTGAAGATTGTAAACGATGAAAAAAATGAGTCAAGGTTATAGTTTGAAAGACAATTATTCAAAATAAATGACTATATGAGAATTTGAAAAATATATTGTCTCAAATTAAGATGAGAATAAATAAAGGACGAAAATTTATAATGATGATTTAGGAAAACTTATATATTAGTACATGTAATTTATTCTCATTTATTGTGATAAAAATTCAAATAATATTAATGATAAGTGTAATGAATGATCAATTATTAATGTGATAGTTTGACAAATAGCCGTAATAAAATAGTATAAGTAAAAACAATGTGTTTTTGATAGCCTGGTCAAGTTTGGGCCCTGTGGATTCAATCCTTCCTAGGTTTCTTCAAGTTTGTGATAGTGGACTTGATGGCCCAAGCAGCCTTTGAGGCAAGGTATCTATGTCATAGCTTTTGTTGAAACGCAGCTTGTTCAACATGACTCCCAACTCCCAAGCCAATCCCAACCCTATCCTTTATTACTTTGGATATACGGAACCCAGTAGAGCTAGTAAACACCTTTCTTACAATTTATTTCATAAACTGAAGTGCTGGAGCTTAAACTGAATTATTTCATAGCAACGCAATGCAGAGATAGGGAAAAACATCTTTTCATATCTTTTAAGGCAACTTTACAGCTTACAGTTGGTATGTCGTTAGTACCAGATTTTAGAATGGACTGAGAAAGACAAAAGAAAAGATGTTCTGTACAGGGACAGTCACTGTGGAGAAGGCTTCTAAACAGATTTAGGGATCTTAATCTATTCCCATCCCATTAATATATTTTTAACACCTCTTCGATCTTATTCCTTTGCAAATGACAACTATCTCCTTCGTCAAGTAGTATCCTATAGACTTCCCATTCCGATCGCAGATCATGTGTCTCCCTATCTCAACCTGAAACACCAAACTGCAGTTAGAAATTGAGAACAATCATTTATGACAAACAATAATAACGGATGTACAGGCTAATACCGAAAAGATCTGGGTGTTAAGATTCTTGAGAGCAAGGGTTATGTCATGGAAAACAAGAGGCCGGCCTCTGCCAGACAATTCAACAGGGTTTGCTACTAGTAGCTCGGTATCAGGGCCCCGGCTCACCACAGCCACTCTAACAGGACGCCAAAGCTCCATCCTCAAACGAGAGCATAATGCATTTTGCTTATTGTGGTCAACAATCTTCTTGCCATCGGCTTGCACTATGAACAACTCCAACTCACAGCCACCTTTTTGGTTTGCAAAGAACCGTCCATAAGAAACCTGATATGAAATATTAATTTTTAAACGGAGCATATGTAGGAAATTGGGCAATCAAGGTGAGAAGCCAAGCTACATAGTTTTGAGGTCTTTTCAATACACAAGTTACTAAGATAAGCACCTGGATATTGTAGTCCTTTAGGGTTCTCATAATATCATAAATTAGACCTTTGTGGTCCTGGCAGATGACTTGAATAACCGTGTGTGAGGGGCTAATGGTGTTGTCCACTGTAATTGATATGAGGTTTGAAGAAAGTAATCCACCGGATATAGTGCAGGCAGCTCTAAATTGAACATGTCTCTGTGATTGCAGAAGGCAGAAATGAAGTGCCATGTGAACACGCAGTTATTCTGGGCCAGCTAATTCAATCTCACAACTTTCCAATATATCACCTAAAGCAGTTTTCAAGTGAAGAATTGTTTGACCTTGACGTTCTTTTGTATGAAGAAGCTCCCTAAATTATCAAAAAAAAAAAGAAAAAGGAAAAAGCAAGTTACAAAAGCATCTCAATAACCTCCTGCACTCTTTCTCTGTCTCTCATATGAGGCATTTTGCCTGTAGCTATGCTAACTTTTTTTTGTTTATCATCTACACATATGCATCTGTGCAAGCCAAGCTCACAGACAAACAAATATCAGGAAAAAGTAAAGGGAAAATATTTATTCATTTAAAAATTCCAAATTCTAATTTTCAATTATTCACTATGTTAACCTCACAGCCTTCCCCTGTTTCACATATAAAACACTCATTTATTAGAACTACTTCATGCCCCAGTCAGCTGATGCTGATTGTGAAGAAACCGTTATGAAAAGATTCACACCCTTAACAATCCAAACACTCTACTCATTTTTCTCCCAATATGTACTAAACAATCAAATAGGCTAAAAGAAACGGGCAACAAAGCAATAAGGAAAATTGAAAACGATCAACTATTTTTAAATTAAACATAAAGTTCTCAACACTGGCAGACCTGGTATCGGTGATGAAGAAAGGTCCATCACTTTTCCATCTGGAGTAGTGGATACCTTCGCTCTCTTTATTGTAAGCTCCAGCTCAAAAAGGACCCGAGTTACATCTATCAAAACGAAAGGCAAATTTAAATTAACTAAAAGACACAGACATACCAATTACCATAAAATAAAAGTAGTCTTAACGATAAAAATCAACAAAACTACACTTAGTTATGGAGCAGTTTGTTTTAATGGGAAAAGTCATGGTGATACCAGTTTCCCTTCAAAAATGCTCACATGTTCTTTTGATACCTGTTTTCTCCTAAAAATACTTGTATTCAAAGAAAGGCTCCCACTTCCTTTCACAAGACAATTTCTAAATTCTATAATTTTCCGAATAGCGTAACTTACAATTCAACTTCGATTTTTCCTTTCTTTCCCCAAAATCCAGCTACAAGGTTGAAATAAGAAAATTTTTTTTTTTTAATACTTACATATTGCTATTTGTCATAACTCATACAATTCCCATTAACTTTGTCACAGATTTGGCTTTTCTACCACCTTGAACAAGAATAAATTAACCCTATAATATTAATCCAAAGGCAAAATAAAACCAAAAAAAAAAAATATTCTTCTCAAAGGTATTTCATTCTCATGAACATATTTCCCGTTAATAAGCAATACAAACTTATCCAACTCATTTTATCAAGTTACTTTTCCGAATTGCAGCAGAAATACTATCATGCACCTAAAAGAGAAGACAAAACCTCACTTTAGACATTAAGCAATGAGGAAACCTATATCCAGGTCTCAGAGTAATTAAAAACAAAGATAACAGTATAATAATTAAAAAACTGATAACTAAGTTAACTAACCATGTGCTAAATCTAGCATCACATCTTCCTCTAAAAAGATCAAATTTTAAGAAAAGAAGGTTTACCATGTAACAGTCCTTTCCTATCAAAAGAACACCAAAACTTCAGAAGAACACATCCAATTGCTTCGGCTGCTGGTTTGCAGGCCGGTAATAGTCAATTAAAGATGTCGAAAAATACGATGGACAAACTTCCAACAGCCTTTTTTTCCAGCAAATCCCACCTTGTGGTTGTTTCCCCTACCACCCAAAGCACTACGTAGCACCATTTTCCATCTGTTGTAAAATCTTATCCACAAAAGAAAATGCAATCACTAATTAACTTACCCTTCCCAAATTCTTTGTACCATCGACAGAGAATTTTTTTTTTAAAAAAGGTAATAACAACAATAGCGTAAAAAGTAAGCAACATGATATATCATAAAAAGCATGATCAATCATGCTTTTCTTGGTCAATAAATCAAGATTGCTAAAGATTAAAACAAAACAAACGGTAGCCACTTTGATTCATTGTTCTTATGCCAAAAAATTACAAAAAAAAGGGTCTAATGTTCAACCAGTTATAACTTCCCATGAAGATTAAAACAAAAAACAAAAGCAATGAAAACACAAGGACCCATCATTCATATCTTTGTTGCAACACCAAAGAAACCCAAAATATAATTAAAAGAGTGAGTAAATGAAGCTTACCTCCTCTGGCAATGCTTAACCCCAAAGAGTAAAATAATCCTACACAAATCACAGCCTAACCCAGTCTTGTCAGGGCAATTCACCGATATCACAGTGGAATCCCCTGCTTTCTCCGCCGGACTTATCACTACAACATCTTCTCTCAAAATGTCCATCTTTCTTCTTCTCCTTCACTTTCGAGCAACTTTTGCAATGCTTTTGCCCTGTTCTTGCTGCGTTTCTTGTATTCTTTTTCTCCAAACAAATGGGTTTTTCCCTCACTTTCTCTTTCCCAAGTTCTTTCTGTTCTATCGTTTGCTTTCTTATTTATGTTGTTGGTAAGTTTTGAGACAATGGATTGGAGTTTCCGTCAAAAACAGTGAACAGAAACAAAACACAAAACAGAATTGTCAACCGAGAAATGAAAGGAGATTATTTTCTTTTCTTTGCATGGGATTTTCCATTTCTCGCCCTTTTTAAGGTATTTGTTTATTGTTGAAAGTAGAGAGAAAAAAAATGTGGAAATTTGTCATTTTATATAATTATTCAAGGCTAAAACGTGAGATTTATTGATCAAGTGAGGTCTGCTTCAGCTGAATCTTCACACGTGGCTTTTTGTTATTTGATTCTGAATCTTCAAAAGTCAATGCAGTTTCCTCAACTTTTGAGATTCATTTTTCAGTCCAAAATTAGAATAAAAGATTTAAGAGCGAATAATTTTATTAAAGGAATATGGAGACATTTCGGAAATATAATTTGAAAATCGTCCTTTCCTTTCCTATATTCTTACTTTAATTTATTTAACATTTTTTATAATATTTATTTAATAAAAACATTATGAAACTTGCATGTTTAAAATCTTAAAAATTCTAACTATTCAAGTATATTTTTGCAGAAAAAAATATATTTAAATGTTTTTCCGAATTAATTGAAATTTTTTACTAACAATCACGATTATTTACACACAAAGATTTAGTCTAATTGGTTAGAGAAATAATTATATTTTTTTGTTAACTTAAGTTCAATGCTTGTAAGAATATTTCTCAAGTAAATTTTAAATATATATGGCCGACACAAAAAAAAAATACATTCTTAAAATTGTTTAGGAAAAGAATTACGCTTAGACAAAATTTAATGATATCACTAATCATATTACAATAAAATTCAAAATTATTATAGTTATATCCAAAAGAAATCATTTGGAGATTAGTCTAGAGCGTTTAGAATGTTCAAGAATAAATAGTTACCGTTAGTTGCGATGATTAGTTATAATTATAGCGTTGCTTGTTTTGAAAATTTCCTAAATTGGTTTGATTATTGTCATTAAGTCTAGAATCTCGAATGTCCTAAAATCAAAAAATTAAAGAATATATTATTAATCTTACTGCTTTTACTTCAATTCTTTTGTGTCATCCCTAATACGGATCTCATTTATGACTTAATTGATATATCCAAGAATTGATAAACTTTATTTTTAATTTATCTATAACTACATGCCATGTTAATAGTACAAATATTTAAGACAAAATTATTAACATAAATAGCATAACTAAAAAGAAGTGAATATAGATTTGTTAAAAGAAAAAAATTACAGTAGAACCTTTATAAATTAATCTCTCTAAATTAATAAAAATCGTGATCCCCCCAATGCAGGCCAATAGAAAAACTTAATAAACATCTCTACTCTAATAATTAATAATTTTATTTTAAAAGTTAGTGTGAAATTTTCGTACCAATTATCGCATAAATTGATAATTTGATTAAAAATACAATATATATTACATAATATTCAAAAAGTAAAAAGTACTTCAAGATGCTAATTTGTAAAAGACTATTATATTTAAGATTTTTTATTTTAAGAATTAAAAAAACATAAAATATAGTAAAAAAATATTTGCAAAGAGATTTTTTCGAAATTAAAAGCTATGGAGTTATTAAAAAGATTTAAAGAACATGAAAATTAAAACCGTATTTTTTAAGATAATAACAATTCACAAATAAAAATCTTTAAATTAATACTCAAGTCCCAACAATATTAATTTAAAAGAGTTTTACTATATAAACCAAAACCTTTTTTGGTGAAAAAGACAACATATGAAGGAAAATTTCCAAATATATTATATTTTATACAAGTCAAAGAGAAAGCCAATAGAACAGAATCCTTTGCTTGAAGTTGCGGTATCACTCTCAAGCATGAGAGTTTCAATGCTTGGGTAGGTAGTTGGGTGAAGGTTGGTGGTAATGTTTTGTTTTCATTATTGAAAAAGAAGAAATATGTATATTTTATTAGGCAGCTTTCTTGCTTTTCTTCTATCATACTTCTTTCCTTTTTTTTTTTTCTTTTTTTTCAATACCAACTACTACTACCTGGTTTGCTTAATGCCCTTTATTTCCTTTGTCATTTTCTCCATCTTGTAAGTGTTAACATTCCAAATTCAATAGTACCACTTTTTTCCACAGTTCTTCACGTTTGTTTTTTCTTTTTTCAAATGTTCTTTTTTTTTTTTACCATGAAAGTAGTCTGAAGATAAAGAAATAAGATAAGTGTTGGATTTAGAATTTTAAGTTTGTTAAAAATCATTTCAAGTATTACATTAACCAATTACGTTAAGCATCAGATTTCAATTATCCAACTTTACTAAAGAGAGTCCTATTTCCTTTTGGAACAAGTAGAAAATAATGCAACGATGGATATAATTTGCTTTCATTTTGACTTGGTTTCAACAATAAGCAAAACAAAATAAAGAGAGAAGAAGTATTTTAAACAATTACAACTTCTTAGGATTTGTTTTCACCTTTACATAAGGAAAAAATCACTATGTTTTGAGTTCTACTCCAAGAGATATCTTTTGGATTATTATCCTATCCACTGTCAGTGGAGTTTTTTAACTCCACAAGCGGGGTTAGGATGATAACATGTGTCTTTTAAAAATATTAAGAAAACAAAAAATAAATAAAATGAGACACATGTCATCATCCTAACTCTGCTTGTGGAGTTAAAAAACTCCACTGACAGTGTATAAGATAATTTTCCATATCTTTTATCCATTCCATAAAACTTCATTCCTACTTTAATTTTAATTGTTGGTTGAATTCAATCATGTGTAAAATGCGCACTATTCCCATACAAACAATCAATGAAGTTTTGAATTAAACAATTGTGCCAAGCTGTCTTCATAGGTAATAAACAAGCATAAACAATTTCATAAATTATATATGCAGAATATATTTTCCAATTTGTCTTCTTCTTCTTTTTTTACTTTGATAGTGTGGTTTTTCTATAATTGCAAAAAAAAAAAAAAAGAATCTTTGCAATTAAAAATAATGAAGATTTAGGATGAGATTTGGGAATCATCAATTTAATTTTTCCAAACTAGCTTTAGAACTTCAATGACATAAACAACCTTTCAAACTAGCTTTCATTTTCTTGGCATAGAAATCTTATACAATATTTTTTCCATTTTGTTACTCTATCTTTTTAACTATAAGACTTCTATATTAATCTTTTTTTTTAAAAAAATAGTAATTATCCTTTTCTCTAGCTTAGTATATAAATAGATGGATGCTTATTTATTTTAGATAAGCTCCAAATTTTGGATAACCTTTTTAATAACTTATTTAAACTCCAGCAATATCGGCAATAGCATATAGTTGTCAAATTAATTCTTTTAAACAAAGCAATCAATATGAGAAATGATCGATACTGAGTATTGGCTTAAGTAGGATCATGTCCGCATCTCATGACGTGAGAGTTATATAAATTTAAAATTTAAATTTCAATATCTGCATTTTTTCCTCTATATCAAAGCTCTTCATTTTAACTATATGCTATTGCCCATATGTGTGTGTCTATATATATATATATATATATATATATATATATATATCAATACGAGAAGTATTACAAGATTATAAAGAAATTAGATAGTAATTAGTTTTTGAGTGATCTTTTAAGGTTTATTAGGAATTGGGAAACTGGCTTTTGAAGAACAAGTGATTATGGAGTTAAGGAGTGTTGAACCTTAGTTTTAAGTTGTGACAACATGAGTGAGAACATTTATTATTAAGAGATAATATTTACAAATACACTAAGAACTAACATGTTTCTTGTGTATGTGACAAAATACTTTCTCCTAGTAGCATAAATCATTTTCTTTTTTCATATGAGGTACAAGAGGAAATGGAGAATCTAACATTGGACGTAATCCCTCTTAAAAGTAACAACCATTAGATTGAGTTTAGATTGTTTTTAATCATAATATAATGCTTAAACTTGAATCCGAACAACCTCACCCCGACCCCTAATTATCAAATATTTCCTTGGTTACAAAAAATGAATTAATTAAATAAATAAATTAATGAATAACAAATATAAATAATGGTATTATTGTTCAATAGAGGCATAATACTTTTTTTGGTAGTATATTTTCATTAGAAGTTTAAAATCATATCAACATATTATATTTCTTAAACTAATGCTTAAATATGTAAACTAATAAATGACTATCAATTAACTAAACTAATAAATAACTAGACTCAAATTTGAAACCTCAAAATCTTAGAGTGTGTTTGTTGAGGGATTTCAAGACAAAAATTTATTCCAATAAGGATATTTAAAAGTCTAAAATCTAATTTTGTTTTTAGGCAAAAAAATTTGAATAATTTCAACATTTAGGATTAACTTTAGAAGAGAATTTATGTGAAGACCGTAAATTTTCTAAATAAATATTAAATATCTGAAAAGTTTAATTTGGATAAATTGAAATCCAAACTAGATAAGAGATGAAAATGGAGAAATTAATTTGGATATTAGAAAATCCAAAAGTTTAAAGAAATAAAAAGGTATATATTTATATAATTATAAAATTATATTATATAAATATATTTTAAATGTTAAAGAAATAAAAATGTGAATAAAAATATAATTATATAAATAGATTATATAATATATTTTTACACGTTTTTAAATAAGTATATATATATATATATATATATATATATGAAATATATATACTATTTAGATCAAAGTGTATATATATACATATATTTTAAGATAAAGTATGTATATATGTATATATAAAAATTTAATAGTATATGATATATATAAAAATCTAATTTTATTTATATATATAAATATATATAAATAAAAAAATAAAAAAATTTAACAAAAATGGGAATCGGGAGAACCCGATTCCCACTTCTTCTCTTCTGTTTTGTTAAACAGAAGAGAAGCAACACAAGGGCGGCTGACCACCGTTGGCCGGTCGACAAAAGGAAGGAGAGAAGCGAAGCCGCCAGCGACGCGAGGAAGAGGCAACCGGCGACCGACGACGAGAAAAAGAAAACAGAAGCGAGGAACGACGGAAACCCGATAAGAAAAAGGAAAAAGAGAGATCGGCGGTGCCGACCGATCCAGGCATCGCCACCGCCACCAACGCCACCGATGAGGACCAACGAAGGAGAAGGAGACCATCAGCGGTGAAGGAAACGGCGGAGGAAGGAAGAAATAGGGGAAAAAGGAGTCGAAACCTACGTCGCCAGATCCAGTGCCGTCGCCAGTGATAGGGCGAAATCGAGGCCAGATCTGGCGTCCCTACAACTGTGGCTAGCTGTGGCAGGTCTGAACCGGCGGTGATGCCGGCGGGAAGTGACCAAACCAGCCAGCAGAAGCTGAATCGGCCGACCTGACCCGGTTCAGAAAAGAAAAGAAAAAGAAAGAAAGGAAAAAGAAGAAAAGAAAAGAAAAAGAGAAAGAAGGAGAACGAAAAAGAAAAGAAAAAGAAGAAAAGAAAAAGAAAAAGGAAAAGGAAATGGAAGAAGAAGAAGAAGAAGAAATGGGTAAGGAAAATTAAAAGATTTCGCTACATTTCTATGAAATTTATTAGAAATTGTTGGATTATTTTCTAAATAAAAATGTGTGTCAATTATTGAAATTGTAGCAAAACGAAAATGAGACGAAAGGTGGAGTTCGACAAGGCTCGAAAATCGGAAAGTGCGCTAAGCTTTGGCGAATAGGTAAGATACTTTTATAAAACATTAGTAGCATTATATTGTATGTGGGATTATGATTTTTATATGATGCATAGATGGAATGATTTTTTTATGAAATTTTGAATTTTTTTAATATGATGCATTGAATGAATTGATGTTAAAAATGCTAAGAGGACTCACAACTGATAGTGGGGGTCTTAGTAGAGACATAGGAATTGTGAGAATCAACGGCTGCGATTATAAATTGTATTTTCTTGCAGGAGGTTTTGATAAAATTAAGTTGTTATGCAGCCGAAATTTATATGAAAATATTGATGATATGTATGGACACAAGATCACTGAAATGATCGGAATACTGTTGAGAGATGGTCAGATGGTGCGAAAAAGGTGAATGAGAGCCGTGGTATATTAGTAGTCACAATCACTTAAACTTGGAGAAATAGATAAGTGACTTTAATGTCTCATGAAAATTGTCGAGAATAGAGGCATTTAATTGATAAATTGTAAAAGGATGAATCACGAAAAAGAAGTCAAAGAAGTGAAATTCAAAAGTAACAGATCCTTGTGGTTGTTTGTTTTATATATATGTGAAAATTTTGTGATTCTACTGTCCAACGAAGGCATAGAGGCCCAAGTGGTGTATATGACGATTTAATATGAATTATGCTTGGTTGAGATTTGAGACATCTGAGTGATAGAGTTCAGAATAGTGCTTAGTACTATACTTGTGATTCGAATGAAGAGTCACGAGAGTGTTGCTATGGCATAATTTTTATATGCCTCATCATTAATAGAACTCATGTCTTGAATGCATTAGCTGAAGGTATAGCATGAGATAAAAGTGAGATCATTAGAACTATACATTAGATATTTGACTATTCGGAAAGTGGCCTATTGAACTCAAATTGAGTTTGAGTGACAAGAATCATAGTATCAATATTGTGGCATACGAAGGATAGTGAACGAAATCGAATATCAAATCGGAAGTTCGATGGAGTGCTAGCATGATAAACCATAAATAAAATTGATAGATGGCTATTGATCTCGTGGTCTTAATTATTTTCGATGTCAACTCTGAATATAGATATCGAATGATGATATTGGTGTTGGCATGATTTCAGTATTTTGATGGCTATATAGCGACATGATATTTAAATATTTATGAATACTAAGAGGATTCATGTAAGTGATGGGGTCCTAATATTAATAGTAAAAGGTATAAATGATTGTTATAGTTCATAGCTATCGAAAAAGGATATCGAATATTGAATGGCTTGAATATCAAATGATCTGATTATTGAATAATTGGAGTACTGAACAATTTGAAGACTGAATGAAATGAATATTGAGTTCATTTGAACACTGATTTACTGATGTGTCAGAAAGATAGTTTGAAATCGAATGATTGATAGTGATAAAGTTAAATGAATTGCTTCACTGTATTAGATGAAGGTATTACTTATATTGACATTTGAAACTATTACCAAAATTACATATGGAAATGATTTTATAGCATCACTTTTAAGCATAATTTGCTACAGTTTCTGATGTTATAATAGCATTTATATAAGTGCTATAAAGTATAGATTAGCTTTAAAAAGAAAGTATATGGTATACACGTATTTTTATATACGAAACCTCTTAAAGAACTTCACCATATGCTTTACATGATTTTAAAAAGAAAAGCTAAAGATTTAAATGTTTTATGAGACTGTAGGCACCCTAAAAGAATTAAATTCAATAAAGCATAGTGGAAACCGCCTAATTGGAGCTTTGCTCATTAGGCAGAGATGCTTGTCCGACAATAGTCGTGGACAGGTCTCAGTCACGCCTGATCAGTGGGACTGAGAGAGATGAGGTCTATGGCCATAGATAGCGCCCTAGTTGGTTTCCAGGAGACGATGACATGATTTTCACTACTAGCTACAGTGATTTAAGTCTTTATTGATAGAGATGATAGGGATCTAGCCTAGTCTCTAACCGATATGATATGAGGTCTAGAGTATGATTTTATTGATATGAACTCTAGACTTAACATGATTTATACAATACATGAGACATGTTTGAAATGAAATATATATTTGAACAGTACATGTTTTAAACATGTTTTTAAAAGTCCATGAGATATGATTCCGACACCTATATGATTTATATATGATTTTGTGTCGAATATGCGGTTTAGAGTATAGATTGATTTGACATGAACTCTAAACCTGATATGATTTATAGTATATGAAAAATGTTTTAAAACCACACATGTTTTAGACATGCTCTAAAAACGAATGCATGAATTGAAATTGAACATGATTTTATCATGCCGTAAAGGAAAATTTGAAATGAATTGAAAATTCATACGTTGAGCATGTTCTAAAGTATATATGATATTTATATGAAATGATAGCGGTTTGTATAGTAAAGTTACATAAATTGCATATTAAACCTTGACATGATAATATGCTTAGTACATGAGAATTTCATGAGGAATGTCATGACTCGACGTAATGATGTTTCATCTATACGATGACATGATATGCTATGATATGATATATGAACATAAGATTGATATGAAGAGAATTCTAATCTTACTCTATCGTGATCATAAATTCCCATACGATAAGTAATATGAATTAATGTAATACGGGAATATGATTGTTAAATGTAAAGTGACTCGATAGGATATCTTAATTAAACATGAAGAATATATGAGGAGTATCATGACTCGGTGGTAACGATATTTCATCTATATGATGTCATGGTATGATATGAAACATGAATATAGAAATACACGAAGAGAATTATAACTTCGTACCACCGTGATCATGATCCATAATATGAGAATTGATAAGGGATGATAGAATACAGAAGTATGATTATGAAATGAAAAGTGAATATGAGAATTGATATGAGATGATAGAATATAGAAGTATGATTATGAAATGAAAAGTGAATATGAGAAGTGATAATGAGATGTTATCGATGAGAAAAGGATTAACTGTAATTGCATCCTTGCAAGTTTTAAGCATTGCGGTTAAGACAGTATAATTCTACTCTTGTATTTATATTAGTATCTTACTGAGCCGTGGTTTTGCTCACCCCACTAAATTTCATCTCTTTCAGACTATTGAAGTTAACATCTGTCATATGAGCTGCTAAGTGGGCATCAGAGACGGTGTATGGACTTGATACTAGTCTTCTGAGGTATATGTTCCTTATAAAATACTTGTTTACATGTAAGACTTAAATTGATGCATAGTACATATTCTGTTTAACAAGTCGGGATGTAACTAAGAACCGTTTCCTTGTTAGTTTAATATTTAAATGAAATGACTATAGGTCACCTAGATAGTATAGTAACTACACTGACACTGAATACAAACCTTAAAATGAAAAAGAAAAATTTAGTCCATAAATTTGTAGACTAAGAAAAGTATAAATATTAAAGGAAAGTCGCGGCCTTCGGGTCATGACAATTTAAGATGCTGAAATTTTTCTTGAAAATTCACTTAAAGAGGTGGTTTTTTAAAATTTCTTGAAATCTTCCATTATTTTATTGCACATGACCCATTATTAAATATAAAACTAAAACAAAAAAGATATTATTGTATTTAAATATAATATATATTTTTCTTTTTATATTATTAATAATATCTATACGTTTTTACAAATAATTATATCCATATTGCAAATTTTTATATTTTTCTTTTTCTTATATATCATATGATTTTTATAATTATTTTTTCATTTTATCAAATTCTAATATTCAAAAATTTTTTCTAAAAAATATTTATCTAAACAAGACAATTATAAATACTATGTTTTACATTGATACATTTTGAACTACTTTTATTTAAAATGTTTCAAAATTTTAAAATTACCCATTCAAATACATCCTTAAAGTCTTTTCTTGATCACTAAACCAAGCACTTACTAGCAATAGAAGCATAATAATTTTTTTTTGAAAATAATCGAAGCATAATAATGGATATTACATGAATATAAGTTTGAACATACCAGGTAACTTTTTGTTCTATATATAAAGTTAGGCAAGATATTTATATAAATATCAAAGAACTATGTTAAGGAGAATGATGGTTTCCTTGCTTTTCAATCAAGTGCTAATGGCAAGTTACATCACACAAACAAGCGAGTGTGACTAGTGTTAGCGTAGTAAGGTATCTTTCCGTTGATTTGTCAACATCATTAATCTCAAATAATGTCTCCAAGATTGATTGAAATTTCATATGATCAACATGTTTTGTTAGCATTTTTCCGTACGTATAAGGAAGTTTAAGGGGAAGAGAATTGAAACTTAGGCTTTGCTTGGTAGGGTGAAAAGAAAAATGAAAAGAAAGAAAATTGAAGGGAGAGAAAATTGGAAAGATGGAAAACTTTAATTTTTTTCTTTAAGTGTGCTTGGTATGAAAGATGGAAAAATGGATGGAAAGTATATTTCTTTCCTCCTATTGCTTGGTAGAGTGAAAAAGTTAGAGGAAAGAAAATTAAAAATAAAATGATTTTATCATCTTACCCTTATACAAATGTTTATTAACTATAATTGTTTTTGGATAATATTTTTTTGGCATTTATTGAGTTTTCATTTTTAATTAGATTTTTTAAAAAAAAACTAGTCAAAATAATTCATTACTAATTAATTATTTATATAATTAATTAATTAATTATTAATTAATTATGTAATGACTAATACTAACAGAATTATTTTTATACAAGAAACTTGATATGCCATATGTCAACCCCCAAGAAAATAAAAGAAAACATAGATGTTGATATATATTAATGCATCAAATACTATAAACAAGTCCATATTCAAAGTATTTTCATCCAAGAGTATTTCTTATTTTTTTCATTAGTAACGAAAATGAACCTATGTTCCGAACAATAAAAGTACTATAGAAAAAAACTCCTAATGCTAAGAGCTCTTTCATTTACGCATCATCTTCAAAAGCAGCTCTTTACGTCGTTGAGTCGGAACTCCAAAGAAAGTCCATCATCCAATTGCTGACAAAGCCAAAAAATTAACAAACTTTGTCTATGGAGGAGGGCAGAGAAAGGGCCTGTATTTCATCTGCATAAGGCACCAGTCAAATGCAGTTCATATTCTGTATCATTTCTAAATGTACACAAGTTTTACTCTTCATGGTAGGCAAATTCCTAAAATCATAAAGCCCCAATAAAAACCAAACTAACCATCAAACAATAACTCAAGTTCTAATAATATGAATCAGTAAAGAAAGCATAAAATTGAAACTGGACAATAATTAAACACATATTCCACCATAATCTATTAATGAGCATACTCCCAATTCTACAGAACCTGATGTTCACAAACAAACACCAATCCAAACTTCATCAAGATCTAGATGAATCGGATATGTATCTCAGCTTGAGGCATGAGTAAACAACAATAAATTTCAAATTAAAACTGTAATAAGAAAGCCTAGCAGACATCACAATAGATTAATAAAGCCAAAACTTTAGATAGCTCTAAATCAGAAAAACATAGCAAAGTTGACAATTTGACACTCAACCAACAGTCAAACAAGAAAGAAAAACAAGGGATACGATCAGATACCCAGAAATATTCAAACATAACTAAGCAAAGATAACAAAGATTAAGATCGAAAAGCAATAAAAAAAACAGATGAAAGAAAGATGCCTTGTTTAAGCAAAAAGTTGAGCTTCTCTGTGCTTTTTGAAATTAGAGAAATTGACAATATTTCCCTTTAACTCATGCGTACAGATTAATCTAAAGTCATTGGCAAAAATTATGACCCAACTTTGGAATCTGGATGACAAATACCTATAGGGAGTCTCCCTCCATTCTCCTATGTACACTTACAAAGAAATCATAGAGAAGAAACAGCAAGGAAATTTGTAATGACATAGGCTTGCATGAAACTCACGTCATGGAGATCCCAAACAAAGCAGCCCAAGTCATCTCGTGCATCACACGTGGCTGCGCCGTGCTCCAAAGGCATGGACAGATAATAGACTCAAAACATAAGCAAAGCAAAGAACCCTCTGGCTTGTGTTTGCTTCGTTGGATAAAACAACACTGTTCCTTTCTTCATCATCGCAGAAAAGAAAAGGAAAGGGAAAACTCTCTCACAACCTTCTAATCCAATCTCCACTGTTTGATCCAAGATTACAGTCCTCAACTGAATAGGGACCCTTCTGACAGCCTTAAATCAATGACATTTTAACTAAATTGATGCTATAGACTAAGAAAATAGAATCGAAAATGCCTATAATTAAATAAGTTTAACAACCGAATGAAAAAATTTTAAGCTTAATTCCAAAATTAATCAAAAATCCAACATAAAACAACTCAAAATTCAAAATTTTACATGAAAAAAAAATCCCAATCCCAAATTCAATCACATTCCCTAACCAACTTACCGAACAAGATCCTAAACTTACATCAAAATACCCCAAAAAATCTGAATTCTCACTAGAAGAATAAAAAAAAAACCCTAAAATTCAAATCCAAATGCGATTCACCTCATAAAAGAAAATAGGCACAAAATTCATTGGCATGAAATCTTTACTTGGGCCTTCGCGAGTTGGAAGTTGATGGAGCATTCAAATCTTCAGCCTATACTGAAGAATCCCTCATCGTTTTTACGCCGCAGCTTTTCAAGCTACAAAATTTCTCATCATTTTATAAAAAAAATAAAAAAAAAATAATAACTATGGCTAAGAAAGATTCGTCCCTTCGATTTAAAGATGGTAGGCGACAAAGAGGCCGGCAAAGGAGAGATCGAGAGAGTATGGTGAGAGAGACTGAGAGGCTCTGGAAGAAAAAAGAGAAGCAAAAATGATAATTTTAAATTTTATTAGGGGTATTTTCGTATTTTTAACTAATTTATCTTCATGCTCTCCTTTTCTCTCCTAATTTCTGTCCGATTTGAGCAGATTATTTTTCTTTAGAGGGCAGAAAACATATTTCCCTCATCCTTTCTTTCCTTCTTATTTTCTCTTCTACCAAGCAATATCAAATTTTATTTTCTTTCCATTTTTCCTTCCATTATTTTCTTTCCTTCCACTTTTCAGTTGTACCAAGCACATCCTTAATGAGGGAAATATGTTTTCTGCCCTCTAAAGAAAAATAATCTGCTCAAATCGGACAGAAATTAGGAGAGAAAAGGTGAGCATGAAGATAAATTAGTTAAAAATACGAAAATACCCCTAATAAAATTTAAAATTATCATTTTTGCTTCTCTTTTTTCTTCCAGGCCTCTCAGTCTCTCTCACCATACTCTCTCGATCTCTCCTTTGCCGGCTTCTTTGTCGCCTACCATCTTTAAATTGAAGGGAAGAATCTTTCTTAGCCACAGTTATTATTTTTTAATTTTTTTATAAAATGATGAGAAATTTTGTAGCTTGAAAAGCTGCGGCGTAAAAACGATGAGGGATTCTTCAGTATAGGCTGAAGATTTGAATGCTCCGTCAACTTCCAGCTCGCGAAGGCCCAGGTAAAGATTTCATGCCAATGAATTTTGTGCCTATTTTCTTTTATGAGGTGAATCGCATTTGGATTTGAATTTTAGGGTTTTTTTTTAATTCTTCTGGTGAGAATTCAGATTTTTTGGGGTATTTTGATGTAAGTTTAGGATCTTGTTCGGTAAGTTGGTTAGGGAATGTGATTGAATTTGGGATTGGGATTTTTTTTTTTGCATGTAAAATTTTGAATTTTGAGTTGTTTTATGTTGGATTTTTGATTAATTTTGGAATTAAGCTTAAAATTTTTTCATTCAGTTGTTAAACTTATTTAATTATAGGCATTTTTGATTCTATTTTCTTAGTCTATAGCATCAATTTAGTTAAAATGTCATTGATTTAAGGCTGTAAGAAGGGTCCCTATTCAGTTGAGGACTGTAATCTTGGATCAAACGGTGGAGATTGGATTAGAAGGTTGTGAGAGAGTTTTCCCTTTCCTTTTCTTTTCTGCGATGATGAAGAAAGGAACAGTGTTGTTTTATCCAACGAAGCAAACACAAGCCAGAGGGTTCTTTGCTTTGCTTATGTTTTGAGTCTATTGTCTGTCCATGCCTTTGGAGCACGGTGCAGCCACGTGTGATGCACGAGATGACTTGGGCTGCTTTGTTTGGGATCTCCATGACGTGAGTTTCATGCAAGCCTATGTCATTACAAATTTCCTTGCTGTTTCTTCTCTATGATTTCTTTGTAAGTGTACATAGGAGAATGGAGGGAGACTCTCTGTAGGTATTTGTCATCCAAATTCGAAAGTTGGGTCATAATTTTTGCCAATGACTTTAGATTAATCTGTACGCATGAGTTAAAGGGAAATATTGTCAATTTCTCTAATTTCAAAAAGCACAGAGAAGCTCAACTTTTTGCTTAAACAAGGTATCTTTCTTTCATCTGTTTTTTTATTGCTTTTCGATCTTAATCTTTGTTATCTTTGCTTAGTTATGTTTGAATATTTCTGGGTATCTGATCGTATCCCTTGTTTTTCTTTCTTGTTTGACTGTTGGTTGAGTGTCAAATTGTCAACTTTGCTATGTTTTTCTGATTTAGAGCTATCTAAAGTTTTGGC
This sequence comes from Heritiera littoralis, assembly GCA_031772115.1. Classification (NCBI taxonomy): domain Eukaryota; kingdom Viridiplantae; phylum Streptophyta; class Magnoliopsida; order Malvales; family Malvaceae; genus Heritiera; species Heritiera littoralis. The sequence goes on along the minus strand of JAPDPK010000151.1, from coordinate 1,662,546 downwards.
TTTATTAATCTATTGTGATGTTTGCTAGGCTTTCTTATTATAGTTTTAATTTGAAATTTATTGTTGTTTACTCATGCCTCAAGTTGAGATACATATCCGATTCATCTAGATCTTGATGAAGTTTGGATTGGTGTTTGTTTGTGAACATCAGGTTCTGTAGAATTGGGAGTATGCTCATTAATAGATTATTGTGGAATATGTGTTTAATTATTGTCCAGTTTCAATTTTATGCTTTCTTTACTGATTCATATTATCAGAACTTGAGTTATTGTTTGATGGTTAGTTTGGTTTTTATTGGGGCTTTATGATTTTAGGAATTTGCCTGCCATGAAGAGTAAAAGTTGTGTACATTTAGAAATGATATAGAATATGAACTACATTTGACTGGTGCCTTATGCAAATGAAATACAGGCCCTTTCTCTGCCCTCCTCCATAGACAAAGTTTGTTAATTATTTGGCATTGTCAGCAATTGGATGATGGGCTTTCTTTGGAGTTCCGACTCAACGACGTAAAGAGCTACTTTTGAAGATGATGAGTAAATGAAAGAGCTCTTAGCATTAGGAGTTTTTTTCTATAGTAGTTTTATTGCTTGGAACATAGGTTGATTTTCGTTACTAATGAAAAAAAATAGGAAATACTCTTGGATGAAAATACTTTGAATATGGACTTGTTTATAGTACTTGATACATTAATATATATCAACATCTATGTTTTCTTTTATTTTCTTGGGGGTTGACATATGACATATCAAGTTTCTTGTATAAAAATAATTCTATTAGCATTAGTCATTACATAAATTAATAATTAATTAATTAATTAATTATATAAATAATTAATTAGTAATGAATTATTTTGACTAGTTTTTTTAAAAATCTAATTAAAAATGAAAACTCAATAAATGCCAAAAAATATTATCCAAAAACAATTATAGTTAATAAACATTTGTATAAGGGTAAGATAGTAAAATCATTTTATTTTTAATTTTCTTTCCTTTCACTTTTTCACTCTACCAATCAATAGAAGGAAAGAAATATACTTTCCATCCATTTTTCCATCTTTCATACCAAGCACACTTAAAGAAAAAAATTAAAGTTTTCCATCTTTCCAATTTTCTGTCCCTTCAATTTTCTTTCTTTTCATTTTTCTTTCCACTCTACCAAGCAAAGCCTTAAAGAAAAAATTTAAAGTTTTTCATCTTTCCAATTTTCCCTCCCTTCAATTTTCTTTCTTTTCATTTTTCTTTCCATCCTACTAAGCAAAGCCTAAATCTAAACACGACTTCATCATTAGGTTGGGTTTTATTTTATTTGTTTTGTCTTAATGATTTCGTTGTGTAAATAAAACCAACTAGTAATAAATTTAATTTTCTTATCAATTTATGTGCAGATTACATTGTTTTTAAACGTCGAATGATTTAGAGAAAGGGAATTTGGTGGAATTCCATTTTGATCGTGATTGCTATGGATGGCATTTGTTTTAGGAAGAATTTGAAGATAAATAGATTACTTCAGAGAATTTTACAGTAAGATTACAAAATTTGATTTTATTATAAGGTCAATGTAAATAATACATGATTAAACATAAATTTAAAGTTATTGGATATAAAATATGTTAAAAATATCATAAACATATGATAATCAACGTAAATATTAGTATTAATATATTTAAATACATGATAAATTAGCTACAAAGTATATTTATATTTATTATTATGTGTTTATATAATACTTCTAACATATTTTATGCTTAATAACTTTAAATTTATACTTAATTATGTATTGCTTACATTAACTTACAATAAGATCAAAATTTATGACCTTATTATAGAAATTTTCGATTTACTCATGCTCTCAAAATTTAAAAAACAGATGTGTAATTTCTTTCACTTTGTCTAAAGCATATATATCATGTGCAATACCAACAGTAAACCATTGAAACTAAAAATTTTAAGGCAGCTTATTATCAATCCGCACGAATTAAGTTAAAATTTTTATTTTATTGAAATGTAATTATAAACACACATGATTAAGCATGGATTGAATATCAGTAAATGTAAAATACGTTAAAAATATCGTAAACACATGAAAATAAATATATATCTAATAATAAAATTATCATGTATTTATTTATATTGATATTAAATTTATATTTATTTTTATATATTTACAATAATTCTATCATACGAGACATTCATTGATCCTATCATTTATTTGTCAAAATTTTTACTTTAGCATTACAAGTTTCCAAACGAATAATCAGAATTTCTAAATAAACCCCTTTTTTTACTCTTTGTATCCCACTTTTTTCAATGAATTACTGTTTACTACAAAAAATTTGAGGTATAAAAAATAAAAATGGGAGTATATTTAAAAATTCTCACGAATTACTATCAACAACCAAGACATTTTAGACGGCCCGAAACGGCGGGCTCTTGAAAGCCTTCGTGAAAACCGATGTTACTTTCTAAATCTCGTGTAATAAATAAAACACCATGAAATTACCGTTTCCGGCTAACTTGGAAAATTGTCGCGATAAATTGCCCGTAATTTGGTAAATCTCTGTCTCTGATCACCTAACTCTCCGTCTCTCTAGATCTTTTACGATTTCAAAAAAGTGGGAAATCTCTATATGCTCCCTCATCACGTGCTTTTGCCGCAAATCGAGAGAATATTCGGTGCATCAGCCTCAAATTTTTTTTATGTTGCACCGGCTTATATGAATCTGCCACGTCAAACTGCACCGACATTTGAGATAGTTTTAATTAATGGAGGGCTAGGAAGGAGTAGGGTAGGCTCAGTTGTAGTCAAATGTTGACAACATTATTTGAATTTCTCATGCAATTAGTATAATTTAATCATATTTAGGCATTCTTTTGTTTTTTGAAAGAATGATTTTGCTAATTATAATCAAAATTTGATGTTCTCAGTTTGACCTTTTTTTTTTCCTCTTATTTTGCATTAAATTCATACATATATGTATATTTACTTCCCTTTATATATACGTGGACATAATGTAAATACATTATGTATTTATACTCGTATGTATTGATGTACATATAAGGATTAATATTTTATTATATATATTATAATAGCTCTACACAGGATCTCTCAAGAGTCATGTAATTTTAAACTATCACATTACCGCTTACGATTTCCTATTCTTTCTTTGTGGTTTTTTTTTTTTAATTTTCTTTTTTTTTCATTTATCTCACTATCTTGAATAGGGGTGTAATTGAATAAAACTACTCGTAAATTATTCTAATTTGATTCGATGATTACTTGAGTTTAACTCATTTATTTTTGAACCGAGTAAGAGCTCGAGCTACTCGAGTAATGAGTCGAGCCGAAATTGAATTTTTTAATACTTGATTAGAACAAGCCTTATCGAGCTTTTTTAATATATATTTAGTATTTTATTATTAATTTACAATTTTACCCTTAAAATATATAGTTAAAAATTGACAAATAGAACTTATCGAGTCAAGTTCAAGTCTATCAAGTTAGTTTGAAACGGCACAAGTATTCCATCGAGTTGAGCTCGAGCTTTAAAAACTAAGTTTAATCGAGCTTAAACTGGACTTTGAGCTTTGAGTTTTCGAATGGAACCAAGCTCAAATCTAATACTAGATTATCTCGACTTTGCTCGATTACCCTCCTAACCTTGAATATTGATTACATGTCAAACTCCTACTTTCAATGGTCCTAGATACCCACTGTCAATGTCTCAACTAGTTTAAACCACACTAATAAGATAGTTTGTTGCAACTAATTTCTTCCCACTTAAAAGTTAAAACATGTGTGTATATTTAAGATTATTATTCAATATGATGCAAGTTGACTCTTAAAAATTTTATAAGCGGAGTTAAAATGATAACATATAACTCATTTTATTTTTTTATTTTTTAATATTTTTTTAAAAGTATTTGTTATCATATTAATAGTGTATTGAATAATAATCTATATACACACAGATTTATGTTAAGTAGTTTGAAGTAGTAAATAATTTAAAATGTAAAATTTACAATATTAAGAGTAAGATGTTGGGAAAGAAAAGTAGAGAAAAAATTATACATATACATATACATATACATATACATATACATATAATTAGGATAATATCTCCATAACATTTAATAAATTGGCCAAAAGTCTAAGGCTTTGGATTATGGATATTGCACCTCATATTTAATTATAAAGGGCACTTGAGCTTTTGAAGTTGACCAAAAGCTATATATTTTTATTTTTTAATTTTTGAAATTAAGTTTAAATTATCAAAAGTTATGTCTAATAAGTATTGAATAGACATAATTTGTCAGATTTTTATGCTTAACAAATATAATTAGCCTTAACAAATAAATGTCTAATTTTTTTTGTACAACACATTTTCGTTTAAAGTATTTATTGGTTATTATAAATTTTCAAACTTCTGTACTTAATTTCATTCCAAGAGTCATATATGTTTGAAAGAGTTTGAAACTTTCTATTGTATTTTGGAGAATTTTTCAAATCTTAAGAAAATGATCAATATTCACACCTCAAAATTATTTTTCCTTTTTGTTATGTTTCTTTTTTTTTCTAATATTTTATATATAAAATTTTTAAATATTTCAAGCGATTTTAGAGTGTTATTACGTATTTTTTATTTATCATATGAATTAATTATTTTTTAAATATATCTTAATTTATTTTTAATGAGATATTAAATCTTATATTAGTAATATTGAAAAATTAAATTAAATTAGAGAATTGTGTATGTTTTGCCAACCTTATGGAATAACTTATCTACTATAGAAGTAGAAATCATGTGTTTAGCTCTCAAAATTTTAAATTTTTAGTTTATGATAAAAGCATATTTGAGCTTTTTGATGAAGTGATTATAAATCAAACTTCTTCGAGAAGTGTTAATTTTAATAACATGTATTTAATGAATTTTTTTTACATATTAACTGTACTCTTTAATAATTCATAAAATTATAAAAATGATTATATTATTTCACATTAATTTATTTCTTTTGTTTAATTTATATATTAGTTTCTTTTAATTTTTTATTTTAATTAGCAAAATATTTTTAATCTATTTATTTGTTTTGCTTAACAACTTGTGATTTAATTTAATGTTTTATTATTTTATTCATAAAAATATACAAAAATTCTATTAATTAGTTTTCAATATTCTACAAAAATTTTGTATCAAATTTATTAAACGCTAATTTAATTTCTCTTATTAGCACTTCTAGAAAAGTTTTACTCTATCTACACTTTTCATAAAAAGTCCACTTGGACCGCACACACCCTTATGTGCAAACATGGGCTTATTATCCTAGTAAATAAATTAAAGAAAAATAGCCAAATATGCCTTTCACTTTTAGTACAAATTTGATATAAATCATGAACATTTTATTGCATACAAAATAAGTTCACGAACTTTTATTTTATAATAACTTAAATCATAACTTTTAAAATTACGTAATTAAGTTTAAATTTAATAAATACACTAATGTATATTTGTTTTACGTTTATAGGTAACATCCTACATGGTATGCCAACGTGGACAAAAATAATTCACATGGAACGATGACATGTCATTTTGAAAAAAATTAAAAAAAATAGAGAAAGGAGAGAGAGGAGAGGAAAGGAAAGGAATAAGGGAAGAAGAATGGGAGAGAAGCATCTAACTCGACTTGCCTCCCTCTCTCTCTGTCTCTCTCTCCCCTCCCTTCTCCCTTCTCTCATCTTCTGATTTCTTTTTTTTGTTTTTTTTTTGGAAAATAAAAAAAAGTTGACATGTTAGGTCATGTAAACAATTTTATCTATATTAAAATACCACGTAGGATGTCTGTCACATGTGGAAACAAATTGTTGTTATTGTTATTTAACGGAATTATATTTAATTTCATGATTTTGAAATGTTTTAACTTAATTTACAGTAAAATAGAAATGTATAAATTGATTTCTATACAACAAAATGTGGACGTCTTATATTCATTTTGTACTAAAGGTGACAAAGTCTCAAGTTCGAATATCATCAAGTGTGAAATTAAGTTTAGTTTGTTATATAAAACTAATTTCCAACACGGTGTACCCATATTACATTGGATATGAAACTAATCACCACTTGTGCTGGTCCAAGAAAATTTGATGTTGTGAGGATTCAAACACGAGATCTCTCACTATAAATCGTTGCAATTTAAGAATTCAATGAGGTTTTACATCACTGAATCAATCCTATGGATTAATATATATATATATATATATATAAAATTAGAATATAAGCTTTGTTACACAGGAAAAGATAGAGACTGAAATGGAGTAGGTATCATTATAGATAAAGAGTACCATAAGGATATTGTACAAATTAGGAGACAAGGGAATAGGATTATTTTGGTTAAGCTAGTTTTAGGAGAAGAGGTGTTGAATGTCATTAGCGTGTATGCACCCCAGATAGGACTTGATGAGGTTAGTAAACGACAGTTTTGGGAGGATTTAGATAATGTAGTACAAGAAGTACCTCTAGGAGAAAATCTTTTTATTGGCAGTGATCTTAATGGACATGTAGGTATGTAACAGTCCGAGTGTACCTTATTACACAATATTTACTTATATTTTACACATTTTTACCGGTTGGACTGTCTGTGATGCCTTTAACACGTGATCAGTAACAGTAATAAATGACAAACATTTATTTATTTAGTAAATTTAGAATATGAAAACTTACAATATTCCTTATATATTGCATCCCCTGTTTCTATTTTACAATAATGTAATACTGTATACAAGTGTCTGAATATATAAGAGAAGTGACTGTACCTTTAAATTTCAATGCTCTTTGTCCCAGTGGGCTACTCGTAGTTATATTTAACTGAGGAAGCCATCCAATAATCCTCGTGATTAATCTGAAAAATTTTGAAAGTAAGGGGTGAGCGAACCACATGCTCAGTAAAGGAGTCGTATGCTGCTTGATATAATGAAAACTCTATACTGAAAAATATTTATGTTTCCATAAATCTTAATGGAATAACTCATTTAATTTCCATCACTTCAGTAACAGTTCAAAACACGTGACAGTTTCAGTGATCAAACAGTACAGTGAACTATAGATATAAAACTGTAGAAACAGTAATCAGTCACTTTCAGTACAGTAGTTTGATAATATCCAAGATTGTTGGATAAACAGTTCAGTAATTATATCTATATTAGAAATAATTTTCATAATATCCTTTTTCAATAAACAGTGACTGTCAGTGCAGTTCAGTAAACAGTAATCAGTACGATATAGTTCCGTAAACAATATTTCTCAATACGGTACAGTTCAGTAAATCATATTTCTTAGTACCGTATAGTTCAGTAAAACAGTATTTTCCAGTGCAGTACAGTTCAGTAAAACAGTATTTTGGTACGGTTCAGTTCAGTAAACAGTATGGTCCACTTCAGTAAACAGTATTCAGTATGGTTCAATTCAGTAAACAGTAATTCACAGTGCAGTACAGTAAAACAGGATTCAGTAAATCCCTTCAGTAAATAGAAATCAGTAAGTTGAGACTAGGCATCACCCTACATCATATCATCTTATCATCGTCCACTAAGGGATACAGTAATCATCCTTGAAGGGACACAGTAACAGTATACAGTGAGATCTATGGCCATGATCTATAGGGGGTCCTCAGTATACACTTGCCAGGTGACATCCGAGATCGTTAATGACTGGCGAGTCAATAAGCCACGTGACAGTAACAATAACAGTAGTAAGCATGAATCTCGGGGCCTAAGTCTCAAAACAGTATAAAAACCATACCACAGCCTTTATGGATCTTATTCAAAATAATTTGAAATATTTCATGTTTATCAATAAGGCTCTCACATTTTCATATATCATCACCTTTATGGAATTTATAAAATAAATAATATCAGTATTTAGTTCCATAAAGGTATAAACTCATTTCTTTTCCCATAAAAATACCTTTAAGGAAATCTAATGAATTTAGTCATTAAATCAAGTAAATATTCCAAAAAGGTATTTATTTCATATCTCCAAATACAGTGCAAAACAGTCGGTAAATATTCATGTATCTAGTGAGAATTCTCATAAATATTCTTTTTGAATATTTAATATCATATAAAATAAAGTTAAATTCTCACTTTAACAAAATATAAAACATGAATATTTAATTTTATAATTTTCTCATAAATTCCAATTTATGGGAAATTGGTGGAAATTATATTCAAAATTTCCCATTTAAATCATTTGATGCACCTAAAATATTTTATAATATTTTTGATAATTTTTCGACAGCATAACGACTGTGGATTTCTAATCCTCCTGCACCAAATTTACAGTATATAAACCAGCTTATCAACCACAAATTTTGCATGTTTTCCAACCAAATCATGCTTCCAATGTTTCATAAAATTTAGCTCAAGAAAACATGCAATTCATTATATCACTACAACTCACACACTCCCCCTTACCTATTTATCGAGATTGCGCTATCGCGTGCACCACACGAACGTCGAATTTCCCGACTGCAATTTAATTTCACCAAATCATTAGCTTAATTATCCTTAAATTTATTTTTTTAAGCTATAATTTACATCAAAATGTAATTATAAGTAAGTCTCATAGCTAAAAATGACTATTTTTCATGCCATTTCTTCTTTCTTTCCCACTATGGCCGAATGACTTTTCTATAATTATTGTTTCAATTCTTAGTCAATGTATTAAATATATAAGTCGCCATTTTATTTGCATTTTTCCACCATTAAGAAATAAAATGAAATATTTTATTTTCTTCCTCTCCTCTATAGCTGGCAGCCTATACATTGACTATCCTTGTGTTTTAATTTCTTATATTCTATTATAACATTTTCTCATCACTAGCCTTTATTGTTGACCACTTCTCATTTGGTCATTACTTATTAATTCAGTCCATGTTTTTCCTTCTCATTTCCACGGCACTTTAGTCATTTTTTATTGACTTTCATAGCACCATTCATTACAATTGGTCAGCAAATTTATCAGCCTAAATTTCCATTCGGTTCCCAGCCCTTATGTATGTTCGGTTCAGCCATTTAAGCATCATTTTCTATTTCTTAATTTCTATAGCTACCCAACATCATGGTCCTCTGTCTCCTTAATTTTCTTTCTATGTTAATTTCCTTTTGTCTCAAATCAGTCACGCCACATGCACACATCAACACAGCTTCAGCTTTTATTTTCTGTTTCCATACCATCCACGTCACACACACAATAACAGAAATTTTCGGTTTAGCCTTTTAACGCCACTCATCATCAAACAATTCATCCATGCTAAATTTTCTACATGTTTTTGTTCTAAACCATAAGCATACACATCATCTATCTAACCAACACCACCGTAAACAAGTGGCTCAAAAGCATAAAACATTGGTTGGAAATTTTACCTACTCAAAACGCCACTGTCCAGCTGTAGGAGAGCCTCTTTTGGTGGTTTTTGGCTGAGGTTTTTAGATGATTTTAGAGCTATGGAGGGGGATTAGTTTATGTGAAGAAACCTAGCTGATTAGGTGATGAAAGATGATGATTTAAGAGCTGAAGCATGAGAATCAGTGGAGGAGAAAAATAGAGAACACGTTGGCTGAAGAAGAAATACAATAGCTGCTGCTAACCGACTTCCTTGGCTGAAATAATACTGATTTTTAACGCAATTTAATATAAATTTTAAGTACAAAAATCAGCCATGTGTCTCTTAATTTAATTTCTTTTGTCTTATCTCTTCTTCTTTTTTCCTTTCATCTTTTTTTCTCTTTAAATTTTTCCAACCGTGCAACACAAATAGCAGCAGAGAAATTGGCGTGCTGTCCCATTTTTGGCTGCACATTTCTTAATCCATTTTTCCTCTTTTGAGGCCTAATTCAGCCAATAAAATTCCAGCCAATGTCCTATTAATAATATCTTCTTTATCTCTTATTATATATCCCATTTTTACACCAAAATTTATCTCACAAACACTGTTGTCGAGCCGTGTATCACAATGGAAAGAAAACTAAAGTGCAGTCCAAATTTCCATAGGGTTTTGGACTTTATTTTCTTCTCTCTTTTATATTTTCCTCCAACCAGAATAAATCACATGTATAATAAATAATTTCTTTATCTTATAAATATATTTATTGATATTTTATACCATGAACATAACACTTCGATTCTAAATTTTCTGATTTCATTTCCTTCCTTCACTCCATGCCCTACTTTCTATTCATCTTTTAAATTTTCATTTCCATTCATATACACCATATTATAAATTATAGTTCTAATAATTCCAAATTGAGAGTGGAAATTCATTCAATCTTTATTTAATTCCACTAAAACTTTATTTCCACCATCAATCATTTACAAATATGGTGTACAGTGTTATAAAATCAGGTCTCACAAGGTACAAGCAGAGAGGGTTTTGAGAGGGTACATGGAGGTTTTAGTTATGGTGTAAGAAACAAGGGTGGGGATGCTATCTTAGATTTTGCTTTATCTTATGACCTAATCCTAGTAAACACATTGTTTAAGAAGAGAGATTCTCATCTTATAACCTTTAGAAGTAGACCAAGAGCAAGTCAGATAGATTTCTTTTTAACTAGGAGTAGGATAGACATAGATGTTTAGATTTTAAGGTTATCCCGGGTGAGAGTGTTATCGCGCAACATAGACTCCTAGTTCCAGATGTGAAGATAGATAGACAACATCGAAGGAACCAACAAAAAGGAATTGAAAGGATTTGATGGTGGAAGCTAAAAGAAGATTGTCATACAACATGTAGAGATAGCTGGATTCAAAAAGAGGATTGGACAAGAGAAGAGAACCCAAATGTAATGTGGAATAAGATGACAAAATGCATTCGGGAGGTGGGCAAAGAGACATTAGAAGTATCAAATAGAAGAGTGCCAACTGGAAAGGACGCAACATGGTGGACTGCAGCAGTAAAAGATGCTATAAAGACTAAGCAAGAGCGTTACAAGGCTTTGAAGAAGAACAATACAGAAGAGAGTTTTGTGGAATATAAGTTAGCAAAAAAAGAGGCAAAGAAGGTTGTGGCAGAAGCTAAGACGAAGGTTGCGAAAGAGATTTACGACAAGTTGAACACAAAGGAGGGAGAGAAAAAGATATACAGATTGGCGCGAGCAAGAAAGGAGGAGTCGAGACCTAGGAGTCGTGAAATGTATTAAGGATGAGCATCAAAGAACTCTCGTTAAAGATAATGACATTAAGGACAGGTGGCGTGACTATTTTGATAAATTATTTAATGACAGACAAAATAAAGTTTTGGATAATATCTCGGTGCCTCTCAAGGATTTAAATCGATGCTTTATGCGTAGAATCAAAGAGACAGAGGTAAAAGAGGCACTAAAGATGATGAAGAACGGAAAAGTTATTGGACCTGATGACATCCCAATTGAAGTTTGGAAATGCCTTGGAGATGTAGGAGTTAGGTGGTTGACAAATCTACTTAATAAGATTTGACGCACTAACAAAATGCCAGAGGAATGGAGGAAGAGTGTCTTGATATCTTTATATAAGAACAAGGGAGATATTCAAAGTTGCGCCAACTACCGAGGTTTAAAATTGATGAGTCACACAATGAAACTATTGGAGAGAATGATAGAACGGAGATTAAGAAAGAATGTAGAGATATCAGAGAATCAATTTGATTTTATGCCGGGTCGATAGACTATGGAGGCAATATATTTGCTTAGACAACTTATGGAGCGCTCTCGAGTAATGGGTAAAGATCTCCATATGGTCTTTATAGATTTGGAGAAAGCATATAATAAAGTGCCTAAGGAGGTATTATGGTGGTTCTTAATGAAGAAAAGAGTTCCTTTGAAATATATCAAACTAATTAAGGACATGAATAGAGATGCAAGGACACATGTGAGGACAGGTGGGGGACAAACAAGTGAGTTTCCTATCACGGTGGAATTACACCAAGGGTCAGCGTTGAGTCCATTCTTGTTTGCTGTAGTTATGGATGACCTGACAAAATCCATCCAGGATAAGGTATCTTGGTGTATGATATTTGCAGATGATATAGTCCTATGAGCGAAAACTAGAGCGGAGATCAATACAAAGTTGGAATTATAGAGACAAACGTTGGAATCAAAAGGATTTAAACTATGCAGAGTGAAGACTGAATACATGGAGTGTAAATTCAGTTCTAACCAAGTGGAAAAGCATGATGTAGTGACGTTAGATGGGGTAGCGATACCTAAGCGGGATCATTTTCGATATTTGGGATCGATAGTACAGATGGATGGAGAGATTGCTGGTGATGTGACCTATAGGATCCAGGCTAGATGGAGTAAGTGGAGAAGTGCTACAGGTGTGTTGTGCGATAAAGGAATTCCTATATGGTTAAAAGGCAAGTTTTATAGGATAGTTGTTAGACCAACATTGTTATATGGTAGTGAATGTTGGGCGACTAAGAGGCTATATACACAAAAGATGAGTGTGACAGAAATGCGAATGTTACGGTGGATATGTGGATATACAAGAAAAGATAGAATGAGAAATGATGATATTCGTAAGATGGTTGGAGTGGTACTTATCGAAGACAAGATGTGTGAAAATCGTTTATGTTCGTTTAGACACGTAATACGTAGACCTGTAGATGCTCCAGTTAGGAAAATAGAGGTTATGGATGTTGAGAAAATGGTTAAAACTAGAGGAAGACCAAAAAAGACTTGGAAGAAAGTAGTTTGGAAAGATATGGAGGTTTTAGAATTGGATGAACAAATGGCCTTTGATAGGAATCTATGGAGGAGGACAATACATATAGACGATCTAACGTGAATTCAGATATTGGTTCATATAGCCTACCCCAATCTCTTGGGATAAAGGCTCTGATGATGATGATGATGATATATATAATTAGAATAGTCAAATTCGACCATTAAATTAAAGAAAAGCAAAAATCGAAATGAAAGCCAATTGCTCCTACCTTATGAGACATGCTACCACCTTTTCTTAACCGTTAAACTAAGAAAATGTCCCACCTTGAAAGTTATATTTCATGATTCTAATTTCTAACCTTATAAATTGGACTTTGTCACACTCAAAACAACAAATCAATTCCATCAATATAAACAGTTACAAAAAATAAAAATAAAAATAGTATAGACAAAGATTGATCTTCTCAGTTGTACATATTTGAGTCATTAGTCTAATTTCTACCCTTGTTTATTGCTTGTAAATTAAAATCCAAAAGAATACATAATTATTTTTAGATAAAATATATGTTCTTTTATATTTAAAAAAATGTATAATTTTATGTTCTTTTATATTTAAAAAATGTATAATTTTGTTTACTCATGAATAATTTAAATTATTTTTGGATAAGATTTACCCAAATTTTGTATAGAAAATTTAAAATTATTAATTGATTTATATTGGATACACTTCAATCTTAATACAAAAATTTCATATATTGTCATCGAATTATATTATAATATTTCATTATTTAGTGAATTTCGTAATTACTAAATTCACTAATTAATAAAGTTTCATGGTATGATTTAATGATAGTGCCAAATATAAACTTATTATTAATATAGTTTAGGGTGATTTTATTTTCACATGTATTTTTTTATTTTAACGTAAATTAGTCATTATTTATATCCAATGGCAAAGATTTTGTAGAACTATTTTTGGACTTGTATATCTTTTCTTGATTGTTTGTGTTAGTGAACAGGCGAAAAGACTGAAATCGTTGTTTTCACTGATAATTTCCATTATTCTCTAATGATCAAACAATAGTGAATCTACAAAAGGAATTGCTTTGTGCGGATGTTTTGGTGGCTGTAACTGTTTCAAAACAAGGCGCAGTGAAAAGGTTCAGACCAATAGCAAAAAATCCCTAACATAATGTCAGCATGCATTGCAAATTGCAAATTCAAATAATCTGTGAACTGAACATAGTTTATATTCCAAGTAGCTACTTGAAGAAAAATTTTGATCTATAGCTTTAGGAAGAAGAACATTATTTATCTATTTTGTTGGAAGCGTGAAATAAGGTTTTGTTGCTAAATAATCCATCACTGAGACTGAGATAGGAGATTCTTTTACAAGTTTGCATTCGGTTATCACTAGGGGTGAGCATAAATTGGTTTCAACCAATTAAACTGATCGAAATAGAAGAAAAATGGTGATTTCGATTCGGGTCAGTCGGTTACTCGGTTAGGATGGTTGCAGCATTGGGTTGTTTGGTTTATTCGGTCGGTTCTCGGTTAAAATTTTTAGAACCAAAATAACTGAATAAATCGACTATAGTTATGTATTTTTACTGTTTATAATATTCCCATCCCACATATTCCCTCCCAAATCCCAACCGGCCAACCCTCTTCCATCTCACGATATACCTTTCCCAATTTCATATTCCTAACCCTAAGTCAGTAAATCGATCGAATCTCACCCTCCAAACACTGTTGCTGTGGCCTGCCCACGTCGACGTTGTTCCCCGATCTACAACTACTCCCATTTTGTCTCTCATTCATTGTGCGCCTCCTTTTGGGCTTCTCCTATTCTTTCTCTCCTCCATCTATCCTCCTTCTCAACTTCTCTTATTTTTTCTCTCCTTCATCCCCATCATGCCTCCTTTTCCTTTTTCTATCTCTCTTTCATCGTGCCTCCTTCTCCAATTCTTTCTCTCATCCATCGCGTCTCCTTCTCCCCTTTTTGTCTTTCCTCATCGTGCCCATTCTGTCTCTCCAGTCTCCTCATTGCATCGTGCCTCCTTTCTCTGATACTGTTCTGTCACTATCTTATCTCAGTCTCCCATTCGGCCATTCGAGTTTCGACAGCCAACAGTACTCTTTGTCTCTTATCTTAGCCACCAAACCAAAGGTAATTTCGAAATAGTAGTACTTGTTTATTAACTCTGATTAATTAGTAAGAAATTATTTTATTCAATTCATGTTCTTTTTTATACAGATGTCGTCTACTGCTGATGGAGAGGAGGCTATGCAATCATCATTCCCTCAAGAAAACACACATCATAGAGGAGCAGCAGCAAAAGTAAAGCTGCAAGTTCTCTGCAAGGGTCCAAAAGGAGACGACCTATCTCATGGTCGGACGTATGGACTCATTTCACTAAATTTGTTAATGACAAAGGTGAGAACAAAGCTAGATGCAATTATTGTGATAGGGACTTCTTTGCTGATACAAAAAAATTGTACATCTGCATTAAAGGGTCACATGATTCGTTGTACCAAATTTCCTCGAGTTAGTTCTGATCCTTCCCAAATAGAAATAGTTGTAGGCTCGGGAGATGTGTCTTTATGCACTTAGAAGTTTAATCAAGATGCTATTAGGAGGGGTGTGGTTGAGATGATTATTATAGATGAGTTACCTTTTAGATTTGTGGAAGGTGAAGGATTTAGGTGTTGCATGGCTCTTGCATGTCCAAGATTTCGTGTACCATCACGATGGACTATTGCTAGAGATTGCTATCAACTCTATATAGATGAAAAAATTCATCTAAAGCAATTATTGACTTCTTCTTCTGTGAGAGTATCCCTTACCACAAGAGATGCTATTTTCTGAGTTTGGTCTAAAATTCCACAAGGCATTAGTGTGATCCACTTTTGTAGTTACTAACGGATGCCTAAGATGGAAAAAAGAAATGAAAGTTGGAGACCGCATCAAGTTTAAGGAAAAGAAAATAATATGATTGTGCATTTCATTTTTTCTTTCCTTTGGGTTAATGATGATTATGCGAGATTGTTCGTTACTTAACATTTAGTTCATGCATTTTGAAGGACTCGGTAGACGTGCTCAATCTGGAAAATTTATCAAATGCTGGCAGCATTGATTTGAATTAGGATAACCTCTACCAAGAGTAGACCAATCTCAGTATAAGTCAATTAATAGATAATTTTCCAAACATATATTTCTCAATACATGAGATGTAACATCACAGAGGATCTTAACGACACTAACACTTACTAGACAAACCCTATTCTGATACCATTAAATCTGTCACGACCCGAAGGCCATGACGTTCACTTAACACTTACCTTATTTCATTTAGAAAGTTACGAACTAAATTTTTCTTTTTCTATTTACGATTTGTATTCAGTGTTAGTGTTGTAACTAAACCAAATCTTGCCTTAATAATATTATTTCTCTAGCTATATCATAAATCTCAAGGTGACTATAATTATTTTAGTCTCATATTCACTTATCCCAAAAGAAATGGGTCGAAAACCTCCCCCTTGTATTTTATCAATTTCTCCAGTAAATTACCTACATTGCAAATACATTTTTAATTTTCACAATACAGCCAGCTTTAATTTCTACAATTCATACCATCATGCATCTCATGTTTCTCAAGATCCAACACAATAATATTTCCATTTTTTTTGCAGTTTATACGTACTTCAAAATATAATCTTATCTCGGATTGTACTCGATAATCACATAGACCTATATAATAATCTTGTGCGATCCAAAGTTACATCCCATTTTACTTCCTAGTACTGTGAAATTAAAGTTTGCATAATTATCAAAATGATATACAATTCGTATACCTCAAAAGTACAAAAGCAAAGCTCGGAGAACGTAGACGAGTACCACAACCAAGTACTGTTCCCGAGAGAGCCTATACGAAGCCTGAAGCTAGATTTTAACTAGTGTGATCTACAGATGTTAAATTAAGGGGTGAGCAATCCATGGCTCAGTAAGTTGCTTAAATAAATACAGACTAGGCTCATGTCATAAAATATGATCATACATGCATGTACCATATAAAATATCATGTATACACTCTGCCATGAATTGCTACTCACATATAATCTACAACAGATTGTATAGGCTCATTCAACTTTTTCCTCATATCTTTAACTCGCACAATTTCATCCTTTTCATTACTTTCATCGATATGGTTAAGCGTAAAGTGACTAACCATTTCAAATAGCACATGATGCTATAGCATAATACAAATAAAGTTCAACAGTTATTCCGACTCACTGTCATATGTATAATATCCATCCTAACTAGTGATGGATACAATGTCACAAGGTCATAACCGTTTTATCCATTTGTCTCCTTGGCATATGATCTCCAATGATTCATCGGTACTCGTGTAGCACTTAGTTCTCAAAAGACTCTAGAGGTGGCTCCCACAGTTCCGAAGAAATCTACGTAGCACGTAGTTCCTTTGAGTTCTCTAGAGGCAGCTCACACGGTCCAAAACGAATGGGTCTTACTCAGATTTGCCTCTTTGGCGCATGCTTTCTAATAGTTCATCGGTACTCGTGTAGCACTTAGCTCTCAAAGGACTCTAGAGGTGGCTTCAACAGTTCCAAAGAAATCTACGTAACAAGTAGTTCCTTTGAGTTTTCTAGAGGTGGCTCACACAGTCCAAAAAGAATGGGGCTTATTCGGTCGCCACTTTGGCGTATGATTTCTAGTAGTAATGTTCTAAAAATCATTCAAGTCCTCGAGTCACATATATACATCAGTTGTCATACAATTCCATTATCCTAATTTCGATGAATATAACTATGTGCTATTCGAGGTCCATAAGTTCAACATCGTGAGCTATATATATTGTACACTAATTCACATATACATTCTCAAAGTATCGCAATATATTATCATGCTCACTTGGTGCGACTTAAATAAATCACATGCATTTCTCATGATGTAGGCAACTAGATTTTATACAAGTTTATATACTCAATGAGCATAAACAAGTCGTAATACATAACACACAATTCACAAATAAGGTTTCATTCCAAACGAATACTATTCACGATCACATCAAGTCAAACTTGTATCTTATCGGGACTTACCCTCATAGTCTTTTCCGTGATATTTCACCAAACTTGATATGAAATTAGATAATTATTGAATAGAGATTCTTTCATCTCTTACGAGATGATACTAGTAAGGTTTCTTTAACTCATTTACCTTAAGGCTTAGCAATTTTTTTCCTCCTCAAGCTTTTTGAATCTGTACTCGAGCCTCAACACTGCTCTTAGCCACTACAAACCAAATTCATTGTTGTCTCAATAAAATATCTTGATTACATTTAATCACTTAACAAAACATATATCTTAGAGCCACAAATAAATCGAATTCGCTTCTACATTGAGAATTAATTCCTCGTTACCACTCCAATGGTGTGAGTTTACATATACATATGTAAATATGTATATACACTTATGAATGTACGTTAACCACTCTTGTCATATTAACGATATTAATAAATATATAAATATATCTATATATTTTTTTGTATATATATATATATCCATAGAATTATTTACAGGGACCTTATACAATTATAATCCCCTTACCCATATTAATATGGATATATTTTCTTTAACCCTAACCTTCATAATCTTTCCATGGTCATAATCTTTCCATGGTCGTTTAATCTTACTCATTTTATATAAATATATAAAACTTATATTATAAGTTGAAGGTATAACGCTAACACCAATATGTGCATATTTTCTTACATTTAGTATATCCCCTACAATTACATCTCTTAGTTCCCCATGATAACCAAACACACAGACTTTGATTTTCTTTCAAGTTTCAAATTGTTTTACTCTTCCAATAGTGGCTACCTTATAATCATTTAATCTTTTAATGTATAACTTTTGATGTATATTTAAAATAAGCTAATTAGAAAGACCCTTACCTTCTCATTTCAATCCTCTTATTTCAGCCTTAACAGTAGCCCTTAATGGCCTTCAACTAACACCCCCTTGGTCGGTTTAAAAATGAACTCATAACAGCCCCAAATTCTCCTTTGTTGCCATGCTTTACTGCTACAGTTTCTGACTGGGAATCTAGCCACAGTCAACCCCTTTTTCCAACCTTATTCGAGTACTAAATGAGCACTTTTTTTTTCCAGTCACAAGCACAGTTCAAAGGCCACCATATTCGGCCCTTCAAGCCTTGAAATTCCAATAGAATCGAGAGCCACTAAATCTCCTTCACTAAAAGCTAGCTTTCGCTTTCCTTATCCCCCTCGTTCCTCTCGATCTGTCCTAATTTCAGCCCCTAAATGTGCTTGTTTCTCGCCTCTAAAAACAGCACTTCAAGGCCTTTGTTTCACATGCACATCAACCCTTGATCACTGATTCAACAGTAGCATTGCATCACCATCTTGTCGAGCCTTCAACTCAGCAGAGAGGATACCGTTTTAGGCTGAAGTAACCACCATGATGAACCCCTGTTTTCCTGCACTCAAAAGCCTACCTACCACCACTGTTTCGATCCCTTGCTGCTCATAATGGTGAGGTAGCAGCTGCACTTTCTTTTCTCTTCTTTCTCTTCCCTTCTTTCCTTTCGGCTTCACCTTTCTTTTCTTCCCAATTTGGTTCAGTTTTCAGCTCTCTCTGTCGTGCCTCTCTTCCTTTCCTTCCTTTTCATTTCTTTTCCGTCATTTTTTTTTGTTAAGCCCCCGATGGTGATGACCATGATGGACGATGATGGCTTGGTTGGCTTTGTTAGTGGGGTTTGGTGGAGGAAGTCCCATCAAACTCCACTAAGCATATATTTTAAATTTATTTTATTTTATCATTTTCAAATTATTTTATTTTAAATTTTTATTCCTATCTCAAATATCTATATTCATATAATTTATAATTATCTTTACATAATAATAATATATTTATATATAACTAATATATATTCATATATATATTTATTTATTTTGTTATATTCCTTACATATAATATGTCTATGTACATATATTTCAAACATTAAATATATAATATATACATACATATATCTACATATATATATATATATATATATATATATATTCATGTCTAATATATTTTTAATGGAGGTATGTGTGTGTGTGTGTGTGTGTGTGTGTGTGTGTGTGTGTGTGTGTGTGTGTGTGTGTGTGTATTCCTCCTTTATTTTAAAATTTACATATATCTATATATATACATATTTAATACTCAATATGTGTATATACATATATATATGTATTCCTTATTTTATTTTAAATATTTTAATGTTCATGTACACTACATTTCCTTTAGCATACTTGTGTCCTTTGTTTTATTAAAATAAATATACATATATATTATGGAATATATGTATCTATTTGTTCTTATATATCTCTTGAACTTATTTATAAAATTTCTAAATTATCCCAAGGTATCAATCATTTATTGCTAAATTTGCTAAACTTGAAACTTCATTCTCATTATTTGAAATAATAATTACAAAGTGCATCTCAGTACTTAGCTTATCCTATGTCTTTTATTTATTCACTAATATGGTACACAGTTTTGCAGTCTTTACATCCTCCCCACCTTAGGAAATTTGGTCCTCCAAATTTTTCGTGTCCATCTGAAATAGGTGAGGGTACTTCTCCTTCATCAAGCTCTCTAACTCCCATGTTGCTTCTTCTGAAGTGTGATACTGTCAAAGCACTTTGACCAAAGGGATTGTCTTAGACCTCAATATCTTATCTTTTTTGTCTAAGATCCGAATAGGTCTCTCAGTATAGCTCAAATCCTCCCTGATCTCCAATGGTTCATACTCAATAACATGGGATGGGTCCGGATGATACTTCCTTAGCATTGACACATGGAAGACGTTATGCACTCCCGATAGCTTTGGGGGTAATGCTAGTCGGTATGCTACGTCACCAATCCTCTCTAGTATTTCAAATGGACCAATATACCGAGAGCTCAGCTTCCCTTTCTTACCAAATCTCATTATGCCTTTAGACGGAGAAATCTTCAAAAACACTTTATCCCCAACTTGAAATTCTAAAGGCCTTCTTCGACTGTCCGCATAGCTCTTCTGTCTACTTTGGGCTGTCCTCAATCTATCATATATTAATCGCATTTCTTCAGAAGCTTTCTCTACTAATTTCGGGGAAAATATCTTCCTTTCACCTACCTCCTCCCAGCCAATAGGGGATCTACACCTACGTCCATACAACGCCTCGTAAGGTGCCATCCCAATGCTAAAGTAAAAGCTATTGTTATATGCAAATTCAGCTAGTGCCAGATGATCATCCCATGAGCCTTGGAAATCCATGACACATGCCCTCAACATATCCTCAAGGGTCTGAATCGTCCTTTCTGATTGCCCATCGGTTTGAGGATGAAAGGCTGTGCTAAAACTCAGTTTAGTTCCCAAGGCATCTTGGAAGTGTTCCCAGAAACGAGAAGTAAACCAAGAATCTCTATCTGAAACTATGCTCACTAGGACCTCATGTAAACTCACTATTTCTTTGGCATACATATTTGCTAAGGCATTAAGTGAATCAGTAGCCTTCATAGATAGGAAGTGAGCAGACTTTGTCAATCTGTCAACTATCACCCAGATTGTATCATGATACCTACGAGTCCTTAGGAGCCCTATGATGAAGTCCATAGTCACGTGCTCCCATTTTCACGTAGGTATGGGCAAAGGCTTTAGTAAGCTCGCTGGCCGCTGGTGTTCAATCTTAACCTTTTGGCACACTAAGCATTTGGACACAAAGGTCACTATATCCTTCTTCATACTAGCCCACCAATACACCTTGCGTAAGTTCTGATACATCTTTGTATTACCTGGATGCATAGTGTACTTAGAGCTATGTGCCTCCTCCATAATTTGCCTCTTCAACATCTCATTATTTGGAACACAAATCCTGCCCCTGTATCTCAACAACCCATCATCTTTAATCCTAAAATTCCAGTCTTGATCCGGTTGTATTTTACTAGCAATCTCCACAAGTCTAGGATCCTCTCTCTGGGCTTGTTTGATCTGATCAATAATGCTAGGCTCGATCCTCAAACTAGCCATCAAACACTCACCTTTTGGCTTTAGGTTTAGATTCAGTTCCGAGAATTTCTCCATCAAATCCCACTCTCGGACCATCATGTAGCTGATCAAACCCACACTTTTCTTACTCAATGCATCAGCCACTTGGTTTGCTTTACCCGGATGGTACAAAATCTCGCACTTATAGTCCTTCAATAGCTCCATCCATCGTCTCTGCCTCATGTTCAGCTCCTTCTGTGAGAATAAGTACTTCAAACTCTTATGATCCGTTCACCATACAAGTAGTGGCGTCATATCTTTAGTGCAAACACTACCGTTGCCAATTCCAGATCATAGGTAGGGTAATTTCTCTCATGGTCCTTTAACTGTCTCGAACCATTGCTGCTACTTTACCATTCTGCATCAATACACACCCCAAACTTTGTAGAGAGGCATCACTATATACTACAAATCCCTCGGATCCATTCGAAATTGTTAGAACAGGATCCGTAGTCAATCGTTGCTTCAATTCTAGGAAGCTGCACTCACACGCATCACTTCATTCAAACTTGACATCTTTGCGTGTGAGTCGGGTTAATGGAACAGCAAGTTTGGAGAATCCCTTTACAAATCTCCTATAATATCTTGCAAGCCCTAAAAAGCTGCGAATTTGGATCACAGTCTTAGGCCTCTCCCAATTCATCACGGCCTTTATTTTAACTGGGTCAACTGACATACCATCCTTTGATACCACATGCCCCAGAAAATTGATTTGCTCCAACCAAAATTCACACTTGTTGAACTTTGTGTATAGTTCTTTCTCTCGAAGAGTCTGGAGTATCGTGTGGAGGTGATGTTCATGTTCTTCCCGGGATCGGGAATACACCAATATGTCATCAATGAAGACGATGACGAACTTATCCAAGTGAGGCTTAAACACTTCATTCATCAATCCCATGAATGCTACAGGGGCATTCGTTAGGCCAAATGGCATAACCAGGAACTCGTAGTGGCCATATTGAGTCTTGAAGGCTGTCTTCGACACATCTTCCCCTCTAATCCTTAGTTGGTGGTACCCCGACCTCAAATCAATCTTTGAAAATATTTGGACACCTTTCAACTGATCCAACAAATCATTTATCCTAGGCAGTGGATACTTATTTTTCACCGTCGCTTGATTCAACTGCCTATAATCTATACATAGCCTCAAACTGCTGTCCTTCTTCTTCACAAACAACACTGGAGCTCCCCAGGGTAACACACTCAGTCTTATAAACTCTTTGTCCAACAACTCTTGCAATTGCTTTTTCAATTCCTCCAATTCAACCAAAGCCATTCAATATGGAGGTGCAGCTGGAGGCATTGGAGGTACAGGTGGAGGCACTGAAGCCTGATGTGTACCAATTTGGTTAGCCACTAACTGTTGTAGTAAAGCTGTCATAACTTCATAGTTTTGTTCCATTCTAGCCATCCTCACCTCCATGCTGTCCGAGGGTGGAGGAGTCAGATGTGGAGTCGAATGCAAGGGTGATGGAGGTACGGAGGGTGATGGAGTCGAAGGTGGTATTGTCGACCTCCGAGTTGGTCTTTTGAGCCTACCTCTACGTCCAGTCCTCCTCATTCTAATTCGAATTAAGATAACCTCAACCAAGAGTAGACCAATCTCAGTATAAGTCAATTAATGGATAATTTTCTAAATATATATTTCACAGTACATGGGATGTAACATCACAGACAATCTTAACTACACTAATACGTACTAGACAAACCCTGCTCTGATACTATTAAATCTGTCACGACCCGAAGGCTATGACGTTTACTTAACACTTACCTTATTTCATTTAGAAAGTTACGAACTAAATTTTTCTTTTTCTATTTACGGTTTGTATTTAATGTTAGTGTAGTAACTAAACCAAATCTTGCCTTAATAATATTATTTCTCCAGCTATATCATAAATCTCAAGGTGACTATAATTATTTTAGTCTCATATTCACTTATCCCAAAAGAAATGGGTCGAAAACCTCTCCCTTGTATTTTATCAATTTCTCTAGTAAATTACCTGCATTGCAAATACATTTTTAATTTTTACAATACAGCCAGCTTTAATTTCCACAATTCATACCATCATGCATCTCATGTTTCTTAAGATCCAACACAATAATAATTCCACATTTTTTTGCAATTTATACGTACTTCAAAATATAATCTTATCTCGGATCGTACTGGATAATCACATAGATCTATATAATAATCTAATGCGATCCAATGTTACATCCCATTTTACTTCCTAGTACTGTGAAATTAAAGTTTGCATAATTATCAAAATGATATATAATTCGTATACCTCAAAAGTACAAAAGCAAAGCTCAGAGAACGTAAACGAGTACCACAACCAAGTACTGTTCCCGAGATAGTCTATACGAAGCTTGAAGCTAGATTTCAACTAGTGTGATCTGTAGATGTTAAATTAAAGGGTAAGCAATCCACGGCTCAGTAGGTAGCTTAAATAAATACAAACTAGGATCATGTCGTAAAATATGATCATACATGCATGTACCATATAAAATATCATGTATGCACTCTGCCATGAATTGCTACTCACATATAATCTACAACATCTTGTATAAGCTCGTTCAACTTTTTCCTCATATCTTTAACTCGCACAATTTCATCCTTTTCATTACGTTCATCGATATGGTTAAGCGTAAAGTGACTAACCATTTCAAATAGCACATGATGCTATAGCATAATACAAATAAAGTTCAACAGTTATTCCGACTCACTGTCATATGTATAATATCCATCCTAACTAGTGATGGATACAACGTCACAAGGTCATAACCGTTTTATCCATTTGTTCTTGGCATATGATCTCCAATAATTCATCGGTACTCGTGTAGCACTTAGTTCTCAAAAGACTCTAGAGGTGGCTCCCACAGTTCCGAAGAAATCTACGTAGCATGTAGTTCCTTTGAGTTCTCTAGAGGTGGCTCACACGGTCCAAAAAGAATGGGTCTTACTCATATTTGCCTCTTTGGCGCATGCTTTCTAATAGTTCATCGGTACTCGTGTAGCACTTAGCTCTCAAAAGACTCTAGAGGTGGCTCCCACAGTTCCAAAGAAATATGCATAGCACGTAGTTCCTTTGAGTTCTCTAGAGGTGGCTCACACGGTCCAAAACGAATGGGTCTTACTCAGATTTGCCTCTTTGGTGCATGCTTTCTAATAGTTCATCGGTACTCGTGTAGCACTTAGCTCTCAAAAGACTTTAGAGGTGGCTCCCACAGTTCCAAAGAAATCTGTGTAGCACGTAGTTCCTTTGAGTTCTCTAGAGGTGGCTCACATGGTCCTAAAAAGAATGGGTCTTACTCAGATTTGCCTCTTTGGCGCATGCTTTCTAATAGTTCGTCGATACTCAAGTAGCACTTACCTTTCAAAGGACTCTAGAGGTGGCTCCCATAGTTCCGAAGAAATCTGAGTAGCACGTAGTTCCTTTGAGTTCTCTAAAGGTGGCTCACACGGTCCAAAAAGAATGGGTCTTACTCAGATTTGCCTCTTTGGCGCATGCTTTCTAATAGTTCATCGGTACTTGTGTAGCAATTAGCTCTCAAAGGACTCTAAAGGTGGCTCCAACAATTCCAAAGAAATCTATGGGGCTTATTTGGTCGCCACTTTGGCGTATGATTTCTAGTAGTAATGTTCTAAAAATCATTCAAGTCCTCGAGTCACATATATACATCAATTGTCATACAATTCCATTATCCTAATTTCGATGAATACAACTATGTGCTATTCGAGGTCCATAAGTTCAACATCGTGAGCTATATATATTGTACACTAATTCACATATACATTCAAATTATCGCAATATATTATCATGCTCACTTGGTGCGACTTAAATAAATCACATGCATTTCTTATGATGTAGGCAACTACGTTTTATACAAGCTTATATACTCAATGAGCATAAACAAGTCGTAACACATAACACACAAAGCACAAATAAGGTTTCATTCCAGGTGAATACTATTCACAATCACATCAAGTCAAACTTGTATCTTACCAGGACTTACCCTCATAGTCTTTTTCGTGATATTTCACCAAACTTGATATGAAATTAGATAATTATTGAATAGAGATTCTTTCATCTCTTACGAGATGATACTAGTAAGGTTTATTTAACCCACTTACCTCGAGGCTTAGCAATTTTTTTCCTCCTCAAGCTTTTCGAATCTATACTCGAGCCTCAACACCGCTCTTAGCCACTGCAAACCAAATTCATTGCTGTCTCAATAAAATATCTTGATTACATTTAATCACTTAACAAAACATATATCTTAGAGCCACAAATAAATCGAATTCGCTTCTACATCGAGAATTAATTCCTCGTTACCACTCCAATGGTGTGAGTTTACATATACATATGTATATATCTATATACACTTATGAATGTACGTTAACTACTCTTGTCATATTAACGATATTAATAAATATATAAATATATCTATATATTTTTTTGTATATATATAAATATATATATATATATATATATCCATAGAATTATTTACAGGGACCTTATACAATTGTAATCCCCTTACCCATATTGATATGGATATATTTTCTTTAACCCTAACCTTCATAATCTTTCCATGGTCATAATCTTTCCATGGTCGTTTAATCTTACTCATTTTATATAGATATATAAAACTTATATTATGAGTTGAAGGTATAACACTAACACCAATATGTGCATATTTTCTTACATTTAGTATGTCCCCTACAATTACATCTCTTAGTTCCCCATGATAACCAAACACACAAACTTTGATTTTCTTTCAAGTTTCAAATTGTTTTACTCTTCCAATAGTGGCTACCTTATAATCATTTAATCTTTTAATGTATAACTTTTGATGCATATTTAAAATAAGCTAATTAGAAAGACCCTTACCTTCTCATTTCAATCCTCTTATTTCAGCCTTAACAGTAGCCTTTAATAGCCTTCAACTAACACCCCCTTGGTCGGTTTAAAAATGAACTCATAATAGCCCCAAATTCTCCCTTGTTGCCATGCTTTACTGCTACAGTTTCTAACCGGGAATCCAGCCACAGTCAACCCCTTTTTCCAACCTTATTCGGGTACTAAATGAGCACTTTTTTTTTCCAGTCACAAGCATAGTTCAAAGGCCACCATATTCGGCCCTTCAAGCCTTGAAATTCCAGTAGAATCGAGACCCATTAAATCTCCTTCACTAAAAGCTAGCTTCCGCTTTCCTTGTCCCCTTCGTTCCTCTCGATCTGTTCCAATTCCAGCCCCTAAATGTGCTTGTTTCTCCCCTCTAAAAACAGCACCTCAAGGCCCTTGTTTCACATGCACATCAACCCTCGATCACTGATTCAACAGCAGCCTTGCATCACCGTTTTGTCGAGCCTTCAACTCAGCATAGAGGTACCGTTTTAGGCTAAAGTAACCACCACGATGAACCCCTGTTTTCTTGCACTTAAAAGCCTACCTACCAGCACTGTTTCGATCCCTTGTTGCTCACAATGGTGAGGCAGCACTTGCACTTTCTTTTCTCTTCTTTCTCTTCCCTTCTTTCCTTATGGCGTCACCTTTCTTTTCTTCCCGATTTGGTTCTGTTTTTAGCTCTCTCTCTCGTGCCTCTCTTCCTTTCTTTCCTTTTCATTTCTTTTCTATCATTTTTTTTTGTTAAGCCCCTGATGGTGATGACCATGATGGACGATGATGGCTTGGTTAGTGGGGTTTGGTGGGAGGAAGTCCAATCAAACTCCACTAAGCATATATTTTAAATTTATTTTATTTTATCATTTTTGAATTGTTTTATTTTAAATTTTTATTCCTATCTCAAATATCTATATTTATATAATTTATAATTATCTTTACATAATAATATATATTTATATATAACTAATATATATTCATATATATTTATTTATTTTGTTATATTCCTTACATATAATATGTATATATACATATATTTCAAACATTAAATATATAATATATACATACATATATCTACATATATATTTTCATGTCTAATATATTTTTAATGGAGGTATGTGTGTGTGTGTGTGTGTGTGTATTCCTCCTTTATTTTAAAATTTACATATTTAATACTCAATATGTGTATATACATATAATATATATATGTATTCCTTACTTATTTTATTTTAAATATTTTAATGTTCATGTACACTACATTTCCTTTAGCATACTTGTGTCCTTTGTTTTATTAAAATAAATATACATATATATTGTGGAATATATGTATCTATATGTTCTTATATATCTCTTGAAATTATTTATAAAATTCTAAATTATCTCAAGGTATTAATCATTTATTGCTAAATTTACTAAACTTGAAACTTATTCTCATTATTTGAAATAATAATAATTACAAAGTGCATCTCAGTACTTAGCTTATCCTATGTCTTTTATTTATTCACTAACATGGTACACAGTTTTGCAGTCTTTACAGTTTGCGTTCCTATCAGACATTATTATATTTTGGACATACAGACATGACCTTAGTATCTATCTATGGTGTTACGTGACTGTTAGATATGGCTCGTCAAATATAACATTTTCTTAATATTCATTTTTTTTCATTTTTGTCTGCTAATTTTCTATTTTGAGAGTTGGATATATATATATATATATATATATATATATATATATATATATAGTTTGGATGCCATATTTTTCACATCTTTTTGAAGAATCTCTTTTGCAGATTTGCAATCAATTCTGAGAAGAAATTTTTGATTTAACAAGTCACTTTGAAACTTTGTGATGCATAAAACGATGGAAAGAATCTCTTTCTTTATTGTGGAATAATTCTTCTGGGTGCTGTTCCAGTGCTTGGAAGTATACTGAACTATACTTTCTTTGTTATCTTTTAACTGTTTGAGGATTCCTCCGTATCCTATGTCAGAAGCATCGGTTTCTACGATTTTGAAGGTATTTGGGTCTGCTAAATGTAGACATGGTAATTCTTTGATTTGGGCTTTAACAGATTGAACTACTTCTGTATGGGCTTGAGTCCATGGTGGAGGATTTTTCTTAAGTCTTTCATGAAGAGGTTTAAGAATTTTATTGAGATTTGGATAGAAATCTAAAATATAATTCAGACTCCCTAAAAACCTTTGAAGTTGGGTCTTATCTAAGATTTGATCAGGAAACTTATCAGCAAATTGGATTGACCTTTCTATTGGAGTAATGGTTCCTTGATAGACATAATGTCCTAAAAACCTTACTCGTGTTTGAAATAAACTAATTTTGGATTTGGAAACAACTAAACCATTTTGTTTGACGGCTTTAATGAAAATTGACAAATGTTTGAAATGTTGATCAATAGTTGTTGAAAATATTAATACATCATCAATGTATACTATCATAAATTGTGAATATTGGTGAAATATTTCATTCATTATTCTTTGGAATTCTGATGGAGCATTTTTAAGTCCAAATGGCATTACATTCCACTCATATTGTCCAAACGGGACTGTAAATGCTGTTTTATACCTATCTTTTTCTGAAATTTGAATTTGCCAAAATCCTGATTTCATATCAAATTTTGAAAAGATTTGAGCATTGCAAAGTTTTTGAAGTAAATCTTTTTTATTTGGAATAGGATATCTAATCCATTTTAATGCTTCATTCAGAGGTTTGTAATTAATGACAAGTCTTGGTGTTCCTCTCTCTAGTTCTGCATTTTTATTGACATAAAAAGCTGAACAGCTCCAAGGAGATTTACTTTTTCTGATAAGTTTTTTGTTTAGCAGTTCTTGTATTTCTTTTTTACAATATTGCTCCATTTCTTGATTCATTTGTATTGGTCTTGCTTTTGTTGGAATTTGTTTTTCATCATAATCTTTTTCATATGGTAATTCTACCACATGTTTTTTTCTTTGCCAAAAAGCTGTTGGTAAATCAGAACAAATTGTTTTCTCAATTTCTGTTTGCAATAACTTTATCTTATTCTGTATTTGAGGATTTTGTAATTGCTGTTGGATTCTTTTGAAATTAATGTCTTCTTTTAAATAGAATATTTGTTTTTGTTTGTCTTTGATTATTATATTAATTTGTTGATTTGTAATTGTTTTTGATTTTAATAAATTTATATTTCTTATCTTTGGTTTTTCTGTAAAGTTCCATATTAATTTTGTTCCAAGGATTTTTGTAGATATTCCATTATTTGTTACTTTATATGGTTTGATTAGGGATATAAATGGTAATCCTAATATAACATTTTGACTAATATTTTTTATTATTAAAAATGGTGTCTTGAATGTAATTTGGTCTTTACAGATTTCTGCTTTTGTTAATTTGTATTGGATTTGGAGTTTTTCATTGTTTGCTGATTTCGGGAATCCTTGTTGAGTTTGTTCTTCTTGGAAATATTCACTGAAAAATTCATAAGCTTCCCATACTTGAGGGGGAAGGATTTCATGATTTGGTCCGTACCACTGCCACCAGTGAGTAAACCAGACTGGGAATTGGTATTTGGTGTCTTTTTTGAAGTAAATGAGCCATGAATGGCGATTGTGTTGGTTTTCAAAGGTGAAAGTATTGAACCAAGCTTGTTGATAATACCAGTAATTAAATGTGGGGCAATGGTGAAGTCTGGTGTTATAGCTGGCTGGAAACTTTTTGAGACTGTTTGGATCATTACCCCAGTCAATTGGTCTGAGGACTTTGAGAATTTGAGCAGTTGAATGGGTGATAAAGTCTGGTTGGTCTTTGTTGGCATAATGTTTGATTGCCAAGGAACCTGTTTCAATCAAAATATTTTCATAAAAACTTTGAGGTTTTTGTTGATCCCATGATTTGTAATGTGACTTGGCTTGGAGAAACTGTGTGGTACCTGATGTTTGAGCTGATTTGCAAAACTCTGGGTGTTTCTGGAACCAGTCTTTTACACTATCTCTTAAGCATTTTGAGTAGTCAAATTTCTCCCACCACTTTGTTTTGAATCTTCTAATGATTTGTTTGTGACTTGATACTGGATCATTCATAAATTCATAGTGCCATGAAGAAATCCAAGACAGACTAAAGATTGAGCAAAACATCAATGATTTCGGGAATCCTTGTTGTCTTTTTTAGAAGTTTGGATGTTTGAATTGTCTATTTTTGTTTCAATTTTCTCTAAATGCTGGCTTATTGTATGGAGATTTAGATTTGAAAAATTATTTTGCTCGATTAAGAGTTTAATATCTTTATAAGTGACTTGGGAATTTTCTCTTTCAGGATTTGTAACCTTGAGTGGGGATGCTTTCAATCCAGATCCTTTATGTTCATATTGAATTTCTGTCAATGGTGGATGTTGAGATTCAACTTGAGATTTATTTGTTTGCCATACTTTAACTGTATTATTTGTGTTAATACACTTATCATAATACTGTTCATACCATTTGAAAAATTTTATTTGAATTTTATGTGTATTCATGAAATCATAATATTCCTCTTGGATTTCTTGTTTACTCTCTTGATGATTTTTAAAAAATAGTTCACGTTTGATTTTATTCTTTTCAGAATAAAATTCTTTTCTTATTTTTTCTTTATCAATAGAGAATTCTCTTTGTAAAACGTTTAATTCTGGATTATTTGTCATTGAAGAGTAAGTTGGGGAAATTGGTAAATCTTCATCACTTTGTGATTTGGTTTGGGGGGACATGGGCTGTCTTTGCCTTTGGTAGATTGGTTTAGGAACACTTGTAGATGTATTTACTGTCGTAACGATTTTCGTCCGGGGACTCGATCGCTAGACGATTTCGAAAAAAACACAAAATGGAGTCGCCACCAATCTTTTTTGGCTAGGTGTGATTGGCCACCTAAAATTATTTATCTTTTTAATAAAATCTTAAAATTAATTAAGTTTTATAAAAAATAATTTTTGGTCTGCGAAAACAAAGTTTGGGTTCGGGAGTTCGGTTACGCGTGGGGAAGGATTAGCACCCCCACAACGCCCGTTAGAAAACAGTACCACTTAATCATGTCTTATCTTCTGATCTTAAAAATGATCTTAATTAAACATTTAAAAAGAACTCCATTTATTTGAAACCATTTTTATTATTTGTTTTATTTTGAAATATTTAAGTTTTATTTTTTTTATTTAAAATAAATGAAAATCCCTTATATTGAAAATTATTCCGAAGTACCCCAATACTTTTGGTAGCATTTCGGATAATTTCATCACCTAGAGATTTCTTAAGAATCGCTACTTGCGATTTCTATAGAATCCCATCCTTGGGAGATTTCGCACTTATTTTGAATTTCATGAATGCAAATGGTGCTAACAAAATAAATATCATGCACATGAGAAATATATTATTTTATTTTATTTTTATTATCTTTTATACTTATATTATTACTTTTGAAATTTATTGATTTATAAAATTTTATTTTTATTGAAAAATCATACTAAATATTCCAATACGCTGGTAACATTTAGTAGATCTCTCTCACCTAGAGATCAGTTAAGAATCACTACTTGTGAATTCCGTAACATCTCATCATCGGAAATTCCTTAAAATGTATATCTTGTTTATTTTTCTTTAATTATTCTTTTTTTCTTCGTCATTGTTGTTGTTATTATTTATTCCAAAAGATTAATTGTAACAATTTTACATTCTTGTTTACTTATTTGTTTAAAAAGATTTTATTTATTTATTATTTATTTTTAAATATTAATTTTATTAGAAATATCAATATCGAACTAAAATTATTTGAATACCCCAACACGCTGGTAATATTCAAATATTTCATTTCAACCCTAAGGATTATCAAAGAATCACTACTTGTGATTTCTAAGAAATCCTATCATCGGAAATTCCTTTTTTGTTCATTTATTTAAAAATGTATATATATATATATATATATATATTTTATTTTAACACTTATACTTGCATTTATTTATTTATTTATTTTGATAGTTACATTCTTATTTGTCTAACTATTTTAAAATTTAAAATTTATTATTATTTTTATATCAAAATGATTTTTGTATCAAGATAAAATCAATTAGATGTTCCAATACGCTGGTAACGTCCAAAGATTTTTTCTCGACCCTAAAGATTGTCGAAGAATCACTACTTGTGATTTCTTCAAAATCTTATCATCGGAAAAATTCTATTTTTATTTTCCTTTATTTATTTTACTTATTATTTTCTACCCATACATTAAAAATACCTAAGTAAATGAATGGCAAAAAAGGGGAATATACCTCTATTGGAGGGCGGGCGAGCTCACAAGTCTTCCCTCTTCTTCGGTCGGGCGAGCACACAGCTTCTTTCTTTGGCGGGGCAGGCGAGCGAAGATAGCCTCCTCGGGCGGGCGAACTCCTTGAATTGGCGAGCTCTTGGATGTTCTTTCTCTTTGGGCGGGCGAGCTCGTGGACGAGCGAGCAAACTCGCGGATTCTTCTCTCTTTCTTTGGCGGGGTGATGAAGATAATTAACAGTGAAGAGATGTAGAGCAAAGTAGCAACGCAAAAGGGGAGAGTGGCAGCAAGGATGAATTCAAGATGGCCCAAAAAACAAGGATAGTAGGGGAGGGAGATGATAATGGTACGACCAGCTAGGTTTTTTTTGTGTGCCTGTCCAACGATGGTGGTTGGCGAGGCTGAGTTGAAGAGGATGATGGATGGTGGCTGTATGTCCTCTCCAAGGTTTTCTAGGGTTTTCTCCTCAAGGTTTCTTTTTAGCCCCGTTTCATTGGCTTTTATAGCCTCAAAATTTCATGGAAAGCAATCAAAAATTTATATTTGATCCCATGATCATGGGATTTTTCATTTATTTTGTTTAACTTTCCCTCTTTTTTTTAAATTTATTTCCATTTCATTTTTTTTATTTTTGGTAATCAATTTTCAGATTTTATTTCACCCAATTTATTTCTTCCTTAATTTATTCATTGATTTAATGGCTGATTATTTTTTCTTTTTATTTTTGGCAACAATATCAACTTTAGTCAACTCTTGAAGGTGTGAATTTTGCATGTGCTCCACATGAGATTTGACCAAAATTGACTTGTTTCTTTTTATCATTTTTTGATTTTTTTGATTTTTTTTGATTTTTTTTATTTAAAAATTGTTCGGACAAAATTAGGTGTCTACAGCTGCCCCTCTTTGCGCTTTGCTGTGAAACAGTAATTGTGCAAAGACATAGACAACCATTTTGTCCGAATGCACTACCTATCAATGAATTCTTTGTAAAATATGATATTTCCTAGTCTTCTCTCTCATAAGACTAAGGAATAAATGCCAAATGAAGTTTCCTAATCTTCTTCTCCTATAAAGATTGAGGAATGAATGCAAAATGAAGTTTCCTAGCCTCTTCTATCATGAAACTAAGGAAATGAATGCAGAATGGGATTTTCTAGTCTTTTCTATCATAAGACTAAAGAATGAAATTTCCTAATCTTAAGATTAAGGAATGCAACAACATGAATTCTCCTAGTCTTTCCTATCATAAGACTATAGAATGAGATTTCCTAATCCTTTCTATCACAAGATTAAGGAATGGGAAGTGAAATTTCCTAGTCTCTCCTATCATAAGACTGTGAGATGAAATTTCCTGGTCTTTCCTATTATAAGACTAAGGAATGCAAAGTGAAATTCCTTTTTTAGTCTCTCCTATCATAAGACTAAGGAATGCAAACATGAATTTTCCAAATCTTTTCTATCATAAGATTAAGGAATGTAAAGTGAAATTCCTAGTCTCTCCTATCATAAGACTAAGGAATGCAAACATGAGTTTTCCTAATCCTTTCTATCATAAGACTAAGGATTGTGAAATGAAATTCCTAGTCTTTCCTATCATAAGACTAAGGAATGCAAGATGAAATTTTCCTAGTCTCTCCTATCATAAGACTAAGGAATGCAAACATGAATTTTCCTAATCTTTCCTATCACAAGATTAAGGACTGTGAAGTGAAATTCCTAGTCTCTCTTACCATAAGACTAAGGAATGCAAACATGAATTTTCCTAATCTTTCCTATCACAAGATTAAGGAATGCAAAGTGATTATTATTTTTTTTTAGTCTCTCCTATCATAAGACTAAGGAATGCAAACATGAATTTTCCTAATCTTTCCTATCACAAGATTAAGGACTGTGAAATGAAATTTCCTAGTCTTTCCTATCATAAGACTACGGAATGCAGGATGAAGTTTTCCTAGTCTCTCCTATCATAAGACCAAGGAATGCAAATGAAATTTCCTAGACTCTCCTATCATGAGACTAAGGACTGTGAAATGAAATTTCCTAGTCTTTCCTATCATAAGACTAAGGAATACAAAATAATCATGAAATAAAAGCTCCTCTCAACAGAGGCATTGAGACTTTTGAAACAAAAACTCCTCTCAACAGAGGCAATGAGACTTTGAAAAATAAAGCTCCTCTCAACAGAGGCAATGAGCTTTGAAAAATAAATCTCCTTCAACAGAGGCAATGAGACTTGAAAAATAAAGCTCCTCTCAACAGAGGCAATGAGACTTTGAAAAATAGAGCTCCTCTCAACAAAGGCAATGAGACTTTGAAAAAATAAATAAAGCTCCTCTCAACAGAGGCAATGAGACTTTTGAAAAATAAAGATTTCATTCAGAATGCCAGTTAGCATGGGCTTGACTGGGCTTAACTTTCATTTTGATGCCAACAATATTGGGCTTTATCCTCCTTTAAGGTGCCAGCTAAACTGGACTCTGCTCTTATCTAAAGTTTTTTTCAAAAATGTATTTTTCTCATCATCTTCTCATACCTCATCATTTTTTCAAATTACCATCTCTTATATTTTCTCTTTTCCTCAAAATTTAAATCATTCAGATCTTCTTATCCTAATGTCTTAACAAATAGTTCAATGTCAAAATGCACTAATGAAATGTCATGCACATCATGAATATAATGAATGTCATGAATACCATGGATGCTATGAATGTTATGCACATGTCAATGTCATGCCCCCTGAATTATTTCATGAATGTATGTAAATGCAATCTCAATTGTGGTAACAAGATTCTCAAGCTCATCTCGTTTTCCTCAAGTTCCACATATTTGCTGGATTCTTCTTCTTATTCAAATCTTCTATCTCCACTTCCCACCTTCTAATGAGTCTTGGTCCGATTATACTTGAAGACTTGCCATCATGCTTGCAAAGTTATGTTTTCATCATTTTTTTATTTTTGTTTCTTTCTCTCTTTTAGTAATGCAAGATTTCTCAAACGATATATTTTTTTTCAAAAATTTACCCAAAAAAAAAGGTTACCAACATTTATTTATTTTCTTTCCAATTTGACC
This sequence comes from Heritiera littoralis, assembly GCA_031772115.1. NCBI lineage: Eukaryota > Viridiplantae > Streptophyta > Magnoliopsida > Malvales > Malvaceae > Heritiera > Heritiera littoralis. The sequence continues at coordinate 1,626,483 of JAPDPK010000151.1, read as the reverse complement.
ACCAATGTAATGCACTCATACATCTTCTCAATTTATTATAGGGACGGAATGAATTTAAAATAATCATGAGAGATATGGGTATTCATTCTTAGAAAAGGAACATGAAATCAAGAAAAATCAATAGGCCAGTTTGTTTGGAATAGGATTTTCAGTATCCATTTAATAAACATTCTGACAATTTCAATCAAGTCAATCTAGAATTCTTTCCCAAAAGCCCACTCTTATCGATATGCTCTTTCATGTAGTGTCTGTCAATCTTGCCCTCTGTATCAAAACTGTTGGTGATGACCTTCTTCCTAAGCTGCCCTTTCAGGTTTTCAACTTAGGCGCCTCCTCATTTGATTCAAACTGCCCTTTTCGAGTTTTCAGTTTGAATCCTCCTTTTTCTTTTTTTTTTTCTTTTTTTCTCTTTTTTTTTCTTTTTTTCCTTTTTTTTATATTTTTTTCTTCTTCATTTTCAACTTCATTGGCCTTTTCAACCTTCGATGCTCAATCCAAATTCACGACCCTAATAGGCGTCCTTGATTTCGATCCAAGATATCTTCTAAATCTCATGGGTTTCTTCATTCAACTTGATCTACTTCTTTTATCTCCATTGAACCTTCAAAGGATCACTATCTCATTGTACAAGTATGTCTTCATTCAATGCATGATTCTTCAATTTAAGCATCTACATTTGATCAAAATGGGCTTTTAAAGGCACGTAATGTAGGCTCGGGTGAGGGCTTATGAAAGAAAAGGATATAGTAGGCCCAAAATGTGTTTCAAGGTTTATAAACCAAAGGATCACTTTTCTTATCAAGTAAAACATTTAGGCATTTTGCCCCTTTCTAATTCACTCATTTCTTTTCTTGCTTCTTTTTTTTTTTTGGGTTTTCTTTTTGAATTCAAACCCTTTTCTTTTTTTTTTTTCACAAAAATGGGCTATTTCTTTTTTTTTTTGCCCCAAAATTTCTTTATTTCATCTTCCTTGCCCCCAGTGTGGAGGGTGATCCTTGGTGGGTTATATTACAAAAAAAACATAATAGGCTCAAAGGGGTAATCAAAGGATAATTTTACTCTCGCTTGAAGGATAGTGAAAGAAGGCCATTTATCATTTCAAATGCAAACACTCTCCTTGAGTCATTTATTGAACAAATACAAACTTGTTAGAAACTTCTGTAAGAGTTCACCTTTTCTTATACCATCAAATTTAGGTGAAAATTGTGAACAAATTTTCTTCTTTCTTACTTGGACACCTTGGCAGATTGACAATCCATAGCAAAAGTGGTTCTTTCAAATTTGAATCCAGATTTATTGACATCATTATCATCATGTTCATTATTTGGATACTTGTGAATGAAAGATATGGTGAGTATGTGAGAAATGGCAAATGAATAGAATGAATGAGAAATTGACAGTGCATCACACTAGTCGCTTTATTGAAAGGGAAATAAATAAGAGTTAGCTCATATAAAACTTTATCTTGTACTTATGGGCTTAAGCACTTTCAAAAACTCTCTTGCATTACTTAAAGAAATAAAAGAAAGCAAAAAAAACTAGAATTTATAAATCTTCAATATCGCATGGCTAGAACCCTTCATGCCCCCGTAAGACAAATCTCTTTTTGAACTACAACTTATTATATTACTCCCTTTCCTTTACCCAAGTTTCTCAACAACTCAGTAATTTGGGCCAATTGCCCCTTTATATCATCTTGAGCTTTTTCATCTTCTCCATGCAAATGCTTTGCTCTTCTTCCATGATCTTAGCTTGATGGCGAGTGTTGTGTGAATGAACCTTTGGTCGAGCTATCTTCGAATCTTTTATTACCACAATTAAGAATTTATCATTTCACATGTGGTGATGCTTGAAAAAAAATGAATGAAGATGAATGAATGAACAAAATGCTACATGTGTTTGGAAAAATCAAGCATGGAAATGTTTTGCTAAAGAACCTATGATTCCCTATTAGTGTCTCACATGTCAAACAAAAGCAAACATACATGATCAAAGATATGTCCTAAGTAATAGGGTTAACATGACTCTATCCCAAGTTGGTCCTCTTAAGTTTACTATATGTTTGGTTTGGAGTTCTAGAGGACAAGAGGTTCTCAAATTGTTCCTTACTGACGTCCACACTAGACTAGTAAGGCACCCCAATCCTCACCCATGACAGGCTACAAACGGAAAGGGTTCAACTTGAGTGAGAGTATTTCACTTGCCATTGCGGAGGTTATTACCTCACGAGAGCAAAGGTACTATACTCTCTCCTAAAAGGGACAAACCCGGGTGTAGGGTTGATGTATGCAATGAATATGTCATGTATGCAAAGGAATAAAATTTAAGATGCATCCCAACAAAACACAAATGATGAAAATGATTCACACACATTTTTTTGTTTGTATTATTTTTTGCTTTTTTTATTTTTATTTTTTTATGAAGGGTTTTATTAAATATTTATTAAGACCATTAATTAAGATTTTCGATAAGACATGATTAATTATGGTTCGACTCTCTAACGTCCCCAGTGGAGTCGCCAAGGCTGTCGTAACGATTTTCGTCCGGGGACTCGATCGCTAGACAATTTTGAAAAAAACACAAAATGGAGTCGCCACCAATCTTTTTTGACTAGGTGTGATTGGCCACCTAAAATATTTATCTTTTTAATAAAATCTTAAATTAATTAAGTTTTATAAAAAATAATTTTTGGTCTGCGAAAACAAAGTTTGGGTTCGGGAGTTCGGTTACGCGTGGGGAAGGATTAGCACCCCCACAACGCCCGTTAGAAAACGGTACCACTTAATCATGTCTTATCTTCTGATCTTAAAAATGATCTTAATTAAACATTTAAAAAGAACTCCATTTATTTGAAACCATTTTTATTATTTGTTTTATTTTGAAATATTTAAGTTTTATTTTTTTTATTTAAAATAAATGAAAATCCCTTATATTGAAAATTATTCCGAAGTACCCCAATACTTTTGGTAGCATTTCGGATAATTTCATCACCTAGAGATTTCTTAAGAATCGCTACTTGCGATTTCTATAGAATCCCATCCTTGGGAGATTTCGCACTTATTTTGAATTTCATGAATGCAAATGGTGCTAACAAAATAAATATCATGCACATGAGAAATATATTATTTTATTTTATTTTTATTATCTTTTATACTTATATTATTACTTTTGAAATTTATTGATTTATAAAATTTTATTTTTATTGAAAAATCATACTAAATATTCCAATACGCTGGTAACATTTAGTAGATCTCTCTCACCTAGAGATCAGTTAAGAATCACTACTTGTGAATTCCGTAACATCTCATCATCGGAAATTCCTTAAAATGTATATCTTGTTTATTTTTCTTTAATTATTCTTTTTTTCTTCGTCATTGTTGTTGTTATTATTTATTCCAAAAGATTAATTGTAACAATTTTACATTCTTGTTTACTTATTTGTTTAAAAAGATTTTATTTATTTATTATTTATTTTTAAATATTAATTTTATTAGAAATATCAATATCGAACTAAAATTATTTGAATACCCCAACACGCTGGTAATATTCAAATATTTCATTTCAACCCTAAGGATTATCAAAGAATCACTACTTGTGATTTCTAAGAAATCCTATCATCGGAAATTCCTTTTTTGTTCATTTATTTAAAAATGTATATTTATATATATATATATATATATTTTATTTTAACACTTATACTTGCATTTATTTATTTATTTATTTTGATAGTTACATTCTTATTTGTCTAACTATTTTAAAATTTAAAATTTATTATTATTTTTATATCAAAATGATTTTTGTATCAAGATAAAATCAATTAGATGTTCCAATACGCTGGTAACGTCCAAAGATTTTTTCTCGACCCTAAAGATTGTCGAAGAATCACTACTTGTGATTTCTTCAAAATCTTATCATCGGAAAAATTCTATTTTTATTTTCCTTTATTTATTTTACTTATTATTTTCTACCCATACATTAAAAATACCTAAGTAAATGAATGGCAAAAAAGGGGAATATACCTCTATTGGAGGGCGGGCGAGCTCACAAGTCTTCCCTCTTCTTCGGTCGGGCGAGCACACAGCTTCTTTCTTTGGCGGGGCAGGCGAGCGAAGATAGCCTCCTCGGGCGGGCGAACTCCTTGAATTGGCGAGCTCTTGGATGTTCTTTCTCTTTGGGCGGGCGAGCTCGTGGACGAGCGAGCAAACTCGCGGATTCTTCTCTCTTTCTTTGGCGGGGTGATGAAGATAATTAACAGTGAAGAGATGTAGAGCAAAGTAGCAACGCAAAAGGGGAGAGTGGCAGCAAGGATGAATTCAAGATGGCCCAAAAAACAAGGATAGTAGGGGAGGGAGATGATAATGGTACGACCAGCTAGGTTTTTTTTGTGTGCCTGTCCAACGATGGTGGTTGGCGAGGCTGAGTTGAAGAGGATGATGGATGGTGGCTGTATGTCCTCTCCAAGGTTTTCTAGGGTTTTCTCCTCAAGGTTTTCTTTTTAGCCCCGTTTCATTGGCTTTTATAGCCTCAAAATTTCATGGAAAGCAATCAAAAATTTATATTTGATCCCATGATCATGGGATTTTTCATTTATTTTGTTTAACTTTCCCTCTTTTTTTTAAATTTATTTCCATTTCATTTTTTTTATTTTTGGTAATCAATTTTCAGATTTTATTTCACCCAATTTATTTCTTCCTTAATTTATTCATTGATTTAATGGCTGATTATTTTTTCTTTTTATTTTTGGCAACAATATCAACTTTAGTCAACTCTTGTGTGAATTTTGCATGTGCTCCACATGAGATTTGACCAAAATTGACTTGTTTCTTTTTATCATTTTTTGATTTTTTTGATTTTTTTTGATTTTTTTTATTTAAAAATTGTTCGGACAAAATTAGGTGTCTACAGCTGCCCCTCTTTGCGCTTTGCTGTGAAACAGTAATTGTGCAAAGACATAGACAACCATTTTGTCCGAATGCACTACCTATCAATGAATTCTTTGTAAAATATGATATTTCCTAGTCTTCTCTCTCATAAGACTAAGGAATAAATGCCAAATGAAGTTTCCTAATCTTCTTCTCCTATAAAGATTGAGGAATGAATGCAAAATGAAGTTTCCTAGCCTCTTCTATCATGAAACTAAGGAAATGAATACATAATGGGATTTTCTAGTCTTTTCTATCATAAGACTAAAGAATGAAATTTCCTAATCTTAAGATTAAGGAAGCAAAACATGAATTCCTAGTCTTCCTATCATAAGACTATGAGATGAGATTTCCTAATCCTTTCTATCACAAGATTAAGGAATGAAGTGAAATTCCTAGTCTCTCCTATCATAAGACTGTGAGATGAAATTTCCTGGTCTTTCTATCAAAGATTAAGGAATGCAAAGTGAAATTCCTAGTATCTCCTATCATAAGACTAAGGAATGCAAACATGATTTTCCTAATCTTTCTATCATAAGACTAAGGATGAAATGAAATTCCTAGTCTCTATCATAAGACTAAGGAATGCAAGATGATTTTCCTATCCTTCTATCATAAGACTAAGGAATGAAATGAATTTTCCTATCTTTCCTATCATAAGACTAAGGAATGAAGTGAAATTCCTAGTCTCTCCTACCATAAGACTAAGGAATGCAAACATGAATTTTCCTAATCTTTCCTATCACAAGATTAAGGAATGCAAAGTGAAATTTAGTCTCTCTTACCATAAGACTAAGGAATGCAAACATGAATTTTCCTAATCTTTCCTATCACAAGATTAAGGAATGCAAAGTGAGATTATTTTTTTTTAGTCTCTCCTATCATAAGACTAAGGAATGCAAACATGAATTTTCCTAATCTTTCCTATCACAAGATTAAGGACTGTGAAATGAAATTTCCTAGTCTTTCCTATCATAAGACTAAGGAATACAAAATAATCATGAAATAAAAGCTCCTCTCAACAGAGGCATTGAGACTTTTGAAACAAAAACTCCTCTCAACAGAGGCAATGAGACTTTGAAAAATAAAGCTCCTCTCAACAGAGGCAATGAGACTTTGAAAAATAAATCTCCTCTCAACAGAGGCAATGAGACTTTGAAAAATAAAGCTCCTCTCAACAGAGGCAATGAGACTTTGAAAAATAGAGCTCCTCTCAACAAAGGCAATGAGACTTTGAAAAAATAAATAAAGCTCCTCTCAACAGAGGCAATGAGACTTTTGAAAAATAAAGATTTCATTCAGAATGCCAGTTAGCATGGGCTTGACTGGGCTTAACTTTCATTTTGATGCCAACAATATTGGGCTTTATCCTCCTTTAAGGTGCCAGCTAAACTGGATTCTGCTCTTATCTAAAGTTTTTTTCAAAAATGTATTTTTCTCATCATCTTCTCATACCTCATCATTTTTTCAAATTACCATCTCTTATATTTTCTCTTTTCCTCAAAATTTAAATCATTCAGATCTTCTTATCCTAATGTCTTAACAAATAGTTCAATGTCAAAATGCACTAATGAAATGTCATGCACATCATGAATATAATGAATGTCATGAATACCATGGATGCTATGAATGTTATGCACATGTCAATGTCATGCCCCCTGAATTATTTCATGAATGTATGTAAATGCAATCTCAATTGTGGTAACAAGATTCTCAAGCTCATCTCGTTTTCCTCAAGTTCCACATATTTGCTGGATTCTTCTTCTTATTCAAATCTTCTATCTCCACTTCCCACCTTCTAATGAGTCTTGGTCCGATTATACTTGAAGACTTGCCATCATGCTTGCAAAGTTATGTTTTCATCATTTTTTTATTTTTGTTTCTTTCTCTCTTTTAGTAATGCAAGATTTCTCAAACGATATATTTTTTTTCAAAAATTTACCCAAAAAAAAAGGTTACCAACATTTATTTATTTTCTTTCCAATTTGACCACCAATGTAATGCACTCATACATCTTCTCAATTTATTATAGGGACGGAATGAATTTAAAATAATCATGAGAGATATGGGTATTCATTCTTAGAAAAGGAACATGAAATCAAGAAAAATCAATAGGCCAGTTTGTTTGGAATAGGATTTCAAGTATCCATTTAATAAACATTCTGACAATTTCAATCAAGTCAATCTAGAATTCTTTCCCAAAAGCCCACTCTTATCGATATGCTCTTTCATGTAGTGTCTGTCAATCTTGCCCTCTGTATCAAAACTGTTGGTGATGACCTTCTTCCTAAGCTGCCCTTTCAGGTTTTCAACTTAGGCGCCTCCTCATTTGATTCAAACTGCCCTTTTCGAGTTTTCAGTTTGAATCCTCCTTTTTCTTTTTTTTTTCTTTTTTTCTCTTTTTTTTTCTTTTTTTCCTTTTTTTTTATATTTTTTTCTTCTTCATTTTCAACTTCATTGGCCTTTTCAACCTTCGATGCTCAATCCAAATTCATGACCCTAATAGGCGTCCTTGATTTCGATCCAAGATATCTTCTAAATCTCATGGGTTTCTTCATTCAACTTGATCTACTTCTTTTATCTCCATTGAACCTTCAAAGGATCACTATCTCATTGTACAAGTATGTCTTCATTCAATGCATGATTCTTCAATTTAAGCATCTACATTTGATCAAAATGGGCTTTTAAAGGCACGTAATGTAGGCTCGGGTGAGGGCTTATGAAAGAAAAGGATATAGTAGGCCCAAAATGTGTTTCAAGGTTTATAAACCAAAGGATCACTTTTCTTATCAAGTAAAACATTTAGGCATTTTGCCCCTTTCTAATTCACTCATTTCTTTTCTTGCTTCTCTTTTTTTTTTGGGTTTTCTTTTTGAATTCAAACCCTTTTCTTTTCTTTTTTTTTTCACAAAAATGGGCTATTTTTTTTTTTTTTTTTTGCCCCCAAAATTTCTTTATTTCATCTTCCTTGCCCCAAGTGTGGAGGGTGATCCTTGGTGGGTTATATTACAAAAAAAACATAATAGGCTCAAAGGGGTAATCAAAGGATAATTTTACTCTCGCTTGAAGGATAGTGAAAGAAGGCCATTTATCATTTCAAATGCAAATATTCTCCTTGAAGGTCATTTACTGAACAAATACAAACTTGTTAGAAACTTCTATAAGAGATTCACCTTTTCTTATACCATCAAATTTGGGTGAAAATTGTGAACAAATTTTCTTCTTTCTTACTTGGACACCTTGGCAGATTGATAATCCATAAGCAAAAGTGGTTCTTTCAAATTTGAATCCCAGATTTATTGACATCATTATCATCATGTTCATTATTTGGATACTTGTGAATGAAAGATATGGTGAGTATGTGAGAAATGGCAAATGAATAGAATGAATGAGAAATTGACAGTGCATCACACTAGTCGCTTTATTGAAAGGGAAATAAATAAGAGTTAGCTCATATAAAACTTTATCTTGTATTTATGGGCTTAAGCACTTTCAAAAACTCTCTTGCATTACTTAAAGAAATAAAAGAAAGCAAAAAAAACTAGAATTTATAAATCTTCAATATCGCATGGCTAGAACCCTTCATGCCCCCGTAAGACAAATCTCTTTTTGAACTACAACTTATTATATTACTCCCTTTCCTTTACCCAAGTTTCTCAACAACTCAGTAATTTGGGCCAATTGCCCCTTTATATCATCTTGAGCTTTTTCATCTTCTCCATGCAAATGCTTTGCTCTTCTTCCATGATCTTAGCTTGATGGCGAGTGTTGTGTGAATGAACCTTTGGTCGAGCTATCTTCGAATCTTTTATTACCACAATTAAGAATTTATCATTTCACATGTGGTGATGCTTGAAAAAAAATGAATGAAGATGAATGGATGAACAAAATGCTACATGTGTTTGGAAAAAATCAAGCATGGAAATGTTTTGCTAAAGAACCTATGATTCCCTATTAGTGTCTCACATGTCAAACAAAAGCAAACATACATGATCAAAGATATGTCCTAAGTAATAGGGTTAACATGACTCTATCCCAAGTTGGTCCTCTTAAGTTTACTATATGTTTGGTTTGGAGTTCTAGAGGACAAGAGGTTCTCAAATTGTTCCTTACTGACGTCCACACTAGACTAGTAAGGCACCCCAATCCTCACCCATGACAGGCTACAAACGGAAAGGGTTCAACTTGAGTGAGAGTATTTCACTTGCCATTGCGGAGGTTATTACCTCACGAGAGCAAAGGTACTATACTCTCTCCTAAAAGGGACAAACCCGGGTGTAGGGTTGATGTATGCAATGAATATGTCATGTATGCAAAGGAATAAAATTTAAGATGCATCCCAACAAAACACAAATGATGAAAATGATTCACACACATTTTTTTGTTTGTATTATTTTTTGCTTTTTTTTTATTTTTATTTTTTTATGAAGGGTTTTATTAAATATTTATTAAGACCATTAATTAAGATTTTCGATAAGACATGATTAATTATGGTTCGACTCTCTAACGTCCCCAGTGGAGTCGCCAAGGCTGTCGTAACGATTTTCGTCCGGGGACTCGATCGCTAGACGATTTCGAAAAAAACACAAAATGGAGTCGCCACCAATCTTTTTTGGCTAGGTGTGATTGGCCACCTAAAATTATTTATCTTTTTAATAAAATCTTAAAATTAATTAAGTTTTATAAAAAATAATTTTTGGTCTGCGAAAACAAAGTTTGGGTTCGGGAGTTCGGTTACGCGTGGGGAAGGATTAGCACCCCCACAACGCCCGTTAGAAAACGGTACCACTTAATCATGTCTTATCTTCTGATCTTAAAAATGATCTTAATTAAACATTTAAAAAGAACTCCATTTATTTGAAACCATTTTTATTATTTGTTTTATTTTGAAATATTTAAGTTTTATTTTTTTTATTTAAAATAAATGAAAATCCCTTATATTGAAAATTATTCCGAAGTACCCCAATACTTTTGGTAGCATTTCGGATAATTTCATCACCTAGAGATTTCTTAAGAATCGCTACTTGCGATTTCTATAGAATCCCATCCTTGGGAGATTTCGCACTTATTTTGAATTTCATGAATGCAAATGGTGCTAACAAAATAAATATCATGCACATGAGAAATATATTATTTTATTTTATTTTTATTATCTTTTATACTTATATTATTACTTTTGAAATTTATTGATTTATAAAATTTTATTTTTATTGAAAAATCATACTAAATATTCCAATACGCTGGTAACATTTAGTAGATCTCTCTCACCTAGAGATCAGTTAAGAATCACTACTTGTGAATTCCGTAACATCTCATCATCGGAAATTCCTTAAAATGTATATCTTGTTTATTTTTCTTTAATTATTCTTTTTTTCTTCATCATTGTTGTTGTTATTATTTATTCCAAAAGATTAATTGTAACAATTTTACATTCTTGTTTACTTATTTGTTTAAAAAGATTTTATTTATTTATTATTTATTTTTAAATATTAATTTTATTAGAAATATCAATATCGAACTAAAATTATTTGAATACCCCAACACGCTGGTAATATTCAAATATTTCATTTCAACCCTAAGGATTATCAAAGAATCACTACTTGTGATTTCTAAGAAATCCTATCATCGGAAATTCCTTTTTTGTTCATTTATTTAAAAATGTATATTTATATATATATATATATATATATATATTTTATTTTAACACTTATACTTGCATTTATTTATTTATTTATTTTGATAGTTACATTCTTATTTGTCTAACTATTTTAAAATTTAAAATTTATTATTATTTTTATATCAAAATGATTTTTGTATCAAGATAAAATCAATTAGATGTTCCAATACGCTGGTAACGTCCAAAGATTTTTTCTCGACCCTAAAGATTGTCGAAGAATCACTACTTGTGATTTCTTCAAAATCTTATCATCGGAAAAATTCTATTTTTATTTTCCTTTATTTATTTTACTTATTATTTTCTACCCATACATTAAAAATACCTAAGTAAATGAATGGCGAAAAAGGGGAATATACCTCTATTGGAGGGCGGGCGAGCTCACAAGTCTTCCCTCTTCTTCGGTCGGGCGAGCACACAGCTTCTTTCTTTGGCGGGGCAGGCGAGCGAAGATAGCCTCCACGGGCGGGCGAACTCCTTGAATTGGCGAGCTCTTGGATGTTCTTTCTCTTTGGGCGGGCGAGCTCGTGGACGAGCGAGCAAACTCGCGGATTCTTCTCTCTTTCTTTGGCGGGGTGATGAAGATAATTAACAGTGAAGAGATGTAGAGCAAAGTAGCAACGCAAAAGGGGAGAGTGGCAGCAAGGATGAATTCAAGATGGCCCAAAAAACAAGGATAGTAGGGGAGGGAGATGATAATGGTACGACCAGCTAGGTTTTTTTTGTGTGCCTGTCCAACGATGGTGGTTGGCGAGGCTGAGTTGAAGAGGATGATGGATGGTGGCTGTATGTCCTCTCCAAGGTTTTCTAGGGTTTTCTCCTCAAGGTTTTCTTTTTAGCCCCGTTTCATTGGCTTTTATAGCCTCAAAATTTCATGGAAAGCAATCAAAAATTTATATTTGATCCCATGATCATGGGATTTTTCATTTATTTTGTTTAACTTTCCCTCTTTTTTTTTAAATTTATTTCCATTTCATTTTTTTTTATTTTTGGTAATCAATTTTCAGATTTTATTTCACCCAATTTATTTCTTCCTTAATTTATTCATTGATTTAATGGCTGATTATTTTTTCTTTTTATTTTTGGCAACAATATCAACTTTAGTCAACTCTTGAATGTGTGAATTTTGCATGTGCTCCACATGAGATTTGACCAAAATTGACTTGTTTCTTTTTATCATTTTTTGATTTTTTTGATTTTTTTTGATTTTTTTTATTTAAAAATTGTTCGGACAAAATTAGGTGTCTACAGCTGCCCCTCTTTGCGCTTTGCTGTGAAACAGTAATTGTGCAAAGACATAGACAACCATTTTGTCCGAATGCACTACCTATCAATGAATTCTTTGTAAAATATGATATTTCCTAGTCTTCTCTCTCATAAGACTAAGGAATAAATGCCAAATGAAGTTTCCTAATCTTCTTCTCCTATAAAGATTGAGGAATGAATGCAAAATGAAGTTTCCTAGCCTCTTCTATCATGAAACTAAGGAAATGAATACAGAATGGGATTTTCTAGTCTTTTCTATCATAAGACTAAAGAATGAAATTTCCTAATCTTAAGATTAAGGAAGCAACAACATGAATTCTCCTAGTCTTTCCTATCATAAGACTATAGAATGAGATTTCCTAATCCTTTCTATCACAAGATTAAGGAATGGGAAGTGAAATTTCCTGGTCTCTCCTATCATAAGACTGTGAGATGAAATTTCCTGGTCTTTCCTATCAAAAGACTAAGGAATGCAAAGTGAAATTCCTTTTTTAGTCTCTCCTATCATAAGACTAAAGAATGCAAACATGAATTTTCCAAATCTTTTCTATCATAAGATTAAGGAATGCAAAGTGAAATTCCTAGTCTCTCATATCATAAGACTAAGGAATGCAAACATGAGTTTTCCTAATCCTTTCTATCATAAGACTAAGGATTGTGAAATGAAATTCCTAGTCTTTCCTATCATAAGACTAAGGAATGCAAGATGAAATTTTCCTAGTCTCTCCTATCATAAGACTAAGGAATGCAAACATGAATTTTCCTAATCTTTCCTATCACAAGATTAAGGACTGTGAAGTGAAATTCCTAGTCTCTCTTACCATAAGACTAAGGAATGCAAACATGAATTTTCCTAATCTTTCCTATCACAAGATTAAGGAATGCAAAGTGAGATTATTTTTTTTTAGTCTCTCCTATCATAAGACTAAGGAATGCAAACATGAATTTTCCTAATCTTTCCTATCACAAGATTAAGGACTGTGAAATGAAATTTCCTAGTCTTTCCTATCATAAGACTAAGGAATACAAAATAATCATGAAATAAAAGCTCCTCTCAACAGAGGCATTGAGACTTTTGAAACAAAAACTCCTCTCAACAGAGGCAATGAGACTTTGAAAAATAAAGCTCCTCTCAACAGAGGCAATGAGACTTTGAAAAATAAATCTCCTCTCAACAGAGGCAATGAGACTTTGAAAAATAAAGCTCCTCTCAACAGAGGCAATGAGACTTTGAAAAATAGAGCTCCTCTCAACAAAGGCAATGAGACTTTGAAAAAATAAATAAAGCTCCTCTCAACAGAGGCAATGAGACTTTTGAAAAATAAAGATTTCATTCAGAATGCCAGTTAGCATGGGCTTGACTGGGCTTAACTTTCATTTTGATGCCAACAATATTGGGCTTTATCCTCCTTTAAGGTGCCAGCTAAACTGGACTCTGCTCTTATCTAAAGTTTTTTTCAAAAATGTATTTTTCTCATCATCTTCTCATACCTCATCATTTTTTCAAATTACCATCTCTTATATTTTCTCTTTTCCTCAAAATTTTAATCATTCAGATCTTCTTATCCTAATGTCTTAACAAATAGTTCAATGTCAAAATGCACTAATGAAATGTCATGCACATCATGAATATAATGAATGTCATGAATACCATGGATGCTATGAATGTTATGCACATGTCAATGTCATGCCCCCTGAATTATTTCATGAATGTATGTAAATGCAATCTCAATTGTGGTAACAAGATTCTCAAGCTCATCTCGTTTTCCTCAAGTTCCACATATTTGCTGGATTCTTCTTCTTATTCAAATCTTCTATCTCCACTTCCCACCTTCTAATGAGTCTTGGTCCGATTATACTTGAAGACTTGCCATCATGCTTGCAAAGTTATGTTTTCATCATTTTTTTATTTTTGTTTCTTTCTCTCTTTTAGTAATGCAAGATTTCTCAAACGATATATTTTTTTTCAAAAATTTACCCAAAAAAAAAGGTTACCAACATTTATTTATTTTCTTTCCAATTTGACCACCAATGTAATGCACTCATACATCTTCTCAATTTATTATAGGGACGGAATGAATTTAAAATAATCATGAGAGATATGGGTATTCATTCTTAGAAAAGGAACATGAAATCAAGAAAAATCAATAGGCCAGTTTGTTTGGAATAGGATTTCAAGTATCCATTTAATAAACATTCTGACAATTTCAATCAAGTCAATCTAGAATTCTTTCCCAAAAGCCCACTCTTATCGATATGCTCTTTCATGTAGTGTCTGTCAATCTTGCCCTCTGTATCAAAACTGTTGGTGATGACCTTCTTCCTAAGCTGCCCTTTCAGGTTTTCAACTTAGGCGCCTCCTCATTTGATTCAAACTGCCCTTTTCGAGTTTTCAGTTTGAATCCTCCTTTTCTTTTTTTTTCTTTTTTTCTCTTTTTTTTTCTTTTTTTCCTTTTTTTTATATTTTTTTCTTCTTCATTTTCAACTTCATTGGCCTTTTCAACCTTCGATGCTCAATCCAAATTCATGACCCTAATAGGCGTCCTTGATTTCGATCCAAGATATCTTCTAAATCTCATGGGTTTCTTCATTCAACTTGATCTACTTCTTTTATCTCCATTGAACCTTCAAAGGATCACTATCTCATTGTACAAGTATGTCTTCATTCAATGCATGATTCTTCAATTTAAGCATCTACATTTGATCAAAATGGGCTTTTAAAGGCACGTAATGTAGGCTCGGGTGAGGGCTTATGAAAGAAAAGGATATAGTAGGCCCAAAATGTGTTTCAAGGTTTATAAACCAAAGGATCACTTTTCTTATCAAGTAAAACATTTAGGCATTTTGCCCCTTTCTAATTCACTCATTTCTTTTCTTGCTTCTCTTTTTTTTTTGGGTTTTCTTTTTGAATTCAAACCCTTTTCTTTTCTTTTTTTTTTTCACAAAAATGGGCTATTTCTTTTTTTTTTTTTGCCCCCAAAATTTCTTTATTTCATCTTCCTTGCCCCCAGTGTGGAGGGTGATCCTTGGTGGGTTATATTACAAAAAAAACATAATAGGCTCAAAGGGGTAATCAAAGGATAATTTTACTCTCGCTTGAAGGATAGTGAAAGAAGGCCATTTATCATTTCAAATGCAAATATTCTCCTTGAAGGTCATTTACTGAACAAATACAAACTTGTTAGAAACTTCTATAAGAGATTCACCTTTTCTTATACCATCAAATTTGGGTGAAAATTGTGAACAAATTTTCTTCTTTCTTACTTGGACACCTTGGCAGATTGATAATCCATAAGCAAAAGTGGTTCTTTCAAATTTGAATCCCAGATTTATTGACATCATTATCATCATGTTCATTATTTGGATACTTGTGAATGAAAGATATGGTGAGTATGTGAGAAATGGCAAATGAATAGAATGAATGAGAAATTGACAGTGCATCACACTAGTCGCTTTATTGAAAGGGAAATAAATAAGAGTTAGCTCATATAAAACTTTATCTTGTATTTATGGGCTTAAGCACTTTCAAAAACTCTCTTGCATTACTTAAAGAAATAAAAGAAAGCAAAAAAAACTAGAATTTATAAATCTTCAATATCGCATGGCTAGAACCCTTCATGCCCCCGTAAGACAAATCTCTTTTTGAACTACAACTTATTATATTACTCCCTTTCCTTTACCCAAGTTTCTCAACAACTCAGTAATTTGGGCCAATTGCCCCTTTATATCATCTTGAGCTTTTTCATCTTCTCCATGCAAATGCTTTGCTCTTCTTCCATGATCTTAGCTTGATGGCGAGTGTTGTGTGAATGAACCTTTGGTCGAGCTATCTTCGAATCTTTTATTACCACAATTAAGAATTTATCATTTCACATGTGGTGATGCTTGAAAAAAAATGAATGAAGATGAATGGATGAACAAAATGCTACATGTGTTTGGAAAAAATCAAGCATGGAAATGTTTTACTAAAGAACCTATGATTCCCTATTAGTGTCTCACATGTCAAACAAAAGCAAACATACATGATCAAAGATATGTCCTAAGTAATAGGGTTAACATGACTCTATCCCAAGTTGGTCCTCTTAAGTTTACTATATGTTTGGTTTGGAGTTCTAGAGGACAAGAGGTTCTCAAATTGTTCCTTACTGACGTCCACACTAGACTAGTAAGGCACCCCAATCCTCACCCATGACAGGCTACAAACGGAAAGGGTTCAACTTGAGTGAGAGTATTTCACTTGCCATTGCGGAGGTTATTACCTCACGAGAGCAAAGGTACTATACTCTCTCCTAAAAGGGACAAACCCGGGTGTAGGGTTGATGTATGCAATGAATATGTCATGTATGCAAAGGAATAAAATTTAAGATGCATCCCAACAAAACACAAATGATGAAAATGATTCACACACATTTTTTTGTTTGTATTATTTTTTGCTTTTTTTTATTTTTATTTTTTTATGAAGGGTTTTATTAAATATTTATTAAGACCATTAATTAAGATTTTCGATAAGACATGATTAATTATGGTTCGACTCTCTAACGTCCCCAGTGGAGTCGCCAAGGCTGTCGTAACGATTTTCGTCCGGGGACTCGATCGCTAGACGATTTCGAAAAAAACACAAAATGGAGTCGCCACCAATCTTTTTTGGCTAGGTGTGATTGGCCACCTAAAATTATTTATCTTTTTAATAAAATCTTAAATTAATTAAGTTTTATAAAAAATAATTTTTGGTCTGCGAAAACAAAGTTTGGGTTCGGGAGTTCGGTTACGCGTGGGGAAGGATTAGCACCCCCACAACGCCCGTTAGAAAACGGTACCACTTAATCATGTCTTATCTTCTGATCTTAAAAATGATCTTAATTAAACATTTAAAAAGAACTCCATTTATTTGAAACCATTTTTATTATTTGTTTTATTTTGAAATATTTAAGTTTTATTTTTTTTATTTAAAATAAATGAAAATCCCTTATATTGAAAATTATTCCGAAGTACCCCAATACTTTTGGTAGCATTTCGGATAATTTCATCACCTAGAGATTTCTTAAGAATCGCTACTTGCGATTTCTATAGAATCCCATCCTTGGGAGATTTCGCACTTATTTTGAATTTCATGAATGCAAATGGTGCTAACAAAATAAATATCATGCACATGAGAAATATATTATTTTATTTTATTTTTATTATCTTTTATACTTATATTATTACTTTTGAAATTTATTGATTTATAAAATTTTATTTTTATTGAAAAATCATACTAAATATTCCAATACGCTGGTAACATTTAGTAGATCTCTCTCACCTAGAGATCAGTTAAGAATCACTACTTGTGAATTCCGTAACATCTCATCATCGGAAATTCCTTAAAATGTATATCTTGTTTATTTTTCTTTAATTATTCTTTTTTTCTTCATCATTGTTGTTGTTATTATTTATTCCAAAAGATTAATTGTAACAATTTTACATTCTTGTTTACTTATTTGTTTAAAAAGATTTTATTTATTTATTATTTATTTTTAAATATTAATTTTATTAGAAATATCAATATCGAACTAAAATTATTTGAATACCCCAACACGCTGGTAATATTCAAATATTTCATTTCAACCCTAAGGATTATCAAAGAATCACTACTTGTGATTTCTAAGAAATCCTATCATCGGAAATTCCTTTTTTGTTCATTTATTTAAAAATGTATATTTATATATATATATATATATATATATATTTTATTTTAACACTTATACTTGCATTTATTTATTTATTTATTTTGATAGTTACATTCTTATTTGTCTAACTATTTTAAAATTTAAAATTTATTATTATTTTTATATCAAAATGATTTTTGTATCAAGATAAAATCAATTAGATGTTCCAATACGCTGGTAACGTCCAAAGATTTTTTCTCGACCCTAAAGATTGTCGAAGAATCACTACTTGTGATTTCTTCAAAATCTTATCATCGGAAAAATTCTATTTTTATTTTCCTTTATTTA
This sequence comes from Heritiera littoralis, assembly GCA_031772115.1. Classification (NCBI taxonomy): domain Eukaryota; kingdom Viridiplantae; phylum Streptophyta; class Magnoliopsida; order Malvales; family Malvaceae; genus Heritiera; species Heritiera littoralis. Next base: position 1,608,628 of record JAPDPK010000151.1, on the reverse strand, counting down.
TTTTACTTATTATTTTCTACCCATACATTAAAAATACCTAAGTAAATGAATGGCGAAAAAGGGGAATATACCTCTATTGGAGGGCGGGCGAGCTCACAAGTCTTCCCTCTTCTTCGGTCGGGCGAGCACACAGCTTCTTTCTTTGGCGGGGCAGGCGAGCGAAGATAGCCTCCAGGGCGGGCGAACTCCTTGAATTGGCGAGCTCTTGGATGTTCTTTCTCTTTGGGCGGGCGAGCTCGTGGACGAGCGAGCAAACTCGCGGATTCTTCTCTCTTTCTTTGGCGGGGTGATGAAGATAATTAACAGTGAAGAGATGTAGAGCAAAGTAGCAACGCAAAAGGGGAGAGTGGCAGCAAGGATGAATTCAAGATGGCCCAAAAAACAAGGATAGTAGGGGAGGGAGATGATAATGGTACGACCAGCTAGGTTTTTTTTGTGTGCCTGTCCAACGATGGTGGTTGGCGAGGCTGAGTTGAAGAGGATGATGGATGGTGGCTGTATGTCCTCTCCAAGGTTTTCTAGGGTTTTCTCCTCAAGGTTTCTTTTTAGCCCCGTTTCATTGGCTTTTATAGCCTCAAAATTTCATGGAAAGCAATCAAAAATTTATATTTGATCCCATGATCAAGGGATTTTTCATTTATTTTGTTTAACTTTCCCTCTTTTTTTTAAAATTTATTTCCATTTCATTTTTTTTATTTTTGGTAATCAATTTTCAGATTTTATTTCACCCAATTTATTTCTTCCTTAATTTATTCATTGATTTAATGGCTGATTATTTTTTCTTTTTATTTTTGGCAACAATATCAACTTTAGTCAACTCTTGAAGGTGTGAATTTTGCATGTGCTCCACATGAGATTTGACCAAAATTGACTTGTTTCTTTTTATCATTTTTTTATTTTTTTGATTTTTTTATTTTTTTTATTTTTTTTGATTTTTTTTATTTAAAAATTGTTCGGACAAAATTAGGTGTCTACATTTACAGATTGGAGATTAGTGGCTACAGATTGAAAATCTTGTAAAGTTGAAGGAATAGATGATGTTGAATATCTAGGAGTTTGAAAACTTGAGGTTGATCTCAAACTTTGATATGGTAGATGTATCGGAATATGGGAGGGATGTCCAAAGTTTATAGAATTTGTTCTATTAAAAGAAATCTTGACGTCTCCATTATCAGTTTGAGAGACAACTCTTAATTCAGTTGTTTCTTGTGTTATAGGTTGGACTGCTTTTTCTAAAACCCATTCATCTGGAAAAGAAACTTCATTCCACTTAATTGGTTTGGGAATATGTATCCTGGATCTAGTCATGTCTGTTTGGAAAAGAAGTGTCTCTCCTTTTGGGCTATGGATTAAGGCTCCTGAACCTAAAGCTGAAATCATGGCTTTATAATATATTCTATAAGCTAAAGCCAAAGGTACAGATCCTGGTTTCATTTTATAATTATGAGTTTTTATTTGAAGAGTTAAAACATCTAAGATGTTTTTATCTTGTAAAGAAACAGTATAGTTTGGAAAACAATTAAAATAAATTGGACCATTACAGAGACTTGATTCAATAGTTCCTAAGAGGGAATCATTGAAATCTTCAAATCTGGTGTCTCTTAATGTCATAAAGATTGAAGTGTTTAGACCTTCTTTTGAGAGTGGTTTAACTGCGACCTGAATTAATCCTATATGAATATATTTATATTTTCTTTGAATATGTTTGTTAATTGATTCTCTTTCTAATAATTGGATTGATTCATAAGAATTTGTAATTGGGAGATCTTTTTCTTTTAATTGGATTGTATAATCCGTTTTTAACAGATGACTTATTAAAGATTTATTTTGTTTGTATATTTCGTTTAGATGTATTTTAGGAATTTCCCAATTATCTATGTCTTGAATTATGTTTGTCATATTGATTTCTTCTTCATTATCGTTTGGTTCATGGGCTCTTAAGCTACTGGAAGCAGAAGAACTAGATCTAAATAAAGAATTCATTCTTAAAACAAAAACTTAACTATTTTAATTTTTATTGCTGTCTACAAAGGGAAGCTAGGTTGAATGCCTACAAGGGAGAAAAATCCTAATTGCGCCTAACCCATGGCTTATCAGGACAATCAAAGGACTCAGCAATCACTAGCTTGAAACTCAACAGCACAAAACTTAAAACAATTAAGAAGTTATTTCTTAAATAAACTCTATATTTACCTCTAATTGCTCCTTGCTACAGTGGCTCTGATACCAGTGTCTCCGGAGGATCTGCTGTAGCAGTGATGTATTTGATTTATAAAATTTGAAAGGGTAAAAGAAAATTTGAAATTTTGAATACGATTGATGAAATTTGGATAAATATTTTTATTTGATAATAAAACTTGATTTACAAAATAAGAAAGGGTGAGAGCTTTCAGAATCCTTAAAACTTGAAACTATCCGTCCTAAAAACTCTGCCTCTCAATGGTTTGAGAATCCTTTTTATAGAAAGGATTCTTTTACATCAGATGTTTCATGATTACAAAGTTTGAACAATTGTCTGTTGATGGAGCTTTGATTGATGGGAATCTCACTGTGCTTGTCAGTGGGCCATGCCTTTGTCTGTTGATGGAGCTTTGATTGATGGGAATCTCACTGTGCTTGTCAGTGGCATCTTTACTGTAGTTTTGACTGATGGGAATCTCACTGTGCTTGTCAGTGGAATCTTTACTGTTTGCTTTTTCTTTTTGTTTTGTCAGTTTTGATTGAAGGTAAGACTCCGAAGCAGTCATCTTCATTGTCTTGAGCTAAATCCAGCGAGAGTAAAGATCCTGTGCTGCTTTCATGATTGCTACTCTGTTCACTGTTCTCTTCATCATCTGAGTTGACTGATTGGAGGATCTGCTTCATCAATTCTTTGTATTCTTTCTTTGTTTTGGCTTGTGCTAACAGTGCACTGGCATGTGACTTGGCTTGGAGAAACTGTGTGGTACCTGATGTTTGAGCTGATTTGCAAAACTCTGGGTGTTTCTGGAACCAGTCTTTTACACTATCTCTTAAGCATTTTGAGTAGTCAAATTTCTCCCACCACTTTGTTTTGAATCTTCTAATGATTTGTTTGTGACTTGATACTGGATCATTCATAAATTCATAGTGCCATGAAGAAATCCAAGACAGACTAAAGATTGAGCAAAACATCAATGATTTCGGGAATCCTTGTTGAGTTTGTTCTTCTTGGAAATATTCACTGAAAAATTCATAAGCTTCCCATACTTGAGGGGGAAGGATTTCATGATTTGGTCCGTACCACTGCCACCAATGAGTAAACCAGACTGGGAATTGGTATTTGGTGTCTTTTTTGAAGTAAATGAGCCATGAATGGCGATTGTGTTGGTTTTCAAAGGTGAAAGTATTGAACCAAGCTTGTTGATAATACCAGTAATTAAATGTGGGGCAATGGTGAAGTCTGGTGTTATAGCTGGCTGGAAACTTTTTGAGACTGTTTGGATCATTACCCCAGTCAATTGGTCTGAGGACTTTGAGAATTTGAGCAGTTGAATGGGTGATAAAGTCTGGTTGGTCTTTGTTGGCATAATGTTTGATTGCCAAGGAACCTGTTTCAATCAAAATATTTTCATAAAAACTTTGAGGTTTTTGTTGATCCCATGATTTGTAATGAAAACCTTTGAAAATATTTTTGATAACAGTGTTTGGATTTTCATGAAAATATTCAGGCTCAACAAGAACCATATGTTGAAATTGCTGTTTTGAAAAATATTTTTGATCAGCTTTAGGACGTGGATATGTAATCACCACTCCTTGTTTTGGGAAAATAGTTTGGAGAGGTTGGGTTTTTGAAATCATGACCTCTCTATTTTTTGAAATAGATTGTACCTCTGAAGAGGTTTGTGGTAATGACTCGGAGAATTGACGAATCATTTCCAGTTGTGACTCTTCAAAATTGGATGATGACTCCTGTCTTTGGTGTTCTTGGGCAAAAATCTGTTGCCATGTTGGTATAGGGGATTGGGAGATAAGTGATTTTGATGGGGAATGAGTTTGCTTTTGCTTACCCTTGTCTGAATATAATGCAAATACAGTTTATGAATGGAACATAGATGGAATGTCTGAATATAACATTCTCAATCTTTTGCAACAAATGACAATGGTATCAAATGTTTATAAAACTCAAAAAACAATATCTGATTGGGCAATAGCTGATTTATTAGTATCTGGATTTTCCGGACAACTCAAAGGATGGTGGGATAATTATCTCAATTCCAAAGAACAAAAAGAAATACTTAATGCAATCAAAACTGATAATGATAATAATCCAATCTTAGATGAAGAAAATCAACATATACAAAATGCTGTTGCAACATTAATCTTTGCAATTGCTAAACATTTCATTGGAGATCCATCACATTTAAGGGATAAAAATGCAGAACTTTTGTCCAATCTCAAATGTAAGAAATTAGGCGAATTTAAATGGTATAAGGATAATTTTATCACCAGAGTCATGCAAAGGACAGATAATAACCAACCCTTTTGGAAAGAAAAATTTCTAGCTGGATTACCAAATCTGCTAGGAGCAAAAGTTAGAAACAAAATAAGAGAAGACTTCAAAGGAATAATTCCTTACGAAAAATTGACATATGGTGAACTAATTAGTTACACCCAAAAAGAAGGATTAAAAATTTGTCAGGATATCAAACTACAAAAACAATTGAAAAAAGAACAAAGACAATCTAAGAAAGAATTAGGAACATTTTGCAAACAATTTGATATAAACTATAATCCAGAATGTTCTTCAACAAAATGTTGTAGAACAAAGAAATTTGAATACAAACGAAACTTTTCCAAAGACAAATATTACCAAAAACCCAAAAGAAATAAAATTCAAACTAAAAAGGAATTTAAAAGCCAAGAAAACAAACCTAAAAATGAATGGAAAAATCCAAACATAAAATGCTATAGATGTGGGAAAACAGGACATATTTCAAAATATTGTAAAATAAAGAGAAGAATAAACCAAATACAACTTGACCAAGAAACAAACCAGAAAATTTGTGAACTTCTGACATATACAACTTCAGAGATACAAACTTCAGATACTGAATCACAATCTTCATCAGATATACAAGTTAATCAAATGGATGATATAGAGACATCTTCAGATCAAGACACACTCAATGTCTTAACAAAAGACCAAGAATTGATGATGGAGATAATTGATAAAATACAAGATCCTCAAATTAAGAAAGATTATTTAGAACAATTAAAAAAATCTCTCTCTACACCAACCTTTATCTCATCAACTTCAAAATCTTATAATTTAAAAGATATAATCTTTGATAAAATACAAACTTCCAACAAAGAGATCACTATCCAAGACCTCCAACATGAAATCCACAATATTAAAACAGAAATAAAATTGCTTAAACAACAACAACAGCAGCACAGTCAACAACTAAAAACTTTAGCAAACTCAAATGGAAACACTTCCAGTGAATCTTCTGATGAAGACAAACAACCATCACAGGAATTTTTAAATATCCTAACTGAAGTCTCAATCCAAAAATACTTAATAAAAATATCAATTTTAATCAATAATGAATTTTTAGTAGAAACAATTGCTCTATTTGACACAGGAGCTGATCAAAATTGTATTAAAGAAGGAATAATTCCAACAAAATATTGTGAGAAAATTTGAAATTTTGAATACGATTGATGAAATTTGGATAAATATTTTTATTTGATAATAAAACTTGATTTACAAAATAAGAAAGGGTGAGAGCTTTCAGAATCCTTAAAACTTGAAACTATCCGTCCTAAAAACTCTGCCTCTCAATGGTTTGAGAATCCTTTTTATAGAAAAGGATTCTTTTACATCAGATGTTTCATGATTACAAAGTTTGAACAATTGTCTGTTGATGGAGCTTTGATTGATGGGAATCTCACTGTGCTTGTCAGTGGGCCATGCCTTTGTCTGTTGATGGAGCTTTGATTGATGGGAATCTCACTGTGCTTGTCAGTGGCATCTTTACTGTAGTTTTGACTGATGGGAATCTCACTGTGCTTGTCAGTGGAATCTTTACTGTTTGCTTTTTCTTTTTGTTTTGTCAGTTTTGATTGAAGGTAAGACTCCGAAGCAGTCATCTTCATTGTCTTGAGCTAAATCCAGCGAGAGTAAAGATCCTGTGCTGCTTTCATGATTGCTACTCTGTTCACTGTTCTCTTCATCATCTGAGTTGACTGATTGGAGGATCTGCTTCATCAATTCTTTGTATTCTTTCTTTGTTTTGGCTTGTGCTAACAGTGCACTGGCATGTGACTTGGCTTGGAGAAACTGTGTGGTACCTGATGTTTGAGCTGATTTGCAAAACTCTGGGTGTTTCTGGAACCAGTCTTTTACACTATCTCTTAAGCATTTTGGTATAAGGATAATTTTATCACCAGAGTCATGCAAAGGACAGATAATAACCAACCCTTTTGGAAAGAAAAATTTCTAGCTGGATTACCAAATCTGCTAGGAGCAAAAGTTAGAAACAAAATAAGAGAAGACTTCAAAGGAATAATTCCTTACGAAAAATTGACATATGGTGAACTAATTAGTTACACCCAAAAAGAAGGATTAAAAATTTGTCAGGATATCAAACTACAAAAACAATTGAAAAAAGAACAAAGACAATCTAAGAAAGAATTAGGAACATTTTGCAAACAATTTGATATAAACTATAATCCAGAATGTTCTTCAACAAAATGTTGTAGAACAAAGAAATTTGAATACAAACGAAACTTTTCCAAAGACAAATATTACCAAAAACCCAAAAGAAATAAAATTCAAACTAAAAAGGAATTTAAAAGCCAAGAAAACAAACCTAAAAATGAATGGAAAAATCCAAACATAAAATGCTATAGATGTGGGAAAACAGGACATATTTCAAAATATTGTAAAATAAAGAGAAGAATAAACCAAATACAACTTGACCAAGAAACAAACCAGAAAATTTGTGAACTTCTGACATATACAACTTCAGAGATACAAACTTCAGATACTGAATCACAATCTTCATCAGATATACAAGTTAATCAAATGGATGATATAGAGACATCTTCAGATCAAGACACACTCAATGTCTTAACAAAAGACCAAGAATTGATGATGGAGATAATTGATAAAATACAAGATCCTCAAATTAAGAAAGATTATTTAGAACAATTAAAAAAATCTCTCTCTACACCAACCTTTATCTCATCAACTTCAAAATCTTATAATTTAAAAGATATAATCTTTGATAAAATACAAACTTCCAACAAAGAGATCACTATCCAAGACCTCCAACATGAAATCCACAATATTAAAACAGAAATAAAATTGCTTAAACAACAACAACAGCAGCACAGTCAACAACTAAAAACTTTAGCAAACTCAAATGGAAACACTTCCAGTGAATCTTCTGATGAAGACAAACAACCATCACAACAACTGAATTAAGAGTTGTCTCTCAAACTGATAATGGAGACGTCAAGATTTCTTTTAATAGAACAAATTCTATAAACTTTGGACATCCCTCCCATATTCCGATACATCTACCATATCAAAGTTTGAGATCAACCTCAAGTTTTCAAACTCCTAGATATTCAACATCATCTATTCCTTCAACTTTACAAGATTTTCAATCTGTAGCCACTAATCTCCAATCTGTAAATACATCTACAAGTGTTCCTAAACCAATCTACCAAAGGCAAAGACAGCCCATGTCCCCCCAAACCAAATCACAAAGTGATGAAGATTTACCAATTTCCCCAACTTACTCTTCAATGACAAATAATCCAGAATTAAACGTTTTACAAAGAGAATTCTCTATTGATAAAGAAAAAATAAGAAAAGAATCCATTTTAATGCTTCATTCAGAGGTTTGTAATTAATGACAAGTCTTGGTGTTCCTCTCTCTAGTTCTGCATTTTTATTGACATAAAAAGCTGAACAGCTCCAAGGAGATTTACTTTTTCTGATAAGTTTTTTGTTTAGCAGTTCTTGTATTTCTTTTTTACAATATTGCTCCATTTCTTGATTCATTTGTATTGGTCTTGCTTTTGTTGGAATTTGTTTTTCATCATAATCTTTTTCATATGGTAATTCTACCACATGTTTTTTTTCTTTGCCAAAAAGCTGTTGGTAAATCAGAACAAATTGTTTTCTCAATTTCTGTTTGCAATAACTTTATCTTATTCTGTATTTGAGGATTTTGTAATTGCTGTTGGATTCTTTTGAAATTAATGTCTTCTTTTAAATAGAATATTTGTTTTTGTTTGTCTTTGATTATTATATTAATTTGTTGATTTGTAATTGTTTTTGATTTTAATAAATTTATATTTCTTATCTTTGGTTTTTCTGTAAAGTTCCATATTAATTTTGTTCCAAGGATTTTTGTAGATATTCAATTATTTGTTACTTTATATGGTTTGATTAGGGATATAAATGGTAATCCTAATATAACATTTTGACTAATATTTTTTATTATTAAAAATGGTGTCTTGAATGTAATTTGGTCTTTACAGATTTCTGCTTTTGTTAATTTGTATTGGATTTGGAGTTTTTCATTGTTTGCTGCTTTTAGGATCTGTACCTTTGGCTTTAGCTTATAGAATATATTATAAAGCCATGATTTCAGCTTTAGGTTCAGGAGCCTTAATCCATAGCCCAAAAGGAGAGACACTTCTTTTCCAAACAGACATGACTAGAAACCTTTGAAGTTGGGTCTTATCTAAGATTTGATCAGGAAACTTATCAGCAAATTGGATTGACCTTTCTATTGGAGTAATGGTTCCTTGATAGACATAATGTCCTAAAAACCTTACTCGTGTTTGAAATAAACTAATTTTGGATTTGGAAACAACTAAACCATTTTGTTTGACGGCTTTAATGAAAATTGACAAATGTTTGAAATGTTGATCAATAGTTGTTGAAAATATTAATACATCATCAATGTATACTATCATAAATTGTGAATATTGGTGAAATATTTCATTCATTATTCTTTGGAATTCTGATGGAGCATTTTTAAGTCCAAATGGCATTACATTCCACTCATATTGTCCAAACGGGACTGTAAATGCTGTTTTATACCTATCTTTTTCTGAAATTTGAATTTGCCAAAATCCTGATTTCATATCAAATTTTGAAAAGATTTGAGCATTGCAAAGTTTTTGAAGTAAATCTTTTTTATTTGGAATAGGATATCTAATCCATTTTAATGCTTCATTCAGAGGTTTGTAATTAATGACAAGTCTTGGTGTTCCTCTCTCTAGTTTTGCATTTTTATTGACATAAAAAGCTGAACAGCTCCAAGGAGATTTACTTTTTCTGATAAGTTTTTTGTTTAGCAGTTCTTGTATTTCTTTTTTACAATATTGCTCCATTTCTTGATTCATTTGTATTGGTCTTGCTTTTGTTGGAATTTGTTTTTCATCATAATCTTTTTCATATGGTAATTCTACCACATGTTTTTTTCTTTGCCAAAAAGCTGTTGGTAAATCAGAACAAATTGTTTTCTCAATTTCTGTTTGCAATAACTTTATCTTATTCTGTATTTGAGGATTTTGTAATTGCTGTTGGATTCTTTTGAAATTAATGTCTTCTTTTAAATAGAATATTTGTTTTTGTTTGTCTTTGATTATTATATTAATTTGTTGATTTGTAATTGTTTTTGATTTTAATAAATTTATATTTCTTATCTTTGGTTTTTCTGTAAAGTTCCATATTAATTTTGTTCCAAGGATTTTTGTAGATATTCCATTATTTGTTACTTTATATGGTTTGATTAGGGATATAAATGGTAATCCTAATATAACATTTTGACTAATATTTTTTATTATTAAAAATGGTGTCTTGAATGTAATTTGGTCTTTACAGATTTCTGCTTTTGTTAATTTGTATTGGATTTGGAGTTTTTCATTCTTTTTCATATGGTAATTCTACCACATGTTTTTTTCTTTGCCAAAAAGCTGTTGGTAAATCAGAACAAATTGTTTTCTCAATTTCTGTTTGCAATAACTTTATCTTATTCTGTATTTGAGGATTTTGTAATTGCTGTTGGATTCTTTTGAAATTAATGTCTTCTTTTAAATAGAATATTTGTTTTTGTTTGTCTTTGATTATTATATTAATTTGTTGATTTGTAATTGTTTTTGATTTTAATAAATTTATATTTCTTATCTTTGGTTTTTCTGTAAAGTTCCATATTAATTTTGTTCCAAGGATTTTTGTAGATATTCCATTATTTGTTACTTTATATGGTTTGATTAGGGATATAAATGGTAATCCTAATATAACATTTTGACTAATATTTTTTATTATTAAAAATGGTGTCTTGAATGTAATTTGGTCTTTACAGATTTCTGCTTTTGTTAATTTGTATTGGATTTGGAGTTTTTCATTATTTGCTGCTTTTAAACTTTCAAAAGTTTTCTCACAATATTTTGTTGGAATTATTCCTTCTTTAATACAATTTTGATCAGCTCCTGTGTCAAATAGAGCAATTGTTTCTACTAAAAAGACACCAAATACCAATTCCCAGTCTGGTTTACTCACTGGTGGCAGTGGTACGGACCAAATCATGAAATCCTTCCCCCTCAAGTATGGGAAGCTTATGAATTTTTCAGTGAATATTTCCAAGAAGAACAAACTCAACAAGGATTCCCGAAATCATTGATGTTTTGCTCAATCTTTAGTCTGTCTTGGATTTCTTCATGGCACTATGAATTTATGACAATTTTGATCAGCTCCTGTGTCAAATAGAGCAATTGTTTCTACTAAAAATTCATTATTGATTAAAATTGATATTTTTATTAAGTATTTTTGGATTGAGACTTCAGTTAGGATATTTAAAATTGATATTTTTATTAAGTATTTTTGGATTGAGACTTCAGTTAGGATATTTAAAAATTCCTGTGATGGTTGTTTGTCTTCATCAGAAGATTCACTGGAAGTGTTTCCATTTGAGTTTGCTAAAGTTTTTAGTTGTTGATTACCAAATCTGCTAGGAGCAAAAGTTAGAAACAAAATAAGAGAAGACTTCAAAGGAATAATTCCTTACGAAAAATTGACATATGGTGAACTAATTAGTTACACCCAAAAAGAAGGATTAAAAATTTGTCAGGATATCAAACTACAAAAACAATTGAAAAAAGAACAAAGACAATCTAAGAAAGAATTAGGAACATTTTGCAAACAATTTGATATAAACTATAATCCAGAATGTTCTTCAACAAAATGTTGTAGAACAAAGAAATTTGAATACAAACGAAACTTTTCCAAAGACAAATATTACCAAAAACCCAAAAGAAATAAAATTCAAACTAAAAAGGAATTTAAAAGCCAAGAAAACAAACCTAAAAATGAATGGAAAAATCCAAACATAAAATGTTATAGATGTGGGAAAACAGGACATATTTCAAAATATTGTAAAATAAAGAGAAGAATAAACCAAATACAACTTGACCAAGAAACAAACCAGAAAATTTGTGAACTTCTGACATATACAACTTCAGAGATACAAACTTCAGATACTGAATCACAATCTTCATCAGATATACAAGTTAATCAAATGGATGATATAGAGACATCTTCAGATCAAGACACACTCAATGTCTTAACAAAAGACCAAGAATTGATGATGGAGATAATTGATAAAATACAAGATCCTCAAATTAAGAAAGATTATTTAGAACAATTAAAAAAATCTCTCTCTACACCAACCTTTATCTCATCAACTTCAAAATCTTATAATTTAAAAGATATAATCTTTGATAAAATACAAACTTCCAACAAAGAGATCACTATCCAAGACCTCCAACATGAAATCCACAATATTAAAACAGAAATAAAATTGCTTAAACAACAACAACAGCAGCACAGTCAACAACTAAAAACTTTAGCAAACTCAAATGGAAACACTTCCAGTGAATCTTCTGATGAAGACAAACAACCATCACAGGAAATTTTGGATTTGGAAACAACTAAACCATTTTGTTTGACGGCTTTAATGAAAATTGACAAATGTCTGAAATGTTGATCAATAGTTGTTGAAAATATTAATACATCATCAATGTATACTATCATAAATTGTGAATATTGGTGAAATATTTCATTCATTATTCTTTGGAATTCTGATGGAGCATTTTTAAGTCCAAATGGCATTACATTCCACTCATATTGTCCAAACGGGACTGTAAATGCTGTTTTATACCTATCTTTTTCTGAAATTTGAATTTGCCAAAATCCTGATTTCATATCAAATTTTGAAAAGATTTGAGCATTGCAAAGTTTTTGAAGTAAATCTTTTTTATTTGGAATAGGATATCTAATCCATTTTAATGCTTCATTCAGAGGTTTGTAATTAATGACAAGTCTTGGTGTTCCTCTCTCTAGTTCTGCATTTTTATTGACATAAAAAGCTGAACAGCTCCAAGGAGATTTACTTTTTCTGATAAGTTTTTTGTTTAGCAGTTCTTGTATTTCTTTTTTACAATATTGCTCCATTTCTTGATTCATTTGTATTGGTCTTGCTTTTGTTGGAATTTGTTATATATATATATATATATATATATATATATATATATATATATATATATATATATATATATAGGGGAAGGATCTATCTATGGTGTTACGTGACTGTTAGATATGGCTCGTCAAATATAACATTTTCTTAATATTCATTTTTTTTTCATTTTTGTCTGCTAATTTTCTATTTTGAGAGTTGGATATATATATATATATATATATATATATATATATATATAGGGGAAGGATCCACTTACACCAATGTAAAACTAACTAGTTTTGCACCTTTTCTTGACCATCAGATTGATATTAAATTTGTGGTTGAGATTAAATTCCTCATAATTTTAATTAAATGTAAAAATATTGCTACTCTCTTTCTTTTTTTTTTTACATTTTTTCTTTTCCTTTTTTAATTATCATAATTATTTAAGTTATGTCTTTTCTTTAGCCGTTTCTTCTCATCTCTGTCTCCTCACTCTCACGTCAGACAACAGTTGTCGCCTGCAAAAACCTACTTCGCTCCAAGTTCTTTTATTATTATTATTATTTAATTTTGCTTTTCAATTGCTAGCCATGCACCTTGCAAACATAGGTTTCATATTTAATCCCTAAAAATTCTTGGCTTAGATTGAAGAATACACAAGGGCCACGCACCTTAATAGTCTCTCTTCCTTTTTCTTTCAAATGTTGTTCTTAAATTGGATTTAGAGTATTTTTCTTTTAAAAGGGTATTTCTTATTTTTGTTAATGATTAATTTGTTTGAGTAACACAAAATTAATTTTATGGAGGTATTACTTAGAATACAGAGTTTGATATTTAAGCCCAAAATTTTCTTGGCTTACACAAGGGTGAAGAATACATAGAGACCTTGCAAAGTTATTTTTTATCTAGAATAAATAAGTTTAATATTTAAATAGAATTGTTTATTATAGTTTAGAATACAAAAGGGCCGTGTAAAATTAATTCCATGCCTTGCAAAATTGAGATCCCAACGTCACTGGCAAGCTCAACATGTTTTGAAAAAGCAATTCTAGTTTTAAAGAGGAATGGGCAAAAAGAGAGTTAATTAAAAAGAAAAGAAAAGAAAAGAATAGAATAGAATAGAATAAAATAATATGAAAGGAAAGAACTCAGGTAATTATGATAGTTAAAAAGGAAAAGAAAAAAATGTAAGAAAAGGAAAGAGAGTAGTAATATTTGTACATTTAATTACACTTATGAGGAAAAGAAAGATTTAATCTCAACCACAAGTTTAATATCAATCTAATGGTCAAGAAAAGATGTAAAACTAGTTAGTTTTCCACTGATGTAAGTAGATCTCTCTTCGTGTGTGTGTGTGTGTATATAGATATATATTTGCATATTGTTGAAGTCAAGGATGGATTTTAAGGTGAATTATGGCAGGATTTCTCTATGGGTCAGTTGCTTTGCCTTTGTCCGAAGATTCGGGTCCTATTTATAAGCCGAGGAAGGCCTTAAGATGACATGGACGGAGTGAAGGATGACATGGACGAGCTGATTCGGACTCGTCTGATTGCAGCCGAATAGGATTGGTTCTGCCTTGCCAACTTGTGGTACAGGCTGGCAAAACAGCCGAAGTCAAGTTTCCCGCCTAAAGCTTCCTACTGTGCATTAAGTACTGAGGTGGTGATGAACCAGGCCTGGTCAGCGTATCGATGCCGACTCAAGCATTAGATAACGTATTAAGGTCAGCGTGACAGGCGCTGACCTTAGGACCTTCGTCTGAGGTTAATATTGAGTTCTGATAACTAAGGTCACGTCATTATCTAACAGGTCTTCTCTTATCATGCCGAGGTGAAAGACTGAATTACCCTTGTCGACAAATTACCCATCATCATTCAGTCCCCCCAAAAGTCAGTTTTGAGGCTCGACATGGTAAGGTGGGTGTTATGAGGTCGGCCTCAAATTTTGAGGTTTTCGAACCGACCGATTCAGGTCGGCATGTGTCAAATAATAGTGTAGGTATGCCTAGTTTAAGATATCTCGAGATTCGTCCCACATTTATCGTGGTATGTTTTGATTTTGGGAAGGTCAGCTCGAAAAGATTTTGGTCATTAATGTCTGACACCCGTATTTTTAGTAATCTCATTTCGGCAGTTGGATTGCATGGGTAAGTGCAATCCGTAGCGGATAGGAAGGTCGCATTTTAAGCATAGGTCAGCGGTAGGTATCCTGATGTTCCCTAGGTGACTCTTGGCTTTCCTAAGCTCTTCTTTAAAAAGGGTGTTTCGGCTTCTACCTCATTCATTTGTGCGCCTCCAATGGTTCGTTTCCTCAGTTCCTGCTTCATTTCTCCACTCTTTCCAGTGTGTCCCTACAAACCTGAGCTTGTTAGGTAAGTCTTTCCTTCCTTTCTTCCAATGTCTTCTTCAATGGAAATAGTTGGTCCCCTAAGTCAGGATAGTTCTGAATTCATGCGGAAACTTGGGGATAGGTCCGATTCAACCAGCGAGGCTGGTAGGGCAGAGGCTGCTGAGGATTTAGCGTCTTCGACCTCTGCGTCTTCTATTTCACCCGAGCTGCCAGTGGAGCTTTCTACTAAAGGGCTACGGTGGTTCGAGCTAATGTTACCCGAGGAGTCTTTGTGCCTTGGGTGTTCACATAGAGGAACGGGTTCTGGTTCTGACTAGGGGTCCCTCTACCCGCAAAGATTCTCTAGACGTCATGAGGGCATTGAAAGGGAGAGCTTTGCCCGAGGTCTGTCCTAATTTATTTACTAGGGTAGCATTCGCTGAGCTAAAAAAGGATCGGCATATTTCCCATGAGTTCTCGCTTGATCCTTTTCGGCGTACTGACAGAGTGACCGAGGATCGAGGTGGTAATCGGTTGTGGGTTTATAAGGAGGCCGTCCTTTCCGGCCTTAGATTTCCCCTTCATCCTTTCGTGGTTAAGCTTTTAAATTTTTATGATCTTGCTCCTTCTCAGTTGTTACCTAATAGCTGGCGTCACGTGATCAGTTTCATTGTTCTTTGTGAGGGAATGCAATTTCCATTATCTGTGAAGTTGTTCAAGTCTTTTTCTTCAATAAAGGTCAGCCCTGTAGATAGGAGCTGGTATTACGTGACAGCTCGTCCTCGTAAGAAACGTTTTACTAATATTCCTTCTTCTAATAAAATTTGAAAAGTTCATTTCTTTAGTCTAATAAGCCTTCGAGAGTGGGAGGTGAGTAATAACCAAGGTTCGATGAGAGAGGGGGTCGACAAGGTTGAGGAGATTCATGGTGAGGAGCTTAGAGCTTATCATGAAATTAATAAACTGAGAGACTATGGTAAGGTTCTCCTAGACGCTAAGCTCTTGACTTCGCCCGACATGTTGGATCTCCTCGGGTCACCTGGAGGTCCTGGTAACTCATGCTAATTCTCTTTTTTCGATTTTTTCTAAGTGCGTCCTTGACCAAAAAACTATTTTTTGTTTTTCTCTGTCGCAGGTATGGCAGGTCGGTTCAACGTGTTCAACTATATTCAATCCGCTCCTCGGGCTCCACAGGCTGAAGGAGCAATTCAGTCCACGGTTGTACCCCCGAAGCAAGGTTGAGGTGGTGGCTTGAAGGGCAAAAGGAAGGCCTCGATGACCGAAGTAAGGGAGCCTTCCCCGAAAAAGAGCCGTGAAGTTCTAGAGGTTCCGTCAGCGCAAGAGGGGGAAACTGCTGCGCCCAAGACCGTGCACCTCGGCATTGATTTGGCTCCGAAAGATAGTGCATTCGAGAGTGCCTCAGTGGCTCGTAAAGTGGCTCGATCTATGCTTCCCCCAACAGGTGTTTTAACTTTTATTTTTATTTGAATTTTTACTTGTGTTTCTTGAAGTTATTTATTTGTTTGTTTATTTGTTTCCCAGACAAAGACAAGATGAACTCCCCCTGCTCGATTAATGCTAGTACGAGTCTTCACCATGCGTGGCTTGCCCTGGCTCATGCTACCAAGGTTGAAGAGCAAGCCAAGATGCTACCAAGGTTGAAAAGCAAGCCAAGAAGCTTCATAAGGATTACAGCTCCTATCGAGAGAAGTCTCACTCCTTATCGAAGAAATTGGAGGAGGCAGAGGTTAAGGTTCGTGAATTCGAGCTTCTGATGGCGGAGATGAAGATCGAGGTGGAGAACCTCAGGGCCGAGCTGGCTCGGTTAACGGAGCGAGAGGAGGAGATCAAAAGGGCAACGGCCCAAGATGCCTTAGCTAATTTCCAGAATACTCCTGAGTTTCAGGCTGCAGTAAAGAGGGCCAATGCTGAGGGTGTGAGGGGTGCCTTCGCGTTGTCTGTTCAAGAGGTCGCTCATGTTTATCCCGACTTGGATTTATCCATGGTGTCCATTGATGACCTCAAGACGGTCACTTAGGAGGTCGAGGTGGCTGAGGACGAAGGTGGGGATGCCAAAGCTACGGTGGCCACCATGGCAGATGATGAGGGGGAGGCCGAGGTGTAGGATGACACTGCAAGAGATTGATTTTTATATTGAATGTGTTTGACTTTTTCTTGTAACGAATATCTGTTTGATTGGGACAGTTTTATTTTTCCTTTGAATATATTCGCTTGTTTTTCAAATTTTCAAAAATTTTAATTCCATGTTGCGAACTTTTAGCAATAATTGGATTTAAAGCAATAACGGAGTTCAGGGGCTCGGACTTGTACAAGACAACAGTTTCGAATTCACAAAAGTGACATTGTGCTCAGATGTGCCAAGCTCATGAGGTCGGACTTGTACAAGAGAACAGTTTAATTAACAAAAGTAACATTGTGCTCAGATGTGCCAAACTTATACTTGGCAAAATAACAGTCAAAAGTGAGCGCAGTGTTTAGATGTGCCGAGCTGATAGGGCGCTGAGGTTATTTTATGCCAAGCTGATAGGGGGCCGAGGTTATTTTACTGGTAATATTTCTTCAAGTTTTTTGCGTTCTAGGTCCTCGGCACTTCTTTCCCATATAAATCTTGCAACTTGAATGCTCCCATTCTTGTAACTTCCTTGACTAAGTACAGTCCTTCCCAGTTGGGGGCTAGCTTTCCCCCTTCTCTATCTCTTCCCAAGGCTTCGGTCTTCCGCAAGATGAGGTCACCTCTTTTGAAGGCCTTAGGTCGGACCTTTTTGTTGTAATAGCTGGCTACTCTCTGCTGATATGCAACCATAGTGATTAAAGCTCGGTCCCTCTGTTCCTTGGTTAAATCTAGGTTGTTCCTTAAGGCTTCTTCGTTTCCTGTTTCAATGTTCAGCTCCACTCTCAAACTGGGTAGCCGGATTTCCACATGTACGACTACCTCGGTCCCAAAGGCCAGGTTGTATGGGGTTTCTCCTGTTGGAACCTTGGTAGTTGTCCTCAAAGCCCATAATATTCCTGGCAGTTCGTCGGCCCAAGCTCCCTTTGATCGGTCAATCCTCTTTTTCAAGGCTTCTAGGATGACTCGATTAGTAGCTTCAGCTTGTCCATTGGCCTGGGGGTGTGCGACCGACGTGAAGCGCAGGTCGATGTCTAGGTTGTCGCACCAACTTCTGAACCTCAGGTTGTTGAATTGTTTTCCATTGTCTGTGATAATGGCTTTTGGTAGTCCAAATCTGCACACAATGTTCTTCCAGCTGAAATTTTCTACTTGTTTCTCGGTAGTTGTGGCTAGGGCTTCGGCTTCGATCCACTTGGTAAAGTAGTCCACAGCCACGAGGACGAACCTTCTTTATCCCAAGGCTGCTGGGAAAGGTCCGAGGACATTCATTCCCCATTGCATAAAGGGCCAGGGGCTTGTGACCGAGGTAAGATCGGTAGCTGGGAGATGTTGGATTGGGGTGAACCTTTGGCATTTGTCGCACTTTTTTACCAAGTCCGTTGCGTCTTTGTGGATTGTGGGCCAGTAATATCCTTGTCTCAAAATCTTGTGGGCAAGGGCCCTAGGGCCGAGGTGATTTCCACAAATCCCTTCATGTACTTCTCGGAAGGCATAGTTTGCTTCTTCGGGACCCACACATTTCAGGTAGGGTAAACTGAAGGATCTTCTGTAAAGTTTCCCTTCTAGGAAGGTATATCGAGGGGCTTTTCTTTGTAGGGCCCTAGCTTGAATTTTATCTGTTGGAACTTCGCCCGAGGAGAGGTATTTGATGAGAGGCGTCATCCATGATTCTTCCTCTTCTCTAATTCGTCCGACCTCTTTCTTGGCATGGAAACTTCTTCGCTCCAAATCTTCGATAATGACTCCCTTTAGTAGGTCCTTTTCAGGGCCTAAGCCTAGTTTGGATAGAGAGTCGGCCAAGACATTTTCTTTTCTCGGGATCTGCTTTATTTGATGTTTCTTGAAGTGGCCAATTAGTCTCCTTACTTCTTCCAAGTATTTGACCATGACTTCTCCTCTTGCCTCAAATTCACCGCTGACCTGGTTTACAACTAGTTGCGAATCACTGTATACCAATAGCTCCTCCACTTTGAGTTCTCTTGCTAATTCAAGGCTGGTTAGGAGGGCCTCACACTCTGCTTCGTTGTTTGATGCCTTAAATTTGAATCTTAAGGCGTGTTGGATTTTTACTCCATCCGGACCAATCAAAATTATCCCTGCACCACTGCCTTTCTTACTGGCCGACCCGTCAACATAAAGCTTCCAGACTTTTTCTCCTTCTGCTTCCTCCTTACGGCCTCGTTTGTCCGGTTCTTTGCTCGTGCATTCGACTACGAAATTGGCCATTACTTGGGACTTGAGTGTTGATCTGGGCTTGATTTGCAGGTCGAATTCACTAATTTCCACGGCCCATTTGATCAATCGATCGGACAACTCTGGTTTCTGGAGGATCTGTCTGAGCGGCTGATCAGTTAGGACGATAATTGCATGCGATTGGAAGTAAGGCCTCAGCTTCCTTGCAGATGTTATCAAGGCATAGGCCAATTTCTCAATACGCTGGTAATTCAGCTTGGAGCCTTGTAGTACCCTACTGGCGAAGTACACTGGTCTTTGGACATTGGATTCCTCCCTTACCAACACCAAGCTCACTGCATCATCTGTGGCGGCTAAGTATAGGAATAAAGTTTCTCCGTTCCTCGATTTTGACAGGATTGGCGGGGAGGAGAGGAATGTTTTTAAATCTTCGAAAGCCTTTTGGCATTGTTCCGTCCACTGAAAATTACTAGCATTTTTCAGGATCTTGAAGAAATGGAGGCATCTATCAGCTAATCTGGACATGAATCTGCTTAAGGCGGCTACTCTGCCAGTGAGTCTTTGTACTTCTTTAATGGAGGTCGGCGCATTCATATTTAGTACGGCTTGTACCTTTTTCGGGTTTGCTTCAATTCCTTTCTGACTCACCATGAAACCCAAAAACTTTCCCGAGGTGACTCCAAAGGGGCATTTTGCTAGGTTAAGCCTCATGCCGTATTTTCTCAATGTTTGGAAGGCATCCTCCAGATCCTCGATATGTTCTTTCAGTGTGGGGCTTTTGACGATCATGTCGTCAACGTATACTTCTACGCTGCTACCGATATGATCCTTGAACATTCAGTTTACTAGTCTCTGATATGTAGTCCCAGCATTTTTTAGACCGAAAGGCATGACTCTGTAACAGTACAGCCCTTGTTCTGTGACGAAAGACGTTTTTTCTTCGTCTTCTTCTAACATCCTGATCTGATTGTACCCAGAATATGCATCCAGAAAGCTAAGGAGTCCGTGTTCCGCACTGCTACTAACCTGTCGATGTTGGGTAATGGGAAGCTGTCCTTTGGACATGCTTTGTTCAGGTCTGTGAAATCTACGCACATTCTCCACTTCCCATTGTGCTTTTTCACCATTACCACGTTTGCCAGCCATTCCGGATAGTGTACTTCTCTGATGAATCCTGCATCTAGCAGCTTGGTCACCTCTTCGTTGATTGCCCTTTGCCTTTCAGGTGTGAAACTTCTCTTCTTTTGCCGAACTGGTTTTGCTTCCGGGTCTACATTGAGACAATGAGTCATGTCATTGGGGTTTACTCCGGGCATGTCCTCCGACTTCCAGGCAAAGAGATCGTCATTCTTTTTGATAAGGCATACGAGCTCTTACTTTTCTTCCAGCACAGAGCTCACCATCATGTTTTTGTCAAGGTGGGCCTCATCAAAAGGTATGCTGGTTAGGTCATCCGCAGGTTCAGGTCGGCTTAGATCCTCCTCGGGTCTTTGATCCGAAATTTCAATAGTGAGTGTTTCATTACCTCCCCTTTGCACTTTCGTGGCTGTTACATAGCATCTGCGGGCCAAGGTCTGGTCTCTCCTAACTTTGCCAGTTCCATGTGTGGTGGGAAACTTGAGTTTTAAGTGCGGTACGGATCCAATCACCCCCATCTTCATCTGGCTTGGTCTTCCCAAGATGGCGTTGTATGCTGAAGGAATTTTAACCACCATAAACTGCACCATTACTATAGTTATCTTCGGCTCCGTGCCTAGAGTGAGTGGGAGGGTTATTGTTCCCAGTACGGGGACTTTCTCATTCCCGAACCCCACGAGAGGTGCTACATTGGGTTTAAGTCTGTCTTCAGCGATCCCTATGTTTCTCATTGCCTCGTAATAAAAGACATCGCTGGCACTTCCGTTGTCGATGTAGATCCTTCTTACCACATGATTGTAGATAACCGCGCTGATGACAATGGCATTGTCGTGAGGGAACTCAATACCAGCGAGGTCGGCCGAGGAAAAAGTGACGGGCTCGTCCCTCCAAGACTTCAGTCTCTTGGCTAGAGATCCGACTATTGGGTTTATAGTTCGATCTGCCTTTTTTCTGGCCGAGCTCGGTGTTCCTCCAGTGATAATGTTGATTATTCCTGCTGTAGGTCGATTGGCCCCTTCTTCACTATTCTTTCTTTCTGGTCGGTCACGCCTGGTGTCTCTCCTGTTGAAGTTGTTCGGGGCTCTGCCTGCTCTTTGTCTAGGTCGGCCGTTATAGGCATAATGGTTCCCTTGTGGGTACCTTCTTTGGCTGACGTCTTGTGTCGTGTCGCCAAACATGAATCTTTTCAGCCGACCTTTTCTCACAAGGTTTTCGATCTCATTCATGAGGTCAGTGCATTCCTCGGTAGAGTGGCCGTGGTCTCAGTGGAATACACACCTTTTGTTTTTGGGCCTTTGGGGGTTTGGCTTCATTGGCCTTGGCCATTTCAGCTCGGGATCCGATTCTATCTGCATCAGTATTCTTTCCCTCGTTGTGTTCAAGGGAGTGTAAGTGTCGTAGCCCTTCTTTTCCAGGCTTCTTCTGATCGGATACCCTCTAGGCCGGTTTGGCCTTTTTCCCCCTTGGTCTCTCTCGACCTCTCTCCCCTTTTTTTTGTAGCTTCTGAACTCTCCTTTGCTTTCTTCATTATTTAGCCGAGTGGTCATCGTCTCTTCAGCGTTGATGTATTTTTCAGCCCGTTGTAGGAGTTCGGGCAAGGTCTTTGGGGGTTTTAATGAGAGGGAGAACTTGAAGTGGAATTCCTCGTCCGTGAGACCATTCATTAGGCTAGCCACCGCCACGGACTGTTCTAAGTCCTTCACTTGCAAAGCTTCAGCGTTGAACCTTGTGACATATTCTCTTAGAGACTCTTCAGGCTTTTGCTTGACCGCCATTAAGTTGAGAGTTGTCTTCTTGGCTCGGCGGCTACTGACGAAGTGAGTCAAGAAGGAGTGTCCCAGCTCTTTGAATGAGTGTATCGATCGGGGAGTTAGCCCTGAGTACCAGGACCGAGCTGCTCCCTTTAAGGTCCCCAAGAATGCTTTGCACATTAAAGAGTCATTTGCACCCTGTATAGACATATTAGCACGGAAAAGTTCTAAATGGTCAAAGGGGTCTGATGTACCGTCGTACGCTTTGATCACAGGCATCCTAAATCCCGGTGGTGGCTGAGCCCACTCGATTTCTTCCAAGAATGGTAAGGTTTCTAGTAATCTAAGCTCGTCCATATGGACTTGTGCCTTATCTTGAATCTGTCGTTCCACGGCTTCCATCCTGGCCTCAAGTTGGTCACGAGTTTTATCCTCAACTGTGGGTGCCATGGAGATGGTTTTACGCGGGTTTTTAGTGGAATGGCTTTGTGGGGTTTTAGGTTTACTTTTCTCCGCAGCTTCTGGTACAGAGGAAAAGCTGCCGCTGGCGTTCCCTTCCGAGGGTGGGGATGGTGGAAAGGGTAATAGTTGGTCGGAGTCATTTCTGGGCGGTGGCTGTTGGGTTGGAGCAGAACGTGTGAGAAGGTGTGCTTGGACCAGCTTGGTTAGGCTCCTTAATTGTTGGGAGAGTTGCTCAAATTGCTCTGCCGTTGGGGGTGGCCGCCTCCCTTGTTGGTCATCTAAATGTCGTCTGGGCTTGCAGGAGCTGTTGGTTCCTCTTCCTCTGCCGTTCTTCTTCTGGGTGCCATCCTAGACATCAACAATGGGGTTGGTAAAGACCCCTCTACTTGGCGCACCAAATGTTGAAGTCAAGGATGGATTTTAGGGTGAATTACGGCAAGATTTCTCTATGGGTCAGTTGCTTTGCCTTTTTTCGAAGATTCGGGTCCTATTTATAGGCCGAGGAAGGCCTTAAGATGATATGGACAGAGTGAAGGATGACATGGACTGGCTGATTCGGACTCATCTGATTGCAGCCGAATAGGATTGGTTCTACCTTGCCAACTTGTGGTACAGGCTGGCGAAATAGCCGAGGTCAGGTTTCCCGCCTAAAGCTTCCTACTGTGCGTTGAGTACCGAGGTGGTGATGAACCAGGCCTGGTCAGCGTATCAGACGCCGACTCAAGCATTAGATAACATATTAAGGTCAGCGTGACAGGCACTGACCCAGGGACCTTCGTCCGAGGTTAACATTGAGTTGTGATAACTAAGGTCACGTCATTATCTGACAGGTCTTCTCTTGTCATGCCGAGGTAAAAGATTGAATTACTCTTGTTGACAAATTACCCATCATCACATATGTACTTGGTTTTGCCTTTTCTAGTTTGTGTTGGCGGCTCATTTATTCAACATCAACTCTGTTGCAGATTCTAAGATTCTGAAAAAGTTACCACCAGATTCAACTGAGCAATATGTGCAAATTACAGCCATCCAGAATGATGTGATAATGCGTATAATTGGGGGTAAGCATGTGAATAAAGGGAAAAAAAATCAAACCTTAATTCTAATCATTTTTAATGAGTAACAACCCTTAAACTAAACCTTAATTGTTATCATTTTCATTACATTGTGTATGCTTTAATGCTTCACTGATTGGCTTATTACAATCCTCTTCTCTTCTCTGGGGTGTCCCTAAGGGAAGCTATACAATTGACCCAAATGGGTCATTATTTATATCTAAGTCCAGTCATATGATATGCACTACATTTTTGGTCAACAATGATTGCATTTTTTTTTATAACCAAAAAAATTGATTGCATTTTTTTTAAGGGAATAAGTTTAAATTTTTCGTTTTAAAAAATATTTTTTTTTTGAAAAGAAAGAAAAAGGTTACAATCTTATTATAAATATTGGATAATCATAGCTTCTTATTACCATTTACGTTCATTGCCCGAAAAAAAAAAAACTCTGTTTTTTAATTATGAGATCTTTTTAGTGGTTGAAATAAATGTTATATTATCACGCATTAATGTTATAAGAGTTGATCACCACTTGCAAAGGGTTAATTCGGTTGATAAGAGGAGTTTTATTTTCTTATCAATTTGATGTCGGTCATTATCCAAAGAATTTTAAAAATAAAATTCTGAATATATTAAGCTGTTGTGAAATTTTGTATCTTTAAAATTATTTAAAAATAAATTAAATTCGAATAAAATTAGCATGATACTTCTTGTTGTATTAAAAAAATTACTATTCAATATACTAACAGTAAATTTTTTAATTTCACAGAAGAGTTATAAAAGTGATACATATTTTTTTTATAAAAATTAAAAAAATAAATAAAAAATAGGTTCTATGGTAGTGTATGATACAATAATCCTTAAAAAAAAATAAAAATCGATTATGTTTTATTTTTTTATAATCAAAAACCTTTTACATGTAAGTCCCAAAATTTATCTTGTACCAGATATTGATATTGGAATGGACGGTTTATATACTTTTTTATTGATCTAATGAGAAAGTTTTTATAGAACTATTTTTGGACTCGTATCTTTTCTTGATTGTTTGCGTTACTAAACAGGCGAAAAGACTGAAATGGTTGTTTTCACTGATAATTTCCATCAATCTAATGATCAAACACAACTATGAATTTGCAAAAGGAATTGCTTTGTGCAGATATTTCGGTGGTTGCAGCTGTTATAAAACAAGACTCAGTGAAATGGATTCAGACCAATAGCAAAAACATCGAAGCTGGACTCAGTGAAATGCATATCAAATTACATCAAATAAGTTGTAAAGTAAATGCATGTGCAGTACTAATGACAATCAGAAATCAGCAATGCATGATATTGTTCTAGCACAAATGTTCATGGATGCAATTTAACTAAGTTGATCTTTCGACCCAGATGGGCGTATACCACCAGCTGTATGGTAATGCATCGAATGCGTCGCTCTTCTTGTATTTTCCTTTACTAGAATCATAAATCAGACACTTTGATTTTGGATTTTCCCTGGCTAAGAAGATTTTCTCGTGCAATTCTTCATCAAGGCCTTGTACAGCAAAACTAGAGCCCCAAGGACCAAGAAACACAGTTAAGTCTCTCATATCCTTCACCTCTTCCCAAGAGACAGCAACACAATTCTCAAGCTTCAGTTTTATAGATTGTCTGAGCAGCACTATAATTCCCAGATAGCTTTACCCCGAGAAGTTCACCGTTGAACTTGAAGAAACAGGAGAGGCGAACGTGCCGGAAATCCTTGCCCGAAATTTCTGTCCAATCTTCCGTATAAGCGTCGAAAGTGGAATCCTTCCACGTGAATCGATACAATACAAAATCCCATCATTGCAAACAGCTTGCTTAAGAACACCAAACCAGGGTTTCAAATAGCTACTGCAAAACAGAATAGCGGCTGCTATCTCGTGGTAGTGACGGTGTGAATATCAATCACACTAGTAACGGCAGATAATGGCCGATAGTGGCAATAACGGCCGCTATTGGTGCTACCGTCCATTCTCCGTTGAAATGGGGTATTAAAAAAAATTCAGCCTGGCGTGGGGCTGTGGGCATCGTGGCTGTCGGAAGCTGGATTAAGTTGTTTGTTCAATAGATTCCTTTTCTCTATTTTGTTGGGAAATCACATAGTTCTGTATGATTTTAGCATCTTGATGCAACAAGTCTGCCTATTTGTTTGTTTCTTTGATGGATTTTTTTTTTGATTGAACCATGCTCTGTACTAATACTCAATTTCATTGACTGTACATCATGCATTTTAAGATTCCATGTAGATTGCTAATTATGCTTATTCTGTTTCAAATTATATGTCAACATAAACTATGGATTTTTGTTTATGTCTGCATTCTGTAATAAGAGTATAATCTTTCTGAACCAATGGCAATGCATATTTCAGTTAAATGTCAATTGTTAAGATTCTCGACTAGCTTAACAAAGAAGGTAAACATCTTTAATAAGAGTATGATCTTTTGTAAAACAATATAGTTTATATCTCTCTTCATTTTCCATGTCAATTATGTTCTGCTCATGACAATGAAACCCTGTTTGACGTTGTCAGCTTGAAGGTATTCTCATGATCTTACTAAAGATAATGTTGGATCCTACTGAAACTATGACTAATAACTTTGCTTCTTGCAGACCCCAGCGGAAATACCTGTGGAAGAGAGATGCAGGATTAATCATGTCGCAACAAGTATAATTGCACTATCATAGATTTCCCTTTGCAAATAATCAAATTTTACATATCTGCATTGACCAATGATCATAATAATACATGGTAGGAACTTAAGATATGTAAAACAAGATAGATACCCCCAGAGAATCATGTTCAAACTGATTAAATTTCTTTTTCCGGATGGGGCTGATACTGATACAGATTAGAATTTGCTTTGGGCTGAAAACTGTCTAGCCTTTGAATAACTTATCTGTAATTAGGTTGAATATTAAAATGGTGCAATCTGAAGCTATTCTCCTATTTATAGGCTTTGCAAACCTATTTTCCGATCCCACAGTCTAAAACACACTTAGGTGAAGATATTGATTGATGCAAACCTATTTTTAGTTCCATAGCCTAAAACACAATAAGGTCAAGTTATCAGTGTTTAAATAAATATCTGATTTCTCTCATTTTGCACAATAAATAAATAGAGGGGAACATTGGTGCAACGGTAAAAGTTGCTCATTTGTGATTGGGAGGCTACCTCTTACACCTCACAATGTGAAAGTCTACAATAAGTTGTCTTTTCTTTTTAATAAATATATAAAAAAAGCTCCTAAAATTAAATGACATTAGATGATACGAAATTGAAGCACATTATTACTTTTTCTCTTTTACTATAGTTGGTTTGAACCCTTCTTCATCTTCTACCACTTTCCTCTTCCTCTTCTACCACTTTCTTCTGTTTTGATGGGTTTGGTCCATTGTGAGTAGCAATGAACTTTGTAATTTTCAGGATCAAGCAAACAGTGCAGTGTAATCTATAATGATACATGCTGCATTTGCTGACAATTAGATATACTTTTGGATATATCTTTATGTTACTGTTGTTTTATGTATTTGTGGGGAATGCCATTTTTTCATGCTAGGGATGAAATGCAACGCTCAAAAGCAATTGATCGTGATTCATACAACTCTGGTGATTGGTTCAATAGGTCTGATTTCTCATTTTCAAGTTTTCTTTTTAATTTCATTAATCATTTCATAATTTTGACTTTCATTCTGATAAAAAGTGTTATTCAATTATCTACTTGATGAGATTCTCAGAAAGTCGTTACTTCAAATAGGAGTAGTATCTCTTTCCTCGGTGTGGATTAACTGCTAGTTGTAAAATATCTCAGCTCACCTCAACTTCAATTTTTTCTTGTTATGATCTTCATATTAGACTTCACGTACAATTCTAACAGCTGTAATCATCATCTTATTTTATTTTTGATATGATAAAGTCTACCTGTGTTAGGCCAGGCCCAATAACGTCAGAGATTACCACATGACAAAGATTCACTGGTTTACGTGTCCTTCGACGACAGAGGCATAGCGCGTCACCTGTCGCTGGGCGACAGGCTCTTTGCCCCACGTGGCATTCGACGAAACAGGTAGAAGTACGTGATCATACCTGTCGGCTATCGACAGACTCGTAATCTGTCGCCTGCAATCATAACGCGACACATGGCACGCATATCCTACCGCGCGGGAGACAGATTCCCAATCCGTCGCCTTCAGTCATAGGGCGACGCGTGGCGCACAGTTTCGGCTCCCGCTAGCGACAAACCCCTGACGCCACAACGTGCCACGTGCTATAAGTCCCTCGCCGGCGACAGGCTCCGGAAGCTCCC
Source organism: Heritiera littoralis (assembly GCA_031772115.1). NCBI lineage: Eukaryota > Viridiplantae > Streptophyta > Magnoliopsida > Malvales > Malvaceae > Heritiera > Heritiera littoralis. Next base: position 1,580,727 of record JAPDPK010000151.1, on the reverse strand, counting down.
GATTTTCAAGGAACTTGTGTTATATCAAGACACAAACTCTCCATAAGAAAAGGACTCATCCTCAGAAATTAACCTAGAATCTTGGTCTATAAATAGGCCCCCAGGTACAACTTTATTCTCTAATTTTTGACTACTGGCTTTTACGCTTCCTAATACCTAAGACCTTTTTGCTGACTTAAGCATCGGAGTGTCTACGCAGGGAACCACCCCTGCGTCTCTCTGACTTTTCTTGTTTTACAGAAGCCTCTTGGAGACGCGTGGAGACTAAGTACGAATATCGACGTCAGCATATCTTTATTGTTGTTTTGTGCAACAACAATTGGCGCCGTCCGTGGGAAATGTATAAAAAGCCAAGATTTTCTAAGATGGTGAGAACAAGATCTACAAACGCAAGGACTGGAAGTGAGGAAAACTCTGTGAGTTCCCCTGAACAACAGATTCGCCAGACAAACCAGGTGAATAGGGAGGAAGAAAGAATTACTGTGTCGGTGGCAGAATTCGAAGCTCTAAGGCGACAGAGCGAAGAAACAACCCAGGCACTGCGAGCCATGGTGGATCTGTTCCAAGGAGTTCTCCCGACGTTGGATCTGCCACCTGCCGTGCAGAACTTAGTAGGAGGAACAAATAGAGGTGTCTTGTCGCAGATGTTTGGGCGACAGGAGGAAACGACAGCGGCAGACCCCTCTCGTCGGCTAGAGGTCCCCCCGGCGGAAGAACATGACATTCATCAGGGCGCGACAGGACAGGGTAGCGGCAGGCCTGTCGCAGACATCCAGCGAGAGACTGAGGAAGCATTTGGCTTAGAGCCTGCGCCAGGGGTTAGGCGACAGGGTAGCGGGAGGCCTGTCGCAGGAACCCAGCGAGAGAATGAAGAAGCAGTAGAGTTAGAGCCTGCGACAGGGCTCAGGCGACAGGTTCCACATGTAGGGCGGCAGATGTCTGGGCGACAGGATTTTGACCGGGCGACAGGGTCTACCGCCCACCACCATGACTTATCGAATTTTGATGGTGCTAACTTAGACCATGGTATTGGAGGTGCTGGAAAGAATGGGGTCGAAGATCAAAGCACTTGGGGAACCGGATCGGAGTTTGACCCCACGTGGTGCACGCAAATGGCACGAACAAACGCACCTCAAGCTAAGGGCAAGGAAGTAGTAGGAGACCTACCTGATTCATCTCATGCCCAGCTCGCTCCCCCCGTGGACATGAAGAAGATGATAGAACAGGTACTGGAAGAGAAAAAGTTAGTGTCTGCAGAAGAGAGCCAGAGGAGGAGAGTACCGTTCTGCACAACCATCATGCAAAAACCTCTGCCCCCAAAGTTCAAAATGCCGCAGATGACCGCCTACACCGGAAAGATGGACACCTACGACCATATGCAAAACTATGAGGCACTAATGTTTTTACATGGATGGGAAGACGAGATAATGTGTAGGGCCTTTTCCTTAACTCTGTCGGGACATGCGATGAAATGGTTTAATAACCTGCCTGAAGGGTCCATTTTCTCTTTCGACCAACTGCGAAGTGAATTTCTCAAGGCATTTGCGGTAAATAGTCAGAGAAGGAAGGAACCGACCTACCTGCTCACTATTAAGCAGGGAGCTAAGGAGTCATTAAAAAGTTATGTGGATCGGTTCAGAGATGCTACTTTGGAGGTGCGAGATCTGCAAGTCGGTATAGCCGTGGCAGCCATGTTACAGGGGACAAGGTCTGAAAAATTGCAAGAATCCTTGTCGCTAGATCAGCCAACAACCATCTCAGACCTGCTTTCCCGCGCACATAAGTATGTAACCCAGGAGGAAGTAATGAAAATGGTGACGATAGGAGAATCCAAGGACGGGAGGAAACGAGGAAGAGAGGCCACTGAAGCATCTTCTAGCCAACCGAGAAAGTTTGAGAAATCTCCCGCACTGAAATACAATTCCTATACCCCACTCACCAAATCTCGAGCTTCAGTGTTGGCAGCCATTGAAGGATCAGGGCTTATACAGACTCCGAAGAAGACGTCCGGGAGTTTGGGCCGTGATTTAAGGTCATATTGCGATTACCACTCAGCGCACGGGCACACAACTGAGAAGTGTAGGGAGTTGATGAATCAACTAGAAAAGCTAGCACGAGAGGGAAAAATAAACCGTTTTGTATGGAGAGGTGATAGAAGTAACTATCCTGCACAGAACAGAGGAAACAATTTCAAAGATAGAAGAAGTGAAAACAGAAGACCTGTTAGACGGAATGAAGGTGAAAGAAGAGATAATGACAGAAGGGTAGAAAGAAGGAATCGAGAGGAAGACAATGAACCCACAGGGCCAGCTATTAACGTGATATCCGGGGGTGAGTCATTAGCTGGCACTTCTTCCTCGTCTCGAAAGACCTACGCCCGACAGGCTTATCAAATTAATTCGGTAATGGAGGAAAAGCATGATGAAGAGCCCATCACCTTCACGCCAGCTGACAGAGGTGATGTAATGATCCCTCATGATGACCCAATGGTGATTTCGGCAGTAATAGCAAAACACCCAGTGAGTCGCATCTTAGTTGATAATGGGAGTTCGGTGAATTTGATTTATTGGAGTTGCTTTGAGAAAATGAACATCTCCAATGATAGGTTGAAGCCAGTAACCACACCACTGTATGGCTTCTCAGGAGAAAAAGTGAAGGTGGAGGGAGCAGTTCAGCTACCTGTGACATTGGGGGAAAATTCGAAGTGTGTCACTCGACAAGCGTTGTTTATGGTGGTGAAATCAACTTCCGTGGCGTACAATGTGATCCTCGGGCGGCCATTGTTAAATGACATGAAAGCGGTGGTGCATCCCTGCTATTTGCTAATGAAGTTTCCGACTCCCCGCGGCGTCGGACAAGTGCGGGGAGATCAAAGGAAAGCCAGGACATCTGAAGAAGTAAAAAAGGAGATAGTCCGATGCTTAAGAGAGAATTGTGATGTGTTTGCATGGACTCCAGCCAATATGCCTGGAATAGACCCTAAAGTTATTTGCCATTGGTTGAACGTAATCTCAGGGGCAAAGCCGATAAAACAGAAGAAGAGGAATTTTGCTCCAGAGAGGCAACAGGCAATAAACGAAGAAATAACGAAGTTGTTGCAAGCAGGATTTATCAGAGAAGTTAATTATCCAGAGTGGTTGGCTAATGTTGTGATGGTGAAGAAAACCAACGGGAAATGTAGAATGTGTGTAGAATTCACAGATCTGAATAAAGCTTGTCCTAAAGATTCATATCCACTACCTCGAATTGACAAGTTGGTAGATGAAACTTGTGGTTATGAACTACTTAGCTTCTTGGATGCCTTTTTAGGGTACCACCAAATTTTGATGCATCCAGATGATGAGGAGAAGTCCTCGTTCATTACCAATGGTGGGACATATTGCTATCGAGTGATGCCGTTCGATTTGAAAAAAACAAGGTGCAACCTACCAACGCATGGTAAATAAGGTGTTCCAAGACTTGTTGGGCAACACTATGGAAGCTTATGTTGATGATATGATCATTAAAAGCAGACAAGGAGAATCACATGCCGAGAAAATGACTAAGGTATTCGATGTGCTACGACAATACAAGATGAAGTTGAATCCCAACAAATGCTCATTCGGGGTGAGATCTGGAAAGTTTCTGGGATTCATGATTACTAACTGAGGGATAGAGGCTAATCCCGAGAAAGTTCAAGCTATTTTGGACATGAGGCCGCCTAATACAGTAAGAGAAGTCCAACGGCTAACAGGAAGAATGGCAGCCTTGAGTCGTTTCTTGTCCAAATCAGCTGAAAGAAGTCTACCATTTTTCAAGGCAATAAAGGCAGGAAAGAACTTCAAGTGGACGGAAGAGTGCAACGATGCCTTTGAAAGGTTGAAAGACTACCTGAAAGAGTTGCCTCTATTATCCCGACCACATCCCGGAGACCACCTCCTTATGTACCTCGGTGTGGGAGAGAAAGCTGTAAGTGCAGTCCTACTAAGGAAAGATGGGGATATAGATTGCCCGATTTATTATGTAAGCAAAGTCCTGTTAGATGCCGAGGCAAGATACCCCTTAGTTGAAAGAATAGCTTTATCCCTGGTGATGGCAACTCGAAAATTACGACCGTACTTCCAAGCTCATTCGATGACTATCTTAACAGATCAGCCCCTCAGGCAAATACTGCAGAAACGAGAACACTCCGGACGTCTGATTAAGTGGGCTATCGAATTGAGTAAATATGACATCTACTTCCAGCCTCGTCAAGCAATAAAAGGGCAAGCATTGGCAGATTTCATTGTGGAATGCACTGGCCGAGACGTCCAAGAGGAAACAGAGTTAGTCTGGTGGAAATTATTTGTCGACGGAGCTCGTAACATGGACGGCAGTGGAGCCGGAATTGTGCTAATATCACCTGAAAGGGAAACCTATGAGTATTCCCTACGCTTCGATTTCCCAAGTTCCAACAATATAGCCGAGTACGAAGCCTTGATAGCTGGGATGAGACTTGCTGAGAAACTAGGAGTCAGCAACTTAATGGCACACAGCGATTCACAATTGGTGGGTAAACCAGTTTTCGGGTGAGTATGAAGCAAGAGAACCCGCCTTAGTCCCTTATATACAAAAGGTACAATTAATGGCACAGTCGTTCAAACGCTTCCAGCTGACTCAGATAACTCGAACAGAGAACAACCATGCAGACGCTCTTTCAAAGTTGGCTTCTTCAAGAGGGGTCAAAGGGGGTATGGTCAAAGTAGAATCCCTCGCTAGACCAAGCATTGAAGAAGAAGATGTCTGTGATGTCGAAATCGGAGACGATTGGAGAAGCCCAATCAAAGATTACATACTGGGGGCACACTCCCCACTGACAGAGACAAAGCTCGAAGGCTGAAGTTAAAAGGTGCCAGGTTTACCGTGGTGAATGGGGAACTCTATAAACGAGGATTCACAATGCCCCTGTTGAAGTGTCTAGGGCCCCAACAGGCTGAGTACACCTTAGCTGAAGTTCATGAAGGAATATGCGGTGAACATTTGGGGGCTCGAGCCTTGGCCTCGAAAATATTGCGCTCAGGGTTTTATTGGCCTACACTGAGAAGGGATGCCACAGACAAAGTATGTGAAAATGTCAGAAATTCGCCCCCATAACTACTGCGCCTGTTTCGGCTCTTCAGAACACCCTCCAACCAACTCCATTTGCACAATGGGGACTCGATATCCTGGGGCCTTTTCCCCTAGGCACAGGACAAAGGAAGTATTTGCTTGTGGCCACAGATTACTTTACCAAATGGATAGAGGCCGAGCCTTTGGCTACAATATCTGAAAAGAGGGTCGAAGCAATGGTGTGGAAACACATAATTTGCAGATTTGGTATCCCCCACATAATAAATGCAGATCATGGGAAGCAGTTCGACTGTGACGCTTTCCAAAATTTTTGTAGTGGCCTGAAGATTCTCCTACGAATATCTTCTGTGTCTTACCCACAGGCCAATGGGCAGGCAGAGGTGAGCAATCGAACTATACTGCATGGGTTGAAGACTAGGTTGGACAAGGCTAAGGGACCATGGGTAGATGAGCTCCCAAGTGTCCTATGGGCCTACAGAACGACAAGCAAAGTGTCAACAGGTGAAACACCGTTCAACTTGGTATATGGCACTGAAGCCCTCATCCCAGTAGAAGTTGGAGCTGAGTCACCCTGGTTAGTCCCCTACATCGAGGAACTCAATTCTCAAGGACTAAGGGAGAATCTAGACCTGCTAAACGAGTTGAGAGACAAAGCAAAAATGAGACTAGATGCTTACCAATAGAAGGTAGCTACTTATTACAATGCACGGGTGAAAAACAGAGAAATGCAAGAAGGAGACCTGGTGTTGAGAAAGTCAGCAATCACAAATGCCCACAAGGAGGATGGAAAGCTCCGGGCTAATTGGGAAGGACCATACAGAATCAGAAATATAGTCGGACCTAGCACGTGTACCTTGGAAACCTTGCAAGGAAAGAAGATCTCAAAGACTTGGAATGCCAACCATCTTAAGCTATATTGGCAGTAAACATTGTAATTTTTGATTGCTATTATTCTTATCTTTACTTTCCCATCTATTACTACATTATTTTACAGATGTTATTATTTCTCTGATTCATGAATAAAGGCCAGCCAATCATCTTCTATATTCTCTAACGCAATATGTGAGACAGATTATGTGTTACAGGAATTGAAATGAAGCAATAGCTGGCAAACACAAAGTCCCTAAGCGAAAAATGCGCGAGATGGGCATAAACAAAAGTCCCTAAGCGAAAAATGCGCGAGATGGGCAAAAACAAAAGTCCCTAAGCGAAAAATTCGCGAGATGGGCAAAAACAAAAAGTCCCTAAGCGAAAAATGTGCGAGACGGGCAAAAACAAAAAGTCCCTAAGCGAAAAATGCGTAAGACGAGCAAAAACAAAAAGTCCCTAAGCAAAAAATGCGCGAGACGGGCAAAAACAAAAAGTCCCTAAGCGAAAAATGCGCGAGACGGGCAAACAAAAAGTCCCTAAGCAAAATATGCGCGAGACGGGCAAAAGACCAGTCATTAATATGAAACGTACGTACAAAAGGTACAGGTACAAGCTATATAGCAAGTTACGAGGTATTTTACAAAATTCTCGGATTCATATGTTTCAATAAGTCGACAAATTATTCTTACAAGTCCTTAGGCAAAAATAACACGAAATTGGCACAACGCTCGAGAAAAATTCATCTTTGAACAAAATGACAACACTGTTTCAAACAAGAACTTGGGGAGCAACATGGTGTAAAAGTAAAGTCATACAAGGTACTCTACTAAAGCAAAAGAAAGAGCTACAAAATGAAAAACGGTACTTTTCATTCAAAATGAATCTATACACCGAAGTTAACAAACAAAACAAAAACAAAAACTACAAAACTCTAATCTACGGCAATGACCGAATCAGCCGGCTGGGAAGACGCTACATCAGCACTAACGTCTCAAGAAGCTTGGGGCTCAGGAACTGGAGAAGTCAAAGAACCAGGATCCTGGGAAGACGAGGAAGCCACCCTGGAAGCAGGAACGTCACTTGAAGGCCCAACCACGGCCGCAGAGTCTGGCACGGGATCAACGGCAGCAGAATCTGAAATTTGGAACTCTTCGCTGTCCAACCCCAGCAGTGCCTCGATAGACTCAGGCTGATCACCTGTCTCGATAGGCTCAGAGACGTCACGCACTGCCAGAGGCTCAGATCGATCAAATGCCTCGGAAGACTCAGGCGTCTGTAACGGCTGTCGAGGAGGCCACGGACCCTCAAGGTTGTCCAGATTATTTACGGCCCCTTCCGCTAAATAGGCCTCCGGACTTTGTGCGTCGGGCTCATACTTGGTCCAAGAAGGAGCATCGTAGTACTTAGCCTCCTCGGTGAAGAGCAATTCAGGAAAAGCCTCACTAGGCCGATGCTTCTCCAGCCAAGCGCGAGCCAAATAGAAACCGTACTTAATAAATCCCGTCGAGAACGCCGCCTTCTGGTCAAAACAATGCTGGGATAAGCGGTATTCACGAACGGCCTCAATTTGAGCTTCTCTTTGACGATCCAATACATTGTGCAGCTCCTCAATAGCCTCATCTCGCTGCCTCTCCATGGCTCCCCGATCCTCGACGGCCTTGTTATAAGCCTCTTGGTACCCTTGAAGGGAAGACACCTTCGCCTGCTCTTCTTGGAGCCTTAGCTCGAGATCAGCATTCTTTCGCTCGAGATCAGCGTTCCTTTTGTTTACCTCCTCCACCCTGTTGACATAAGGACGAAGCTGGTTGACCTCGTTTGAAAGCTCCATCTTTTGATCCCGAAGCTCGCGAATCTCTTTGCTAGCTTGCTCTCTAAGAGCCCGGTGCCGAGCATTGACGGCCGCAATTTGTTGAGCTGACTGATGAGACAAAAAACAAAAGTAACTCAGAAAATCTTTAGACGAGGAAATTAGTTACCAAACGAATACAAAACTCTTACCTTCATAGCGAGATAGTCAGAGTTATCCTCCGCCTCTAGAATGTTTGAAAAAAGCCCCCCTTGTCACGGGGGAGAATGGTGCTCCAAGCCAGACGAGACGCTATCCCGGCATCCTCGATGCTATCGTTGTCGTTCACTCCAGGATAGGTCTGAAAATTGTCCCCACTGACGACGACCCCACTATCGATCACATAGCGCCTCAAAGAAGGGTCTACCACCTTGGGCAAGACTGGTCTTGTAGGCATTGAGGCTTCAACAATCAGCCTCTTCCTGTATTTGCGCCTCGGCTGGCGAGGAGCCGACCTACCCTCAGCAACACGAGAGCTACCTTCTTGAGGGACTAGATCACTCCTTTAAGACTCGGAGCTCTCGCGATCGCCTGAACCTCGATCAGGGACAAGAGGCCTCTTCCGTTTGTTTCTCCCGGCCTCTTGTGTAGGACGGCTAGATTCACCAGTAAAGGGAGGAGGAGGAGGAGGAGGAGGAGTAGGAGCACGAGCCGATCCAGATAGGGCTCCAACGGGCGACCGAGGAAGAGGAGCCACCGGAGCAACAACACTGGCATCCCTCCTACGCATCAAATCTCGGAAGTTCATGCCTGCACAATGTATAAAGAAAGGATTAGCCGACCAAGTAAAACATCACGCACATGTGTACAAAAAATAAACAAGGATGGAAAACCTAGAAAACCACCAAAGTCCTCTAAACTATACAGATTCGAATCGAACGGAAAATCAACGAAGGGGCTCCCAAAGGTGTCAGCTTGAGCCCACTCAGGGCCATCCCCTAAATAACCACTAGTACCCGCAGCCTCAGGGGTCTCGTCCTCCGAATCTGAAGAGGACTCATCTACAAGGCGGCCTACGGGGGTAGATGCTTCGGCTACTGGGATCGGGGATGGCTGACTAAGGCCAGCGTCAGAGAAACGGGGAGTTGTAGGCAGGTTAGATGGGGCAGCAGAAGCTTCAAGAACGGTCCTGCTTACGCCCCAGCCGGCAGCGGCAATGTTTTCCGGGGTTAGAAGAGAAAATAAATTACGCTCCCCGGTAGAACAGATTCGCCGAATAGGCTCGCCAAATTGATCTCTTAAAATTTCTGTCCTGAACCTATCCAAACGCTGTGAGTGGTCAGAGGCATCACGATTCCATCTAGAGCGAATCCGTAAATTGCTTGGAATCTCGACAACGACCCACTCGCTCTCAAAACCGCGCAGTTTATTGGGGAGATCCGAGAAGATTTTATTATTAGGAAACTCGCCGACTATTAACCGTTGAATAGAGAACGTTATCAATCCTTTCAGCATACGAACTCTAAAAAAGGCGCTTAAAAGGGGAACCGTTGGCACAATACCTAGATGGTGACACACTATGGAAAACGCTACCAGCTGAGCCCACGCATGGGGGTGGAGTTGACACGGGACGATGTCCTTGTATCTAAGAAATGCTTCGCCAAACTCCGGAAGAGGGAAGCGAAAACCAAAAGACAAAGAAGCCTTATGGACGGCCACACCATTTCTAACCAAATCAGGCGTGACCTCCCCTTGCACTGGAAGTCTATAGCCATAACCCGAGGGAAGAGGGAAACGAGTCCTAATATCCTCTAAGTCAGTATTTGTTAAAGAACACACAAGACCACCTGTCTTAAGTGTTTTACCCGGGCGTAGCAAAGACATGGCAAAAGAAAGCAAAAACTACCCGACGAAAGTATCTACAGGCGACAGACCCTTTGGGCGACAGACCCCTCGGGCGACAGACCTAGTACGACGACAGACCCTACAGACGACAAACCCTTTTGGGCGACAGACCCCTAGGGCGACAGACCTAGTACGACGACAGACCCTTGGACGATAGACCCCACGGGCAACAGACCTACTGAAAAGACACTTGCGAAAGACTAAACTCTACGCGGAAGACAAAATCACCTGCGGGAGATCTAAAACTAGTGCGGTAGGCGAATATATAAGGCGACAAGGGTATACTTACTGACGATAAGATAAGCGAGAGACTCCATGCGCGAGAGCGAAAGACTCTTTGTGGCGAAAGAGCGGAAAAAGGGCGACAGATGACTGCTCAGAGGTTTTCTCGTGCGTTCTTTCGTTGGGTCCCAGCAGTTTATATAGCCGCGACAGGGAATGCCAAACGTCGCGCCTGATCACACCTGTCGCAGAGTAGAATTTTCCACCTGCAAAAAATACCAAAGAAATTGCAAAAGAACAAAGAGAACTACCAATTGTGGGCTGAGGCCCAAGAACATATATTTATACTCTCTTTGTCGGAGAAATCCAACAAGAGAGTGGGGAGCAATTGATATGACAAAGTCTACCCGTGTTAGGCCAGGCCCAATAACGTCAGAGATTACCACATGGCAAAGATTCACTGGTCCACGTGTCCTTCGGCGACAGAGGCATAGCGCGTCACCTGTCGCTGGGCGACAGGCTCTTTGCCCCACGTGGCATTCGGCGAAACAGGTAGAAGTACGTGATCATACCTGTCGACTATCGACAGACTCGTAGTCTGTCGCCTGCAATCATAACGCGACACATGGCACGCATATCCTACCGCGCGGGAGACAGATTCCCAGTCCGTCGCCTTCAGTCATAGGGCGACGCATGGCGCACAGTTTCGGCTCCCGCTAGCGACAGACCCCTGACGCCACAACGTGCCACGTGCTATAAGTCCCTCGCCGGCGACAGGCTCCGGAAGCTCCCGATTTTCAAGGAACTTGTGTTATATCAGGACACAAACTCTCAGTAAGAAAAGGACTCATCCTCAGAAATTAACCTAGAATCTTGGCCTATAAATAGGCCCCCAGGTACAACTTTATTCTCTAATTTTTGACTACTGGCTTTTACGCTTCCCAATACCTAAGACCTTTTTGCTGACTTAAGCATCGGAATGTCTACGCAGGGAACCACCCCTGCGTCTCTCTGACTTTTCTTGTTTTACAGAAGTCTCTTGGAGACGCGTGGAGACTAAGTACGAATATCGACGTCAACATATCTTTATTGTTGTTTTGTGCAACAACAATTTTCATTTTAGTTACATCTTAAATAGGTTGCTAAAATCTCTGCATTGGCTGTTACCGCACAATTATTCTACTATTTCGACTGCATTGTATGATACACCTAATGATCTTTGGATTCAGTCATTTCAGCTAGAATACAGCCAAGACTGGCAGATCCATCCTTCAAGCCTCAAAGGAGTCACATTCCTGCAGCTATAGAGAACTTTACGAATGTCTTACGCATTCGGTATTCTTCACCTCTTTTCCGTCTAAGGACAGCAAATGTTATCCAGGTGAGTAAAACCCCGGTGAATAAATTCCTTCCTATATGATTGTGAAAGTAAAACCCAGACAAATGCATTTCCTACATTTTGCTATATCAAACTAAACTATTCCAACTGATGTTTCCAGAAAATGTATCTTGGTCATTTCGGTTTAATGTTGCATCATAGGTTTTATATGCATTATATCTAAATTGGCATCGTGTTTACCTTGTACTATTTCAATGTTGTGTTTCCGACTTCTATATCCTATATTGCTCCCCTTGGTTGCCTGACGACCCCCTCCACCATGTAAGAAAAGAAAGTGACAGTGAATACTTTGAAAGCTGAAGACTGACGCCTTCTTGCCCTTATTGGCTTCAGTCTTTATAAGAATGGATATGGTTAAAGGGTAACATTAGGAGAGTTGCACAAAGAAACCTATCATTATCTACTAAATGATGAAATGATATGGCTTATGTTTCCAGGAATGAGTATGGTTCCATAACACTGGTCCATCATGGGTCCCTGGCGTTATTGTGATGAGCATTGAAGATGGTACCAAACGTGCCCCAGGGCTATCTCAGATCCCTTGTGGGTATTGAACATATATATATATATAGACACACGTAATTATTATTAAACTGATGATGTTATCTATCATTGTTTAGTAATTCATTGTTTTTTACAGCTTTTCTTATATTGTGGTTATCTTCAATGCATGTCCAACTGAGGCATCATTCATTAGCCCTACTCTGTGAGGGAAGACACTTCAACTGCACCCCATACAGGTAGACAAGTTTATTAGTCTGAGGACAGGGGTTCATATATAATGCAAATCGCAGTCTCTGTATTTGATGCTTCTACGTTATGTTTCTGTTTGGTAACTTTCAACTCAACTAAACTAATAATTTTGAGCTTATTAGATGTTCTTGATGGCATTGTGGAGTTCAACTGAAAGATTCAAAAGAAAAGGAAAAGGGAATCTACAAGTCTGATAATCATCACCATAGCTTTCTTCAATCCTTTATTTATACACTGAGAAGAGGGGATGAAGTTGTTGGGATTTTTCAAGCAGAATCGTATTCCACAAACGAATGAGACCAACGCAGAATTAAATCAAACACACAAGAGACAAGATTTAACGTGGTTCGGCCCAAGTGCCTACATCCACGGATAAAAGAGAAAAATCTACTATAAAACATAGAGATTACAAAGAGTACAAAACATCTTAAAACAAACACTAAGCCTAAGCCCCGAAACAAACTTAGTTTTTGCTCCATAGTGTTTAACCCATGGAATTCCCATGCAACACGGTGTTTTCTCCAACTCTTTCTCAAATCCCTACAAACCCATCTCTCACACAGAGATTACATAGTGATTACATCTCTCTCAATCCCTTCTAAAGGTTAAGACCCACTCTATATTTATAGAGCCAAGTTACTTGATCACTAATAATTCTTATTCACTAAGAAATCTAATCTATTAAGAATATTTATCTCTAAATAAACTTAACCACCAAGTAATTTTCTAACCAATAGAATTTTATTAGAATCCAAATTGATTCCCAATAGAATTTGGGTCAACATATAACAGAAGTAGGGAGAAAAAATTGCTTGAAACATGAGAACGCAGATGATCATGTTGTAGCTGTAGGCAAGTACTTGGTTGTTTCTCTTCCTCTGATATTCTGAGCGACCAAAATACTTGTAATGGTTTGAATAAAGCATTAGGGCTGTAACTTGTAAGGATTGGCTCTAGTGAGAATTCTAAAAACCAATTTCTTGGATTGGCTTGTATGATTTATTTGATTAATTAATGCTTTTAAAAACACCAGCCTTTTTGTGTGATTCATGTAACAGGTGATGTCAACTGATGTAGTCAAGAACTCGTCGTGCGAAGCATCTTCGGGGTGCTTCACTGTGCCTGCAAGGACAACATCAGTGTTCGTTGAGCCTAGAGAGATATGAGCATTTTGTGGTGCTGAATTTGTTGTTGAACTTTTGGTGAAATTTTGTGCCTAGCCAGAGGGTTCTCCCTTATGCAAAGGTTCTTAACTGCAGCAGCATAAAAAATTGAATAGAGATCTGGAATGCTAGCTATTTAAACATATTACATGAATGCAACCTGCTTTAAAGGTTGAATAGAAAGTAGAAACCCGTAAAAGACGAAGCATTAGTCTTTTGATTGGTTCTTTTTGCATTCTATTCAGTTTTTTTTTTCTTTTGCCTTAACTTATTCTTTGAAATTGTGAACAGAGTGGACTAGGGGATGCATTTCGCCGCAGTACATGCCCATATAAGGGTCTTCCACCATTCAAGCTGGGCGAGAATTGAAGATATGTTTCCTCTTGTTTTGTCTTGCTTCGGGCATGCATTCTCGTACACACACCGGAGCGTTTTCAATAAAATGTTTGACACACCGTATGCTTGTGTATATCAACACATTTTTAGATCTGAATAAGTACGACATAAAATGATTTCTCCATCCAGTTATCTCTATCAGGTAACTTTCCTACAGCGGACATTTGAACTCGGGGAATGGTTTTTGCCAAAATTTTTTAGTTTTGGGTGTCTCAAAACGGTCTTGTTGAGCTCTTATTGTATTTTATTGTCGTTTGAAGACAGTTTAGCCATCGTTTACAAGTTGAGTGAAAGAACCGTACACCTTCCTGTTCAATGGGACAGCAAGACCGTGTCAAAAATGCTATTAGCCTAAAAAAATAAGAAAATGTTTTTTATTGGTAGGGGTAACGTAACAACTCCAATTGACAAAAAAAAACAAGCAGCTCTATTGACTGCCATAAGTTTTATTTATTTTTTGAATTGCATGTTATGATATTATTATATAATTTTTTTGAACCAATGTTTGTTATTTTATAAATTTGACAAAGATTGCTTAACATAGTTATACTTTATTCCCTCTTATACTTTTTTGCCTTTATTTTTGATTTTTTTTGTTTCAATTTTAGTTTAAAGAACTAAATAACATGATTTTTTTACTTTATCATTTTTTTATCACTTTTTTATTACTATATTTTGAAAAGAAAATAAGAGTTTTGGAAGATATGATTTTATCATTTGGTTTTATAAACCCCAACCCAACCAAAACCCAAGCCCTAAAACATAACCATAGCCCAAGTCATGCCACCAAGCCACAAGTTCTAAAGTTTTTTTTTTTGTTATAAGAGAAATATTAAATAACTGTGGATGAGGATGCTTGGATTCGAACGCAAAATTTATAATATGTCAACTTATTTTTAATCACTAGGTCAAGAGGTTATTGACAGTTCTAAAGTTTAATGCTTAATAATAAGGAATAACAAGATATACAAATTTGATAATATAACAAGGAATTATTAAAAGAAAGTACACGTAAAAGTAAAATAGAAAAAACTCCTGTTGAATATTAAAATGAGATTGATGATTATTCGAGAGAAAATTGTCAATCCAAATAACAATATCATTCGATTCAAATTTCAAGTAATACAAAAACATACGAAATTGTTTCATTGTGACTTAAATTTTGAATTTCAGAATTTTAAGGGGCAAACTGCTGTTTTATAAATACCAGTATTACTTGAGGCTAGCTTTGGAAGTTGCATAACATAAGCCTAAACCTGTTTTAATTCACTCCCAAACAAATCAAATCATACACAGAGACACAAACGTAACATTGAAATCAATTCTTACAACCCAATGCATTGCAACACTTACAACTACTTTTGAAATTAAGATTAACAAGCCTTACTTACAATCATTTATTTTGCCATAAATCATCCATCTTCATCACAAATTCCAATACTTCCCTTGCCTGCCAAACCCAACAAGCTCACATCCCAAATGCCACCAACATATATATCCTGCTTGAATGGACCAGACTCGCTTAATAAATCTCTTCATCTTGCCTTTATTCCTTCTACCAACTCTTCTCTCCACTGCATATCAAGATAACAAAATTAAAGTTGATATTAGTTAATTCTGAAGAGAATAAATATCATATAATAATGACATGATCAATTTAAGAGAACAAGAGCTCTTTAGATCAAGACCCCTACTTACCAGTTACCAAATTTTTTCATCTCCACATTGAATGTGGACAATTAAGTTGCATGTAGAACACTTGAGAGCTTCATCAAGGCAAAGCTTACCACAAACACTGCATTTAGGGTGGCCATCAACCTTCCGGACAAAAATGACTTCGTGAATGTGATAGGATAGCCAATTCACCCCTTCCTTGAGAAATGGATATTTTCCAAGAACACACTTAATATGAACAGAATTATCACAAGTCGAACAATAATAATACCAATGGTTTGGGTCTCTTTGTTCTTCACAAATACTACAATAATGTTCATCATTCTCATCATGATAAGCAAGTTTTAGCAAGTGATTATCACATCTGTGCTGAATTGCTTCCGGTAATGTCATGCATGCAAAATCCAAAGCAAAATTAGTGCACTTTTTACATCTAAATGCACCACGGAAGCTGCCGACACCACAGGCATTGCATTGCTCCTTGCATTTATAGTCAAAAAAAAGAAAGTGTTCGTGTTTTTGACCTTCAATGATATTAGGAACAGCAGCACACCTTAGGCACAAGCGGAGAGTACTACTTTTGTAATACAAACCACTGCAATAGTGATCACACAAGTAACACAGGAACAAATCCCCTGCTTCGAGGGTGGCGTCGAATCGGTCAAACCAATGACGCTTAATTTTGGGTAATTCGGCACAGGTTTTGTGAAGGGAGAAATTGCACTCTGAACAATAATAAAATGGAGTTGAGATGGATAGCATGCACCCGTCACAATGTGTATGATTATCCTCTTCGATCTTGTCTTCAAACACTAAGTTATGTTCATGGCTGAAATGTTTTATCTTTATAGCTTCCCCATGTTCGTTCACCTCAATAACACAAGTGATAGCTTTATTTGTTTCGTCAAGCTCCTCATCTTGATCAATCATGTAGTACAAATTCTCATCCTCTGTTGCACATTTCACATGAACAATATAATTGCAATCTTCCTTCGAACAATGGTAACTTCCATGCTCTGTCTTCACTTCCTCAAAACAAATTTTGCAATCATATTTTTCAAATGCCCTTTTTTTAAGGAAATAATTGAGGAAAATAGCATGATCATGTCGTGCGACTTTGATGATGCGGGGCAATGAAATGCAACTCTCATGGACTTGGAGGTGGCATGCAGAACATGTATAAGAAACAAACTTGCCATTGGTGCCACATGCATCACAAATGAATGAATCTTTAAAAAAAAGGGTGAATGGGTGCTCATGATCCCTTTTATTTTCAATAATAGGTCTTGGCCAAATGCAATCAAGGTGAATATTAAATTTGCAAGGAAAACATTGATAAAAAAAATTATAATCATCTTTCTTTTGGCACATCTCGCAAAATTTTTTATCAAAGTGAAGAACAAGAGCGTGTAAACGGTGGCAAGGGTTATCAATTTTAGTGGGTAGATTATTAAAACACTTTTTATGAAAGTTACAACCAACAGAAACATATATGGAATCTATTAATGATTCATGACACCAAGAGCAGTAAACTTGTTTGAGTTCATCCTTATGATTTTCGAGGAAGATGAATGGATGTTGGTGGGCATCATCTTTGAAATCATAGACACTGCTTTTATGTGAAGATAAAGCACATTTAATGTCAAGGGCAAAATCGCAGACATAACATTCATAAAAAAACATATTACGTTTTTCCTTGCATAATGCACAAGCATACCCTTGAAGATGAGTCCATGGCCTTGGTAGAAGAAAAAAACCAGCTGAGTGTTGGGGATGGAGAGGGTGGTTACGAATTCTGTCAGGTGCTTGGGCACATTCCTTATGAAGGTGATAGTTGCAGTGTAGACAAGTAAAGCTTGAAGCTAATACCAGTTCCCCACATCCCCAGCAAGAAGCTTTTTCATTTTCATTGCTTTGCTCTTCAACCAACACCAAGGGATGTTGAGGATGAGACCAATGTTGAATCTGCTTCTCCATCTCCGCTTGCGAGTAATGAAAGTGATGAGGTAGCGGTGAATGTGAATTAGGTGTTCAAACAAACAACAAAAGAAAGAGGTTTGTATTTGTTGATGAATAATGCTGATGAGCAAAGACAAGACTTGTTTATTTTATGCTTTTTTCTCTGTTATATATACACTAGTTTATTCTTTTCTTGTATACATTGATGAGGTACAACTTTAGAACATGGCAATGCCTTCTCACTTTTTTTTTTAGTTTTTTTTTTTTTAAACCACAAATATCCTCATCCATTTTACTAGTATAAAACTAATCATGCTCGAGGCTTCGTCACAGTTAAGACTTCTCATCCCTTCCTAAATATATGTTTAGTAAGGAGTCGAACTTTAAAACTCCTCCCACAAACTTAGCTTGCGTTTCTCAGACATTTTTTTCGTTTCCTTTTAGTATTATTGGAAATTTTAATATAGTTTCTAATGTGTTGGCTGTTTGGAGCTATACAAAATATTTAATAATAGGCTTTTTTTCTTTTATATATCTAAAAAACAATTGGATACTCCTACATATCAGCTGCCTGCTATTTCTAAACTAGATGAGATGGCATGGCATTGGCATTACGACTCTTATCTCTTTTCTTTGTTTTCTATATTTTTAGTTTACTAGTTCTTATTGAAAATAATCTGAAATTTTCCAAAATAAATCATTGGGCGGGTAAATTCTCACCGACTTGGGCATCAGTTTTTGTTTTACTAATTTTGGCTTTTGATCGCTTTCGATTCAATTTTCAACTTCCGAGTGCAAGTTCTTATTCTTTAATATACTGTTAAAAATAAAATTAGAAAACAAAAGTGCTTATAACTAAAATTATTAATTTTTTTTCTAAGTATAATATTTTGACGTTACATTATACTTAGAAAAAAAAACTTCTCTCCAAAGAGTAAATAAATAAAAAAAACTTTTTCCAAAACGTTCCTAACGTCTTCCTACCTCTATTTTGAAAGGAAAAAATATGGAAAGTTTCACTGTTTCGTTAGAATCTAAGACTTGAATATATATATATATATATATATATATATATATATATATATTTGTGTTTATATATAATATAAATCATATAAAAATATATGAAATATATATATATATATATAAAAGAGATTCACTTACTATTTCATATATTTTTATATGATTTATATTATATATAAACACAAATATATATATATATATATAATATATATATATATATATATACACACACACATACACACATATATCTGTATTATTGACAATAAAAGACATCTCTTTCATTAAGTTTTAAAATTATCATTTTAAATTCATTTTGCTTCTAATTTTAATAATAGGATTTATTTTATAGGTACAAAATATTTTTAATTATATAGAATTGTTGTCTTTAAAAATAGAATTTTTTAAGAAATTGTTTACTATTTAAATAACTTTTAATTAATTAGTTAAATTTCAACAAACATGTGTAAAATTAAAGTTCATAAATAATTTTTTAAAAATAGAATAATATTATAATTTTTTAAAATTATAAAATTAAAATTATAAAAAATCTTAAATATTAAATAAATAAATTAATTAAATACCTACTATCTTAAAAAATCTTAAATATTGGTTATTATTTCGTATTTGAACTTTTGAATTATTTTTGAAATTTAAATTTAAATGATTCCAAATTAATTTTATAAAATTAATTAGAGTTAAAAACTATATCTTTTAAGGTTTTGAAAAATCTTTATTTATAATAGTTTCAAAAATAAAAGGTAAGTAAAGTTTGTAAATAAAAATAAAAATAATTTTAAATTTTAAATTTTAAATTAATTCAAAATAATTAAATACAATATTTAAGGTAATACACATTTCAAAGAATAGTTAATCCATATAAATATTTAATTTTTGAGTTTATATATATGATGCACTCACAATGTATAGCTTCTATACACTATAAGTCAATTATGGGATGACACCTCATTAATGAGCAAAGTCTAAAAGTGTATAGGTCTTAAAAATAAATTTAAAAACTTTGTTAATATTTATTTTTAAAGACTTTCATATGAAGTGTCTTCTCATAATTAACTAACAATATATAAAAGCAATACACTATCGGTATATTATATATAAACTCTTTTAATTTAAATTAATCAAAACTGTGATATTCATACATCTACCATCCGTACACATTTATAGATATAATATAATTATTTAAATGACTTGTGCATTGCAAGAATAAAGGATAATGGATGGTGGACCTCACAGGACTTCTAGTGTTCCGGAGTAGGTGAAACCTGGTGGACACAATATTCGAAGCTAAATATGGATAAGGCAAGAATTTGAACCCTAACTTAGTTTGTTTGTGCATTTTTGAGAAGTATACAAACAAAATAGGAAATTACAATTAAGTCCATAGGTCAATAGAATTTTCATAAATAACGGTCAAACTGAGTTGACTTTAGGCCCACTATCCATGATAGAAAATTTCTCAAAAAATAAGGTTCTAGGCCATGTAGATTGATGGAATTAAACCTACGTAAAAATAGAAATTTACGCGATTTTACGGTTAAGGGTATTTTAGTAATTTCACCAAAATAGTCAGTCGAACTTCAACAAAAGCTTAACCGAGAGTTAGAGCAGGTTAAATAGATATATTTTATGATGAAATAAAATATTTTGAAGATTAGACTGATTGTTTAAACCAAAGTCGAACAGAAAAAGGGCAAAATTGGAAGATTACTTAAATATAAGGGCAAAATAGTAATTTTCACCATAAAATATCAATTTAAATGAAAATTCCAGCTTCTTCCACTTCATTTTTGGTGGCAACCAGAATTCTTCAAAAACCTCCATAGCCAAACCTTGTGAAGAAAGAGAAAGCTTAGGAAACTATATATAAAACTCAACGAAACCGAAAATTTCTTTCACCAAAGTTGTTCTCCTCAACTTCCTCTATCTTCCTACATCAAAATCATTATCTAAAGCAGCCAAAATAGAGGGGAAAGAGTCCTTGAAGTGTTCGGCCACCAAGAAGAAGGTAAGAAAAGAATGAATTTTCATGGTTTTCATGATTTATACTAGGTGTTTAACATGTCTAGATCATTGTTTAGGCTTGAATCAACTTGACACTAGGAAGAACACTTCCTTAGTGTTTCGGTCAAGATGGTTTATGCATGAAGATGTTGTAAATTGATGAGAAAATAATCTAGAATTAATGAAGAATTCATGTAAGGTAGGAATTAAGGCTTAAATGGAAGAAACATGATGTAGCCAAAGAAGTATGTTTCGGCCAAAGCAAGGGGAGGAGGAAATTGTGTTCAATTTAATGCATTTAAGGTCTTAAAATAATGTACAAATTTATAGGAGACTGTAGGCAAAATCGGAACTGAAATCGGAGTTGTTTAGCTAAAGTTGCAATGTTAGCATTGGTGTAAAAGAGACTGAAATGGAAGTGATTATAGGCAATGTGATGGTTTATGGAGAGTTAATAACTCTTTATAATTGAAGTGTGGTGATTTGACAGTGTTAAATTGTGTTTATATGATGTTTTACAGCTCGAAAGTCAGATAAGGACGCTGGTGCTGACGAGCAAAAACACAGTGAATTAAGAGGTAAGGGATGAGTGTAGAAGATGTAGGGATACTATGGTGCATGTTTTGATAAAATGTGCTTCTCTTGAATTTGAAATGTTGAAATTGGTGTTGAAATGGGAACTGTTGCTGGTATTATGAACTGTGTTTTACTGCATGAAGGCTAGGATAGAAACAGCTCTTATACTGCCAAAATTTTCAATAATTTTATGAAATCATATTTTAATATCTCTAAATATTACAAATGAACGATTTATCAAGTTAATTTTATCATATTTATTGAAATTTCATATTTTTACTGAACATCGAAAATATATATTTAAAAATTCATATTATCGAATTTTACGTACGTGAGGGTATTGGTAAGGGATGAGTGTAGAAGATGTAGAGATACTATGGTGCATGTTTTGATAAAATGTGCTTCTCTTGAATTTGAAATGTTGAAATTGGTGTTGAAATGGGAACTATTGCTGGTATTATGAACTGTGTTTTACTGCATGAAGGCTAAGATAAAAATAGCTCTTATACTGCCAAAATTTTCAATAATTTTATGAAATTATATTTTAATATCTCTAAATATTAGAAATGAACGATTTATCAAGTTAATTTTATATTTTAATATCTCTAAATATTAGAAATGAATGATTTATCAAGTTAATTTTATCATATTTATTGAAATTTCATATTTTTACTAAACACCGAAAATATATATTTAAAAATTCATGTTATCGAATTTTACGTATGTGAGGGTATTGGCATGTTTTTATAACTTATTTACAGGTAAATAGAATATTTTTAGAACTAAATATTGAACTGTGAATATTTTATGAATTTTTGTTTTTGAACTGCTTATGTTACCAAAATGTCCATTTATGGACTAAATGAAGATACATTCTATTGAATTTATCTCTGTAAACGGCTACAAATTGTTTTAAATACTGTTTTGAAATTATTGGCCCCATAGCTGTAAATAGCACATGCACCCTTACTGTTACTATTATTGTAGTTGAGTGATCTTGATCCCATTGTTTAGTGTCCCCAGGTGACACCTGGCCCGTGTTCATCTGTAGACGACCTCTAGACTATGGCCATATGTCTCCATGCATGAGTCTATTGGGTGATGCGTTGTCTCCACTATTTTATCTGGGGTGGCAAATTCGTGAACATCCCGGGCACTCCCAAAATATATATATGCAATAGATTTTTGAATAAAAAATCTTTTATATTTATTAAATATGCTTTCTAAGTTTTGTTATTGTTACTAAAACTGATTTTTATACTGTTTACAGAAAAGTGATTTATATTGTTTATTTGAATAAATGAAATTACTGTTAAAAGTTGTTTATGACTGTTTACTAATTGATGCACGTTTATTGAACTATGTACTTCCAAATGATATTCTTATAGTCAAATTTAGATGTCGGGACACGTGAGGTGCTCCAAAGCATCCTTCCATACTCAGCTTGGTTATCTAACCGATTATAGTGTTCTTCCTTTACATCGTGCCTAATTTATATACTCCATGCTTCCATATAAAAAGTATGAATTTGATATTTTTGCATATAGGATACATAGTATCAGTTCTTGTATAAAATTCTCTTACTGGACACTAGCTCACCCCCTCAGATTATTTCAGTGATCTCTTGGCTACGAGCGGGAGGAGTACATTATTTTTGATATCCCTCAGGCGGACTTTGGATTTCCGTAGAAGTATACATGGTTTACGTTTATATGTTCGGACTTATATGTATAGTACTTTTATCTTTTGTACTTAGACTTTGGATGTAAATAGGACGGAAAATATATTTTGAAAATTTGTAGTATGTATATTTTTTTATAGTAAATGGAAAAAAATAGTTCATGGGATTAGTTTGGAAAATGAATATAAATTTTAAATTAAATTATTAGTGAAGGCACTGTAGACAGCCCAACCGATGGTACGTAAGGTTTGAAAATGATATGAAAATCTGTATTACAGAGCGTGACAAAAACAATTAAATACAATATTTTAGATAATACACATATCAAAAAGATAGATTATCTAGATGAATATTTTCTTTTTTTATCAAAAGTTTTAGTTTTTATATATTTATACAAGATATAAGATATTTAAGAAAAAATTAGTTAATCAATTGTAAACACAATTAATAGTAGTTGGTGAATAAATATAAATAAAAAAAATAATTGAACAAATAAACGAATTTTTTCATGTGGAATTTTTTGAACAAAGAAATAAAATGAAATCAATATAAACAAAAAATAAACAGAATTGTTAAATGTCACAAAAATTCGCAAAAGAAATGGAATGAAAACAAAAAAGAAAACATTGAAGTTTGATATAATGCTAAAATCAATATAGACTTAAATACCCAATTTTATTTTTTTGAGAAAATGTTTAAAACTTTAAGATAAAATGATTAAAATATATGGACATTTTTTAATTTAAAAATGACATAATAAGTGATTAAAATCTAATTTATTAATTCTAATTATTTTAAAATTAAATAATTAATTGAATAGGATTATATTATGCTACATGTTAAAAAGTTAAGCTATCAACATAGAATATTTTCTTGATAATAAGGCTTTTATATATTTACTAGATTTAAACTCGTGTGATGCACAATTATGATTTTAATTTATAATTTTTTAAAAATAAAATAAAATTATAAAAAACTATTTTGAAACCTGTTGTATTAAAGATCTTGATAAATATATAGAATATACAAATTAAAAAATATTGAAATCAAATACTAATTAAAAAATTATAGAAAAAAATTAAATATAACAAATCTTAAATATTAAATAAATTAGATAGCTACAATTAATGAAAACAATTCATACTACATAAGTCATCAGTAGATTATTGGTTATTATTTCATATTTGAACTTAATTTATTTTTAAAATTTGAATTTAAATGACCCCAACTATTTTTTTTATTCTTCAAATGACTCCAAATTAATATTATAAAATTAATCGAAGTTGAAAACTCTATTTTTTGGGGTTTTGAAAAAAAAACTTTATTTAGTCATCAGTAGATTATTGGTTATTATTTCATATTTGAACTTAATTTATTTTTAAAATTTGAATTTAAATGACCCCAACTATTTTTTTTATTCTTCAAATGACTCCAACTTAATATTATAAAATTAATCGAAGTTGAAAACTCTATTTTTTGGGGTTTTGAAAAAAAAAACTTTATTTAGAATAGTCTAAAAAATAAAATGTACAAAAAATAAAAATGTAAAAAATTAAATATAATTTATTATTACAATTCTAATGAAAATATATGAATAATTTTAATTTAAAAATGATATAATAACTGATAAAAGAGAAATTAAATTCTAAGTTAAATTTTATTTGATTTAAATTAAGATAAATAAAATAGTTGAAATCTATTTTTTAAAATTTCAAATATTTTAAGATTAAATAATTAATTGAATTGGATTATCCTATAAAAAATTAAAATTAATTTATTATCCTACAAGTCAAAAAATTAAGTTATCCACACATAACTAGGGGTGTAAACGATACACTAGTACTCGCAAGCTACTCGGGCTCGACTCGAGAAAAACTCGAATTCGACTTGATTTTTGTCGAGTCGAGCTCGAGCTCGAGCTACTCGAGCTGTCGAGCAAGTCGAGTTCGAGCATTAATATATCTAGCTCGAGTAGCTCGCGAGCTTAATCGAGCTATTAATAATTTAATATATATTTTATTATTTTAATATGAAATTACATATTTGTCCTAATTTCTCCTAAAATTACATGTTTGCCCTAATGCGTAAAAAACCCTAACAGATTTCCCTAATTCCTCTTTACCTCTATTCTGACTTCTCCTCAACTCACCCACACCTAGAGATGCTTATTGGGCCGGGTTGGCCCGACCCGGTTCGCAACCGGATCGGGTCAATCCGGCCCAAAATCCGAACCGGTACTGTACCGGTTCAGAACCGGCCCGGCATGTTAGTAGAGGTGGCAAACGGGCGGGTTCGGGCGGGTTTCGGTCCGGGTTTTTCGGTTACGGGCTTTTTCGATTACGGGTTTTCTCGGTTACGGGTTTTTTCGGTTGCGGGTTTTTTCGGTTTCGGATTTTCTCGGTTGCGGGTTTTTTCGATCTCGGGTTTTCTCGGTTGCGGGTTTTCTCGGTTTCGGATTTTTTCGGTTGCGGGTTTTCTCGGTTTCGGTCCGGTTTCGGGTTCGGTCCGGTTTTAATCGGGCGGGCTTAGCGGGCTTAGTCAAATTATTTTAAAATTTTATAAATTATAAATATTTTATAATTTTGAATGTAATAATTAATTTAATTTTATATAGTTAAATAAAAATATAATAAAAATGCTAAATTAAAGTTAAAATTTAATAAATGAGAATTGTATAATATATATATATATATTGAGAAATTTGGTTGGGATGATTTTGAAAACATTGGGAATGGACTAATGAAGAATATAGTTATCTACAATAATAAAAGAGAACATATCATCTATAATTATTACATTATAATTAATTAATCAAAATTTAAAGTCACGTGAGATCTATCAAAATAATACATAAAGTTCGCACTTGTAAATGATGGACCAGTACATAATTTTTAATTATAATTGATTAATTATCGTAAAAAGAATTACAAGTAAAATACTCGAAGACGTAAAAGACATTGAAAAAGTTTTAAATCTTGCATTGCATTTGCAAGAAATGAAAGCACTCTTGCTATTGTAAACTTTTGCCTTGGAAGCATCTGTATTTCTGTACTAATTAATTTTTTTGTCCACAAACTCCAACTACTAAAAATCATCTTTGAATTGCCAACAACCTCTTGGCCTAGTGGTTAAAGATAAGTTGTCGCATATTATAAGTCTTGAGTTTGAATCCAACACCCCTATCTAGAGCTGTTAGTGGGCCGGACCGGGCCGGTTCTCACCGGTTCCGGCTGACTAACAACTTAAATCGGTCCGAACCGGTAGTGGACTGGTCCGAGCCGGGCCGGTTCGCATTATTTTTACTTGCGAACCGGCCCGGTTCATGGACCGGTTCGGTCATTTTTTAATTTAAATTTTTTTATTTTTTTAAATTTATATTAATTTATTTTAATAAAAATAATATATATTAATATATTTTTATAATTTAATCTAACAAATTTATTTTTATAATAAATAATGTTAATAGTTTAATTTAACAACAATTTATTATAAAGTTATTATAATTTATTTAATTAATGTAACAATAATGTAAAAATAAATTACTATAAAATTATGTAATAAAACTATTGTTATAATAAAATAAAATTATATTATGAATATGATATTATAATAAAATTATTATGATAAAAAAAATGAAATTTAGAGAATAAAATGATAATATTATAAATTTGAAATAAGAGAATTTAAGTGAATTTGAGAGAGTTTGAGTGATTATTGAGAAAGTATAAGTGAGTATTAAAAGAATAAGAGTGGATAAGCGTTTAGATTTAAGACAAAATATGAAAAAAAATTTAAAAAAAAATAAAATAAAATAAATTAATATTTATAGAGGAAAAATGAAAATTTAAAACAATTTTAAAAATTTTTAAAAATAAATTTAAAAAAAAAAGGGAGGGAAACGTTCCCTCCCTTACAAAGTTGATGGGCAATGTTCAGGCCGTTGCCCATCAACATAGGCAGTAGCCTACAAAGGCTACTGCCTACATGCCTGCCACTGCATGCGCAGTGGCAGGCTGCTTTTTTTTAAAAAAAAATATTTTGTTGAACCAGACCGGTTCAACCTCGACCCAATAATCACCTCTACCCCTATCTTCAGTTATTTAATATTTTTCTTGTAATAAAAAAATTATCTTTGAATTTCGATTATAATTAAAATGATTATAATAGACATTACATTATATTAGACTTAATAATTCGTATATATATATATTTTGTATTCGTATTGCATCAAATATATTTGTATCATATAAAATATAAAAATTATTGTATTAAAATTTATATTGATATACCAAACACAATTTTTTTTCTAATTTTTATCAAAATTTGATCCAATGTCACATTCATTTTTTTTAATTATCATATCCACATTGCATGACAGTATATTGAGATAAAGATATTTCAAAGTTTGCTTTGGAAGTTTTTTCATGTGATTCTCAAGGGAGGGAAAAGGTATATTCCCAAAGAATTTGAAATTTTTTTGTAACATGGGAAAAGCTTGTTTGGAGGGAATTGAAAAATGACAATCAAACAGATCTCATTTCACACGAAACTCTCATACATAAAATATTATTATTCATTATTTTTAATTTCTTTTGTTGTTTTGACTAAATTTATATAAATATAAATTTTTACATTTTAATGTTTTTATTACTTGATAATTATTATTTATTTTTTTAAATTTCCTGTGATATTTACATTTGTTATAAAATATATAATTATATATTAATAATTATATAAAAATTTATTTTTTAAATGAGCCAAATATATATAGTAAAACTAAAAGAAAGTGAAAATCCAAAAGTATTAGCTATACAAATAAATAACTAACAAATTATAAATAAATCACACTAAACAATTAAACATTTATATAAATAGCTTTATATTCTTAACAATAACTTATTGAGTCATTGTTTTTTTTTTAGGTCAATATTGGGTCATTGGAATTTAGATACCTTTAGTTCAATAAATTTCTTTTTTTTTTTACTTTGTTTAATTAGCTTTTTTAATAATTATATTATATTTTTAATAAAATTTTAAATTTTTAAGAATCTTTTTTACATTTATTTTGTCTTTTAAATGCCAACATAATTAGTTATTAAATTAAATTTAACCGTATAACTAGTTAACTAATTCTTCAATTATAATATTGAATAAAATTATAGTATACATTAAAAAAATAATTAATATTATGAATAATTGGTCAATTAATTATCTCAATTTTATATTTATTTTGTTTTTAGTTTATATATAAATCATAATATAACATTATTTTTATTAAATATAATCATACTCAAACACATTAATTAATCAAATATCTCATTAAAAATTTAAAACGTTAAATTAAACAAGTTATATATATCAATTGACATTATATTATAAATAATAACATTCGATATAATGTACAAAAAAAACCATTTGATATAATGATGTAAATGGGTAATATATAATCAGGTACCGGACACTACTCGACTCTATAAACGAATAATTATGAGTTCGGATAGTGTTCTTATTACCCGTATCGGATTCGGTTAGTACCCTTATGGTACACTATACTCGATTAACTTTTGATCAAGTAGTATATGGTACCTGAACTTGTTCATCAATTATATGAAAGTAATCAAAATTATATGCTTGTACAAAGATTTGAACCATGACCTCTTATATTTATTGTTATATGTTTAACCACGTGAGCTAGATTGAGAATTTGTTATATTTGTTGTAAATTTTATTTTTATTTTAACACAACTTGCAATTTAAAATTTAATGAAACATTGTTGGCCAAAAAAATAGTTTACTGAATAATAATAATAATTTATTCTTAAGATAATAAGATTTTAAAATTTTAGACATAAAGTACTAAAATTAAATTAATAGAAATTTCATAATATGTTAACATACAATTCTTAAGATATTGATAATTTAACATATATGACATTTTATTATAATGTAAATCTTAATATATATATATATATAGTATATTATGTTTATTATTTTATTTGTAACTCATTATAATAAATTAAAAAAAAACACTTTTTTGACTAAAAAAGTAGTTGAGAAGGTCAATATGTATTTAATCATCCAATATTCTGATTATTAATTGATCAAGTTAAACTAAATTACATGAATACATCATAAGAGATTAAATGTTTGAAATTAAACACAAGAGTATATTCTAAAAGCATGATAAGAAATTGGAATGAAAAATGTCTGAAATTAAAACTATAATATGCTATGAGAGATTGTTTAATTTATTCTATATTACATGGTAAGAGATTATTATAATGTAACATACAAATCATTATGATAAGATAAACATATTAATAATCTATTTTATATAATTAAGAGCTTGTATAGTTGATTATATATCACATGATAAGATGTTATTTTTAAAGTTATAATAACATACAAATCATTATGATAAGACGTTATTTATTAACTATATTATGTATTTTATTTCCTATCAAAAAAACTATTACAAGTTGAGTACTAATTTTTTTTCATATTCACATTAACATAATAATATTAGATTAACATAATAATATTAGATATACACCAATTGATTGAATATCTAATTAAAATGTTAAATAATAAATTTTACTAAATTAATTCATATAATGCTAGTTATTTAAATATAATTAATAATAATATTAACAAAGTATAAAAAATAAATTTGATTAAAATTACCACTTACATAGTAATACAACTTTAATATATTATTAAATTACACTTTAATTTACTATTAGAATTATTATTTTTATCCACACTTTAATTTTACATTTAATAGATAATAAATGAATTATTTTTAGTAAATACTTAATTCTATCAAAATAATACTTACACACTAAGAGATTACATAATTTATTCTTAAAAGATTATTATAATATAATATACAAATCATTATTATAAGATACCAAATTAGTTTATTCATGTATAAGATTATTATAATATAATAAATAATTAATTATCACTAGCTTGATTTTTTAATATCTTTTGTTTTAAGGCTAAAAATAAAATTACCACTATAATTTTCTCTTTTAATGATACCCAAGTATAAAAAAATTGTACTTGTATTGTTTAATTTAATTACTTAACTTTTTCTAATTTTAAAAACTTTGAATTTTAATTTAAAGATTAGGTTTTTTTTAATCTAAATTTAATATCTTTCTATACTTGAAACTTTAAGAAAATATAGTTTAAATTTAATTTTATTAAAAATATTTTTAATGTGTTGCACAAAATATCAAATTCAAAGTTTCAAACAAATATTGAAATTATATAATTTTATATATTTGATTTATTGTTGTATTAAAATTAAAATTTTATTATAAATAAAAATAATAAAATGTTAAAATGATTTTTATAATAAAATCAAATGTCAAATTAATAATATATTTATTATTATAAATGCAGTAAGGATAATATTAAAGATTATTTGATATCATATATATATCATATATTATGGTGTTTTAAATTAATTTAATTTAATTAAAAAGATTCAATATTTATTATGCTGGTAATATATAATTGATAAAATTGTATAATAAATAATAATTGTTTTCAAAATTTTAAACTTTTTAATTAAAAAAGTGTATCAATTATTTATTTTTAAATAATAATTATATAATTATAATTCGGGTTTTCTCGGGTTATAAATTCGGTTTTTTCGGTTTTCGGTTCGGGTCGGTCTCGGTTTCGGATAGTATCGGGCTCGGGTTATGTCGAGTTCGGGTTGTGTCGGGTTCGAGCTTTTTCGGTTTCGAGCTTTTTCGGTTTCGAGTTTTTTCGGTTCCGGGCTTTTTCGGTTACAGGCTTTTTCGGTTACGGGCCTTTGACTTTTTTGGTCAATTCGGGCTGGTCCCGGTTCGGTCTCGGGCGGATTCGGGCGGGTTTTCGGGCTCGGGCCAATTTTTGCCACCTCTACATGTTAGCGGGCTGGGCCGGTTTTAATCATCTAAAATCGGGCCCGGTAAGGGCCCGGCCCGTTAAGAATCGGGCCCGTTTCAAAACCGGACCGGTTCGAACCGGTCCGGTAAAAAAAAAAAAGGAACTGCAGTTGCACTGCAGTGCAACTGCAGCATGCAGACTCGCAGAGGCTTGCCTCTGCGAGTCTGCGTTTGATGGGCAACGGCCAAATCTTTTCTTTTCTTTTTTTATTTTTTTTATTTTAATTAAATTAAAAAAAATAAAAAGAGGCTTGGTTGCCACTGCGCACGCAGTGGCAGCCTAGCCTCTTGCAGTTGCACTGCAGTAGTGTAGTGCAACTGTAGTATGCAGAGCAGAGGCTTGCCTCTGCTCTGTGTTTGTAATGGCCGTTGCCCATCAATCTTTTTTTTTTTAATTTTTTTTATTTTTTTATTCTAATTTTTTTCCTATAAATACCTCTATAATCTTCTATTTTCATTTACATTTCTTCTATATTTTCTCTCAAATCTACTATCTATATTCATCTACTCTTATTCTCTTCACTCACATACTCTCTCAATATTCACTCAAACTCTCTCAAATTCACTTAAATTCCCTTATTCCAAATTTATAATATCATCATTTCCTTTCTAAATTTCATTTTTCTTTTTATTTTATAATTTTACAAATTTTACTTTTAATTTTCAAATTCTAATATATTATATATATTCCTTATTCCAAATTTATAATATCATCATTTTCTTTATAAATTTCATTTTTCTTTTTATTTTATAATTTTGCAAATTTTACTTTTAATTTTCAAGTTTCAATTTTTAAATTTCAATATATTATCATACATCTATTTTTTAAATTTTTAACATATATTTATTTTCAAAAAAAATATAAAAATGTCAAATTTCTTTCGTCGTTCATGCTCTGTTTCTCGACCTTTTGGTTCCACTGAAATTCCTAATTTGGGTGACGAATCATTTAATGAAATCGATCCCGATATTCATCCGGAGGAGGAGCTTCCTTTGGCACCATCGTTTGGTTGTGGTCGTGGTCGTGGAGGAAGTCATGCTCAAACACAATCATCAGCTGCCACCACTGCTGCTACATCATCAAGACCGAAGTTTAGTCGAAAAAAAACAAGCAGGGTATGGGAATATTTCGACATTGTAGCAAAAGAAGGTGAGACGAATAAATATTGTGCCATCTGTAAATTGTGCAAAGGCGTTTACTCTTATAACTCCGGTGGAGGTGGTGGCGGTACAGGTACGTATAAAAAGCATTTAATTACTATACATAAAATTAATCCTGATGCCGAAGAAAATGAAATTTTAGAAGGTAAACAATCTCAAATTAATACGCATGATGGTGGAAAAAATTTTAATTTTGATAATGTTCAAGCTAGACGTGGTTTAGTTAGATTTGTAGTTAGAACTGAACAACCATTCACAATTTGTGAAAAAACAGGATATTTAGAATTTGTTTGTAAATATTTACAACCCGCATATAAATCTGTTTCTAGACATACATTAAAAAGAGATTGCATGGATATGTTTAAAGAATATAGACAAGCTTTAATTGATAAACTTAGTAATATTTCATCTAGGGTTAGTTTAACTAGTGATATATGGACTAGTACTAATGGTATAAGTTATCTTGTTATAACTTGTCATTGGATAGATGAAGATTGGTCTATGCAAAAACGAATTTTATCTTTAGATGTAATAGAAGAAGCACATAATTCATATACTATTCATAAATATATTACTAAAGTTTGTAAATTATATGGACTAGAAAATAATAAAGTTTTTGCTATTACTTTTGATAATGCTTCAAGTAATACTGCAGCTATTCCTCATTTAATTAAAAGTTTAAACCCTGTTATGCAAGGCATATTTTTTCATGCAAGATGTGCATGTCATATTATAAATTTATGTGTTCAAAGTGGTTTTAGTTCTAGTG
Source organism: Heritiera littoralis (assembly GCA_031772115.1). Lineage (NCBI taxonomy): Eukaryota > Viridiplantae > Streptophyta > Magnoliopsida > Malvales > Malvaceae > Heritiera > Heritiera littoralis. Next base: position 1,548,343 of record JAPDPK010000151.1, on the reverse strand, counting down.
GTACTGGTACTGGCATAGGTTCAATTGATAAAATTAAAATTTTAGCAAAATGGATTCGCACACCAAGTAATAAACGTGAATGGAAGCAAATTTGTATAACAAATAATATACCTGTTAAAGCATTTCCACTTCCCGTGGAAACAAGATGGAATTCACTTCATCGTTTGCTTTCTTCTATTTTACCTTATAAAGAACTTGTTACTTCTTTTTATAACAATTATACAAGTAGCACACATTTAGTACTTTTTGAAGAAGATTGGACTTTTATTGAATATTGTGTTGATTTATTATCTACTTTTAAAGATGCAACCGAAAGATTTTCAACTCAATTTTATCCAATTACACCGTATTTTATTCCTATTATCTACACAATGTTTGACAAATTTGTAAAATTTAGGAATCATGAAACTTTAAGTTCTTTTGTATATGATATGGAGGAAAAATTTAAAAAATATTGGGAAATAATTCTTCCTATTTATTGTATTGCAACTTTACTAGATCCTAGTCAAGGTGAGGTAAATATAGAAATTTTTTTTGATTGTTATAAAGAATTTCTTGGTCTTGATTCTATTGAGGATCAAAAGTCCTCAATTAACAATCTTTTTCGAGAATTGTTTAATGTTTATGAAACAGAAAGGGAGCAATTCAACTTTAATCGAGAAGAAGAAAATTCATACGAAGAAACCGAAAGTAGCAAAAAAGGAAAGGAATTTTAAACGCAATTAAGGAAGCAGCAAAGAAGAGAATGAAGCTAAAAGGAAAATCGAGCGGATCGGGATCGGGATCGGGATCAACAACTCGACGGAGTTCTAGCTTCAATGAGCTAGGATTTTTCTTAAGTCAAGATTTTTCTGTAGATGATAACTTTGATCTTCTCTAATGGTGGAAAGAAAACCAAAAACAATTTCCAGTTTTAGCTTCCATGGCCCGAGATGTTTTTGCGGTGCAAGTTTCTTCTGTTGCTTCGGAATCCGCATTCTCGACGTGTGGAAGAATTATTGGAGACCATCGAACCACTCTTAATCCGAATTCATTGTGCATGTTAACATGCCTTAAAGATTGGTTTGATGCGGAATCGCGCAATGTCGAACTTGGAATAGCCAATGAATTTGCTGATAATAATTCAGAAGAGGAGGAAGAAATTTCGAAGGCAATCCGTATAAATTATGAAGAGTAGAGAATAATTTTTTTTTGTAAATTGTATGTAAAATTGTAAATAAGTTTAGTCATAGTGAATATTTTTATGGACTACGGTCCCGTGGTTTTTACCCTTCTAACTTTTGAAGGGGTTTTCCACGTAAAAAATCTTTGGTCTCCTACTCTCTCCTTTTTCTCCTTTGTTGTTGTTGTTATTATTATTATTATTATTACATACCAAATTAATTAATGTTATACTTATATATGTTTAAAATAAATAAATATTTAAAATACAAAATGAATTAATATTTTAAAAACATATTAAATAAATGAATAAATATTAAGTAAATGATATTTCAAATATAATAAATTATTTTAAATGCAAAATGAATATAAATAAAGATATGCAAAATGAATATAATAATAATATTCATAATATTATTATTTGTATTTTGAATCAAATATCATTTTATCATAATATTATATTCATAATATAACTTTAATTTATTATATCAATAATTTTATTAGATAATTTTATAATAGTTTGTTTTTACATTATTGTTACATTAATTAAATAAATTATAATATAACTTATATTCTTATAATAAATTATTGTTAAATTAAACTATTAACATTATTTATTATAAAATAAATTTACTACATTAAATTATTAAAATATATTAATATATTTAAAATAAATTAATATAATTTTTTTAAAAATAAAAATTTTAAAAAGAAAAAAAATTGGACCGAACCGGTTTAAACCAGTTCGGTCCGGTTTTGAGGCGAACCGGGCCGGTTCGCCTCTCATAATATATAGAACCGGTCCGAACCGGACCGGTTTAATACCGGTTCGGACCGGTTCTCTTATGGTTAGGGCCGGAACCGGCCCGGTCCGGCCCGTAACCACCTCTACCCACACCTGCTCCCCCCTGGTTTTGCTTTGATCTGCAACGACTAACCCCATCCGACGACACTCAAAATCCTCACCGATGTGAACCTGTTGTTAGACGCCCTCTTCCTCAATCCTCATGTTCGCGTCTCACAATCTCATCTCACCCTGTTCAAGTATTCCTCACCAGTTAGCAACGTGAGCTTCTGCTATTGAACGTCCTTACCTGCGTCATCTTCCAATATTCCTCAGCAACCCGTGACAACCCAGATCTGCTATTCCAACCCAGATCCGTGCGACAACCTAAATCCAACCCAGATTTGCAACTCCAACCCAGATCCGGCGACAACCTAGATCCAACCTAGATCTGCAATTCCAACTCAGATTCGGCGACAACCCAGATCCGACGACCCTTAAAAATCCTCACCGGCGTGAACGGCAGAAGTCTAAATGCGCTCTTCAAGTCTTCATCATCCATTTCCTCCAAGCTCCAACAACTGGAGTCGTGGCTGTTCTATTGTTTCTAATTTGGAGAATGCATTCTATTTTTGAATTTTGAGATTTTGTTTGAAGCCCGTTGTTGTTTGGTTTTGTTGTTTCTTAACTTGATGTTTGGATCTTTGTTTGGTTCTGTTATGCTATTTCATACTTTGGATGATGTCTCTGTATTTGATTTGGAGTATGCATTGTATTTTTGAATTTTTTGGTTGAAGGCCGTTGTTGTTTGGTTCTGTTGATGTTTGGATATTTGTTTGATTTTGTTCTGAGATTTCAGTCGAGCTCATATAATCGAGCCTAATCGAGCGAGTTCGAGTAGTTCGATTTCGATCTCGAGCCGAGCTCGAGCTCAAAAATTAAGGCTCGAGCCGAGCATCGAGCACCGAGTTTTTGAGTCGAGCTCAAATTCGAACACTTCACTGTATCGGCTTGTGATAACCGTAAATTTTTCATTTATTGGAAATAAATATTGGAGAGAATATATATTGAAAATGAATAAATAAATAAAATTTTGAGAACGGGATATTAGTGAAAATCCCGAGAACTGAAGAAGTGGTAAATCGAGAAATACGAGTGAAGGAAAATAAAATTGGAATTATGGAAAATAATGAAAGGAGGAAATTTAATTTGGATAATGGAAGTCCAAATTAAATAAGAAAATGAGAAATGAAAATAAAATATGTTTATATAATTACAAATTATATAAATGTATTTTGATGTAAATACATATGTATTTAAATACCGTATGACATACAGTATATATTAAATATACGTTGGTATATATAAGTATATATACTATTTGATAAATTTAAATAGTACATATGTATTATTTACAACATTATATGTATATATATAAGTATATACATATTTGAGAAAATGTAAATATTAAATTACATTAAAGTTTAAAGGTATATATATTGTAAATACAATATAAATGGAATTATAACATTTATATAAATATTTATATAAATGTTATTTAATTTTAAAATATATAAATATACATATATATACTATATATATATTTTGTAACATACAATATGTATATTATATATAATATATATTGTATTATACCATATATGAAATAATATATATGTAATATATAGTATATATATTATATGTATAAAGTATAAAGTATAGTATATAACATATAGTATGTTATATAAAAATAAACTAAAAAAGGGAAACAAAACAGAAATGGAAAGGCAGATCGGGGGAGGAAACCCCGATACCCCCAGGTGAGGCTGACGCCGGCGAGGGAGAAAGAAAGAGAGTGAACCGCCACCGGCCAGAGGAAGAAAAGAGGTAGCCGGCGGCAGGAAAGGAGAAGGAAAGAAGGAAGACCGGCGGAAAGCCGAGAAGGAGAAGAAAAGAGAAAGGGGATCTCGCGGTGCCGGCCAAACCAGCCGCCGCCACTGCAGCCACACCACCGTCGAAGGAAGAAGAAGACGTGGGAGACCACCGTTAAGGCGGGGAACGGCGGAGGAAGGCCGATGGAGGAGGAGAAGGGACCGAACCAAAATCGAGTAGATCCGCCACCGTGCCGCCCATTCGGGATGAACGGAGGCCAGATCCGGCTTCGCCGTCACGCCGGCCAGCTGCTGAGCTGTCGAACCGCCTGAAAACCAGTCACCGGTGAAGAACCGGCGGTGAGGGGAGGTGACCGGTTCGGCTGGGAAGAAAGGAAAAAGAAAAAGAAAAAGAAAAGAAAAAGGAAAAAGAAAAAGAAAAGAAAAGAAAAGAGAAAAAGAAAGAAGAAAGAAAAAGAAGAAAGAGGAAAAGAAAAGGAATTCTAGGAATTTGAAAAATTCTCGAGAATTCGAAAATTACGGGAAATCCCGGGAATTACGGGAATAGGTAAGAAATCCCGAAAAATATTAAATTATTTAAATAATTTATTTATTTAAATAATTATGAAAAAATTCTAAATTTTAGAATTTAATTTCAGAAAATTCCCTTGATGACCGAGCCGATGGAATCGGGTGAGGTGAACACGGGCGCGACCTTCGAGAGGCAGTCGCAGACCCGAAACAGGTAAGGGGGACATGTGCAGCCTGTAAGGATATCGGCACACATGTTTTAAATTATGCATTTAAATTTTATAAATGCAATTGACAGTAATTGGTTGAAAATTGTGGTGATTTATCGGTTTGGAATTGTGGTGATTTATCGGTTTGGAATTGTGGTGATTTATCGGTTGAGATATAAACTGTATTTTTGTGCAGGAGGCTAGCCAATCGGCAGCCGTCGTACTGTCGAAAATTATTGGAAAAATTACCGAAAATCATAATAAATGATTTTTCATCACGAGAAACGATTTTCAACACGAAAATCGAGAAATCGATTAGTTTTCATAAAATATGAATATATTGATAATTAATTTTTAAAATATTCATGTTTTGAAAATGGTGAAAAAGGAAATCACCTAAATTTATTCCGATAGGTGATATTTCACGTGAAACGAGGTGAAAAATGAAAAGGACCAAAGTGAATATTTTACTAATCTTTCTTCAAATATTCACTTGATTTTATAAATAACCTTTATGGGTTCAATGGTGAAAATAAGTGTTTATAGAAAATTCCATAAAGGTAATTAAAGGTGAAAAACAGTGTTTTGAGACTAAAAGGTCTCCGCATGTGTTTACAGAGAAAACACGGGACGGGAGTGGTGATTTGGAAAATAAATATCTTGATTTTTCATAAATCATAAAAATAATTGATTTGAATCCCGATAACTTTGAAAATCATGTTTTTCATAGAAAGCACGGAAAAGCGTGCGTATATGTGTTACGGTGAAAAAGGACAGTTATGACCTTTTGTGTTTTACAGTGATTATTTTATAAACTGTTTTCACCGTATGAAAAATATGATTTATGATGTTCTATAATGTTTAGAATATTTTCGAGAATGATGACCCTAGTATGAATATTTTATATATGTTATTCATAAGATGAAAATATTTTCCTTATGAATATTTGTGGATTGATTAAACTTATATTTAGTGAAAGTGATTTCATAAATGGGGTCTATATCACGTGTTTACTGTTTTGAGACTGTTAGGCCGCATATCATGCTCACGTGTCACGTGTTAGTGCTGATAGATACTGATCCTATTATCAGCGTCCCAGTGGACACCTGATCAGTGCACACTGAGGACCCTATAGACTATGGCCATAGATCTCATGTGTTTCCCCTATTTGGGATGATATTATTATAGCATGATATATTTAGGGTGTTGCCTGGTCTCCATGATACTAATATGAAAGCTACCATATTTATACTGTTTACTGTTTACTAAATTGGTAGCTATTGTTTACTGTTTTTTTACTGTACCGTATCAAGATACTGTTTTACTAAATATATTGTTTTACTGAACTGTAAAATACGGTTATTGAATTAAAGAGAAATTAATGTTTATTCAAAAAGAATAACATGAAATTATTTCTAAAATAGAAATAATTGCAGAAGTGGTTATCCAATGACTTGGATATTTACAGACCACTGTACTGTCACGTGTTTTTAATTATAGTGAAGGAAACCATTGTTTTATTATTGAACTGTCACATGTTTTAAATTATACTGAAGTGAAAAGAAATAAGTGATTTACTCTGTGAAAACGAAAATTTTATCGTTTTGAAAACAAGGAATGTAGTACTCTCTACAGTTGCTTCTAGGTTCCGGGACAAGCCAGGTATTCTAAAATACCTGCCTTACTCTATCCGGATCCCTAGCCGACTGTAGTATCCTTCCTACATGTGAGCCTAGAGCCAGTTAGAAAGATTTAAAAGAAAGTGAAAAATTATTTTCAGCATATAGATAGCTGAATATCAAGTGTTGCATATAACTCTCTTACTGAGCCGTGGTTTGCTCACCCCTTAATATTAACATTTCAGATTTTCGAGGACTAAGAGATCCGACTTCTGAGGATTTCGAGCTGCGCATTTGGAGACACTGCGACAGCTTAATTTATAATATGAGGTATGATCATTTATTTTCTGTATTTAGACTTACTTTCAGTACTACTTTCTTGAGAATCAAAATAGGGGATGTAATTGATAATATACATTTTATATTTAATAGTTAAATGAATATGAAAATTGAAGTATCACAAACAGCCCAACCGAATAAGTTGTATATTTTACGTGAAAAATGTGGTCAAGGGATGTGACACGACTCGGCTCGATTACACCCCTACACATGACATTTTCTTTTTAGCAAAAAATTTTGGCTTTTATATATTTATATAAGGTATAAGATTTTAAATTCATTTTTGCTTCTAAATTTAATAATAATATTTATTTTATAGATAGAAAATAGTTTTTTTTTTTACAAAGATAGAAAATAGTTTTAATTATATAGAATTGTTGTCATTAAAAATAGAAATTTTTTGGAAATTGTTTATTCTTTAAATAATTTTTAATTAATTAGTTAAATTTCATCAAACAAGTGTAAAATTAAATTCACGAATAATTAAACTTCATGTCATTATACGTACTAGTAACTTTTCTTTCTGTAAACATCATCTAAATATCAAAAAGTTTTTTTTTTGTTACAAGAGAAATATTAAATAATTAGAGATGGGATGCTTAGATTCGAACCCAAGACTTACAATATATCACAACTCATCTTTAGCCACTAGGCCAAGAGGTTGTTGGCAAATATCAAAAGGTTTGGAGCAAGTAAGTTTTTTTCTTTGATCGGTTTTGTAATTTTAATATATAATTTTTATTAAAAGGATTATTATTATATTTATAGCCAGTGAAGTTTTTTAACTACACAAGTATAGTTTAGAATAATAATATATGTTCTTTAAAAATATTTAAAAAATAATAAATAAATAAAATGAACACGTGTCATTATCTTAATCTGTTTGTGGAATTAAAAAACTCCTCCAGCAATGAAAAGGATAATAATCCTTTTTAAAATCGGTTTTGTAATTTTAATATATAAAATTAACAACTTATCCGAATAAAGCTTATCCATAAGTGAATCAAAAGGTGTTACATGAAAAAAGTCATAAACCCCATGGGTATAAACTGAAATATATCAACTTAAATGGGAACTTACTCTGTATTTATATTTTTTTTTTGTTTTGCTCCAATTTATAATTAGTTTTTCTTTCTTTTTTTGCTTTTGTTGCTGTAAATGCATAACAACTGCACTTCTTTTTCTTAAATCATGTAAGAATTATTATTAAGTATTAGGATTGCTACCTACTTAATGATATTATTTTCATTGTTTGCTTTCCAAATTTTGATTGGTTTTTATATTGTGGTTTTCTTCTTATTGACTATAGTGGGTTTTCTTCTTTTTTGTTAAATTATGCTGTTTTTGTCTTCCGGTGTTTCTAGTGTTGCTTATTTGATTTGAAGGCATCTGGGTTTGAGAAAGGAAAGTTTGAGAGGATATGTATATAGTAGACATGTTTATTTCTTTATTGAATGTACTCTTCTTAAAGAAACTAATCTATCAAAAAGTTATTCTTCTCGTTAGATACTTCCAGTAGATTATTATCTAATTCCTGAGTTGGAAATTTTGTTTCTGGGTTTCTTTATTGGAAAAGTAATTTCAATGCGGAAAATCAAAAGGATTATGAATTTATTTATTTTAAGAAATAGAAAGAGATGTTGGCTGGGGAAATGGGTTTTCTTTTTCAGAGAACTCTTGCTACTTTCAGAATTAATATTGTTGCTCGAAATGACTATTCTCATTTGATTAGATCGTGCCTTTTTTTTCTTAGTCCTGTAGATGGAAAAATGCTGATTTGCAACTGTTATTTGAAACCAATGATGATTAAACCTTGTAACTTTCAGGTGATAAGCTTATGTTAAGTTGCTAATGTTGGAAAATTAATACAAATAAACATACTCAGAATCTCATGTTCAATCATCAAGAAAAGATTAATTCAGAAGCGTACTTGAATACATTAGAATTAATTTCTTAGGGTTAAAGTCTTCCACGTTTAAACCTTTTGAAAGAATCTGTATCTCACTCAACGATGAAATTTGATTGTGAGAATTGTGTTATGTTTAGACTGGAGATCATAACCTATTTATACTTCAAGTATATTTTATTTTATTTTGGCCCATCATGAAAATAAAATAAAATATTAGGTCTCTACACATTGCAAAGCCCATCCTAATTTGAGATGTCCTAAAGTCCAATAACTTAAACTTTATTTGATCACTTTTAAGTAGAGGTGTCAAATGGGCCGTGCTGAGTCGGCATGGCCCATTTAAATAATAGTCCATGTGTTAATGGGTTCATGTTGGCACAGCACTATTTTTTAATGGGCCGTGCTGGCACAGTCTATGAAATTTAAGGACATGGCCCAGCACGGCACATGGCCCATAACACTAATGGATCGTGTTGGGCCAAGCCCATAGCACTAATGGATCGTGCTGGGTCAAGCCCAATATTATTTTTTGTGCCTTATCGTGCCAAGCATGATCCATTAATAAATTTTATATTTTTATTATTTTTAAAGTTTTTATTTATTAATTTAAATAAAATGCAAGATAAATAAAAATAAAATAAAAAGACACATAATTCACTTTGACAAAATGCCTATATCTACAAGAAAACATAATAATATATATTAAATAAAGATATTGAAATTTACAATCCTAAAAAAAAGAGCAATACGATAAAAAAGACTCCACTTTGTGGGATCTTGGGAGGGTCATTGGACACAACCAAAAGATTTTCACTTTGTAAGGTCTAGGGAAGGTCATTGTATACAACCTTCCCTCTGCATTAAAAGAGAGTTTTTTGCCTTGAACTCGTGATCTCCAAGTCACAAAGGAACAATATTTACTTTTGTACCAATATTCTCCTTTGAAATTTACAATCCTAATATTTAAAAACACAGACACACACACATACAAAAATACAAGACTATAAAACACAAAATATTATTATTTTATTTTTCATTCTCTTCACTTGATTATTTACTTATATAATATAGTTTATCTAGTGCTCCAGCTTCTACATTTAACTAATTTTTGAATAAAATAATCTTTAATAATTTATTTTTTGAGGAGTTTTTATTAGAAGTGTATTTAATAAAAAGTTATATACAAAATATGTGACATATCATACATTTTATATTCAAAATGAAAATATTATAAATTTATATATCAATAATTGAAATACTTCGTACTTAAATTTGTTAAATATAATTTTATTTATATAAATGGGCCAATATGGCACGGCACATGGGCTCGCGTGCCGTGCCGTGCTAACCCACGTGCTACGTGCTAGCACTAACCTTTCATGGGCCGTACTGTGCCAATCCATGTGCCTAAAACCTTTATCTCAGCACGGCACACAAATGTATATCGTGCTTGGACCAGCCCGCCCATTTAAGTATGGATGGTGCCAAGCACAATCCACACCGTGCCGAATCGTGTCGTGCCATGGGCCATCCAGCCCGTTTGACATCTCTACTTTTAAGTGGACTAAATAGATAGCCTATAATGTACAATTAATTGATATATGTAAGCCCACTAAATAATTTTCCAACAGCTAATGGCCTCAAGAGGTATCTATCAACTAAGAAGCTAATTATCTACTATAATTGGGAGGAATTTGTTCTGAAGCTTTAACTTATAGTAGTTGCATTTTTCAAGCCATAATCATAAGCGTCGTGTGATATGAGTAAAGAATCCTAAAGAATCCGGCCCATTGAAGCATACTTATACATTTGGCAATTTGCTAGGATGAGGAACCCTTGGGAAGAAAGGTGATAAAGTTAAAGAAAAGACATGTTACCAAAATCCTAGCATGCAAGCAAGGCACATGGAAGAGAGATTTGAAAGCTTTGATAAGCTCAAGCATATGTGGGAAACTCGTTTTCGTGTCAAAGTATTGTGCTTTTCTTAACTACATGGGTAAGGAAACCACTAAGAGGTCGTTTGAGATTGTTTTCTGTTTTTTATTTCTTGTTTTTGAAAATTTTGTTTTCATTTTGTTTTGTTTTATTTTTAAATTTTGAAAATAGAAAACATATTTGATTAATATTGTTACATTTTGAAAACAAATATTTAATTTGATTCAGATATAATAATTCAATTCACAAAATAAAATTTTAAAAATTAAAAAATAAGATATTTATTAAATAATAATATGTACATAACATTAAATAATATTATTTATACTATTTAATACTAATATTAAATAATTTCATTTAATCATATAAGAATTTAATATGATTTAAATAATATTATAATTAAAGAATATAAAATAAAATAATTCAATTAAAAATAATATTAAATAATAATTGAGATTAGTACAATTCTAAATTTATATATTAAATAATAATATGAACTAATAATTATAAATTATATTAATAATATTATTTATTTAATTTAATTGTAATAATATTAAATTATTAAATAAATATTTAACTAATTAATTTATAATAAATTATATATTTATTAAAATATATTATATTTAATATAAATAATATTATTTAATGTTAAGTATTCACTTATTTAATAAATTAAATTATTTAGTAGTAGGAGGGATATATTTTAAATTTAATTGAAAGAATATAATATTAAATAATAATATTGTTTAGTAAAATAAGAATTAATTATATTAGATAATAGTACTTAGCAATAATATTAACTATTAACACATCAAAATTATAATAAATTATATTATTAAAATAACATAATATATTAAATAAATTATTAGATAAATTTAAATTAAATAATATTATAATATTATAGTTCAATATAATTTATATTTAATTGCTTTTTACGTTTTCAACTTTTTTATATTAAAATAAATATACTAATTTTAAAATATTTATTTTTAAAATATTTATTTTTGAATTTAATATATTTTATTTTAAAAAATTAATTTATTTTATTTTATATTTATATTAAGAAAAATATTAATATTATATTAATATATAAACTCTATTAACTTACTTATAAATTGTACCAAAAATGAAAATATGTCTCTAAAAATAATGGAAACAAGAAATTCTTATTTCTAACAATTTTAGAAATTTTTGTTTTTGTTTTCGTTTTTTGGAACATAAATATGTTTGCAAAACATGTTTTCTGCTATTGTTTTCAAAAAAACTAAAAACAAAAACAAAAACAATGTCAAACGATCCCTAAACAGTTACTAGTTTGCTCTTTTAAGAGGTGTCCATAACAAATCCAAAAATACTTTTTATTGGATTGCTCACGCAAAGGATCTGGAATGACTTATAAAATCCATGAATGTGAAAGTAGTAAAGTGCCTGCAGTTTGCTCTCCCTTTATATGTAGCACTGGATAGCATTTTAAGTCTGTAGTAGGTGATTTCACTATGATCATTTTGATGAAGAACAATATTACCCAGTGCATTAGTGAAATCGCCATGGCCATTGCTGGATGGGCAAGAATTCCATGGTAGCTTGGCTATCAGTCTGAGAGGTAGACACCATAAGAACAACTGAAGTCATTTGTTCACCGGATGCATATTATGCACTACGCGATGTGGAAAATGAAACTATCCATTAAAAATGAACACCCTTAATAAATGGTTATACTCAACCAAGATCTTATAGGGTGAGCATGATCTTATAGAATGTTTGGTTATTAACCTTTATAAATGGAAGCGTCATTTCTCAAATTATTGCATTCTTGTTTATTATGGTTTTCATTTGTGATGTGGGACAAGCAAAATGTGAAGAAAAAATTAATTCATAGCAATCCTCACATTGAGAATAGAGCTGGAAACTAACTAATTTAAGCCTAAACTTGATTCAGTTCATTCAGAAAAAGTAAATAATTTGATTATGATCCATACAAATTTGAATATGAATGTTAATCCGAACTTGAATTGAACTTGTAATCCAAAAAATTAATCTGAAGCAATTTAAACTTAGATTAACTTAATTTTAAAATTTAATAATTTGAATTCAAAATGATCAAAGTTTAACGGTTCAAATTCGAATGATTCAAATTAATTTGAAATAATTCAAAATTTAAATGATTCAAATGTTTTTCAATCTAAAATGACTCAATTCGATTTGCCCAATCCTTTGCATTATGAATTATGATCATAGTAATTCTTACCTGGCAACCCTTTCCAAGGCTGAGTCATTTCTTAGGTTAGTGGCCTGTTATAAAAATTTTCCCCTTTTATTCTCCCCTTTTAGGAGAGCTGATTCATAATAACTGGATCTTAGTTTTACTAGTTTGAGAAGTCAAACCTTTGTGTAAATCCATTTGCCTTAGAACTCACCATTGTATGTTACACTGATAATGGTACCAATCAACTATTTGACTTAAGCTTGCATATTTCACATATTACAAATATCTATCTCTTTATTCCTTGTTTGGTATGATAAAAAAATGAGGTGATAAGAAAATGGTTTTTTTCTTCATTTTTTTTTTTTGTTAAGAGGAAGGAAAATGCACATGAACCAACTGTTAACAAAGAGCTCATAAAAGGAACAATTTATGGGCTTACCGCTTAAGGTTCAGAATATTTGGTAAAAAGCAAATTAACAAATTTCATAGCTTGTTCTCAGACTCTTGGGCCTATATTTGCACTGGTAAAGGCTGTTCTCGGACTCTTGGGCCTATATTTGCACTGGTAAAGGCTGACAAAATTTACCAGGTAATGAAATGGATGACATTTGGATGCTAGTTAATGGTGGCCACCAGTTAGATTTTAGTCGACTCTTCGATTTTCATCATTTCTTGTTCTAGAAATGACAACTTTAATGTCATATGAATATGTAAACATGCACTCTAAATTTAAATGAATTATCACTTATTAAAGCCAAAAATAACATCAAATATCAATTGAGAAAGCCCATATCAAATGTAGGCTATGATTAAACTTTTGATCTGAATCTGATTATTGTAATTACTTTGTCAAATTCAGAGTCTAATCTCATGGTTCAACCTCTCTAGCTTCCTTTGAAGTTTGACCTTATCAAAATAAGGTTAAATAACCTTTCAAAACTGCACGACTGGATTTACAAGTTTGTCAGCTTTCCATGTAACCTTTCACAATCTATTTGCAAACATCAGTAGAAATACTAGAAGTGCCACATAACTACAAACTAGTGATTCTTGTATTAGCAACATTTGTTAAAATACTTGAGGAAAAATCTTCGTTCTAGACAGCAACATAAATCCTCTTATTTCACTCCATCCAAATGCCTTTGATGGTGACAGTCCAATTAACATGATTAATCATCCACTGCAACCCATTATTCTAATCTTCACTTTGCTCATAATCTCCTCAAATACCAATTAGCAGTTGCTGCATTCAACTGTAACCATTTTGGATGTGGCTTGTTTCTTTTCCTTTCTCTTCTATTTAAGTGCTAATTGTTTGTCTGCAGTAATGAAGGAAGTAAATGATCTCATATTGGGATAATAACTTTTGAAGTATCCCTCATTATGTGTTCGCCATTTTCTAATTAAACACCTTAATTTTTTTCATTCAAGTATATATGTGTAATTTCTTATGCTTTTTGGTGCATTGACAGATCTGTTGGACTTTTTCTTGGGGTCTTTCTTTTTAAGTTAGTAGTGTCGGTTTGGTCATGTTTTGCAATAAATTATTGCTACTATTCTGCGTTTTCTTTTCCATTTTGTCTTGAATTTGCATCTTATATTTTGTAAGCTCTACGGTTGCACGAGCGCTAATTGGTTTGATGAAGTCAGTTTTGGGTGGGTTTGGATTCCAGCAGACTCATGGTACAGTAAAATCCCCCCACAAAGTGACAAATTTTTTAGAGACGAATATATTTTATACCCTTACTTTTTAATATTTTATTATAATTTTATTAAAATTATGTTTTACTTAATGATTATTTTATCTTTTTTAATTTTATCGAAATTAATCTTACTATCCATCCAAACTAATCTTTTATCTAACGTCTTTGAGCACAATTATTGTCAATTTCTTTCTCCAAAAAAACATAATATGATAGTGCTACTAATATGTTTTGGCCAGTTAGTGCCTCTAATTTGATGCCTATCATTTAAATCACCTTTATCATACTTCTATATAGCTCATGGAAAATACAGCAATGCTACTGGTTTGCAGTTACCTGGTATATCCTAAATGAATTATTCTCATATGATGGTCCTCTTGGTGTTGTTTAATCAGGAGAAGCGGTTTGAACCTAATTAAATTTTAATTCATTAGTATAAAAATGGACATTCTACATCAAATTTTTTATTTCCTAAGATAAATAAATCATTTCATTAATCAATTGTTAAGTAAACAGTTAAAAACTTAATTTTGAAATTATTTTTCGCTAAACTATTTGAAATATTTTAAATATTCAAAATCAAACAAGATGAAAAATTAAGTATGATTTTACTTTTAAAATTTAATAAAATATAATACATTGAAAAGAAAATCACAGATTGCCTAATGCTTGTGAAAAAGAGTGAAAATTTTGTGGAAAAAGGAGTGAAGAATCGTAAAAGATAAAGAGAAAATAGAAAAATGAATAATTAGATAGATTGAAAAGTTTAGGATTGGGTACTTTGTAATTATTTATATTCTATTAATTTTTTATAATGGTGCTAAGTTATTTGAGTTGAAAGTCCATTTTTAATACTAATGAATTAAAATTGAATTAGGTTCAAACCTCAAGTACTTAGATGAAATTTACCTTTTTAGGTAAAATTTACTCTTATTTTGTATAAAAAAATTACAATTATTAATAGATTTATATTTAATACATACAAATTTCATATACTATAATCAAATCATATTATAACATTTCATTATTTAGTGAGTTTTAATATAAAAAAAAATTAAAAGTAACTATCATATATAAATTTACTAATTAATGAAGTTTCATTATATGATTTAATAATAATGTTGAATATTATTATAAATATTGAATAATAATCAAACCTTCTTTAGACCATTTACGTTCACTGAAAAAAAATAATCAAATTATGATATCTTTTTAGTGGTTGAAATAAAAGTTATGTTATCATGCATTGTTATAAGAGTTTATAATCACTTACAAGGGGTTAATTCAATTGATAAGAGGAGTTTTCTTTTCTTATCAATTTGACTTCGATCATTGCTCAAAGAATTTTAAAAATAAAATTTTGAATGTATTAAATCGGCATGAAAATTTGTATATTTAAAATTATTTAAAATAAATTAAATTGAAATAAAATTTTATCATGATACTTGTCATCCTATTAAAAAATTATTATTCAACATATTGACAGTGAAATTTTTTAATTTTACAAACAATGTTAAAAAGTGATAGATTATTTACAAAAAATTTAAAAAAATTAAAAAATGGGTTATGTCATATGTGTTAGTGTATAATAATCCTTCAAAAAATAAAAATCAATTATGTTTTATTTTTTTATAATCAAAAACCTTTTACGTGTAAATCCCAAATTTTCCTTACACTAGATATTGATATCGGAATGGATCGTATATATACCTTTTTATTGATCTTTTTTTTGATAAGCTTTGATTTTATTGAATAAGGAAAGGATTCCAAGGAGAAGACTATATAAATCCTGGATACAACAGCTAGAAGTGAAAACTTTTTTATTGATCTAATTAATGATAAAGTTTTTAAAGAACAGTTTTTGGACTTGTATATATTTTCTTAATTGCTTGTGTTACTGAACAGGCGAAAAGACTGAAATGGTTGTTTTCACTGATAATTTCCATTAATCTAATGATCAAACAGCTGTGAATCTGCAAAAGGAATGGCTTTGTGCAGATATTTTGGTCGTTGTAGCTGTTTCAAAACAAGACTCAGTGAAATGGATTCTGACCAATAGCAAAAACATCCCACATGGGCTCAATGAAATTCATATCAAACTATATCAAATAAGCTTAACAAAATACATTACATCAAATAAGTTGTAAAGTAAATGTGCAGGAGTAACGACAAGCAGAAATCAGTAATGCATGATGTTCTAGCTTATATGTTCTTAAGTTGATGGATGCAACTTAAATAAGCCCTGATCTTTCGACCCAGATGGGCGTGTACCACCAGTTGTAAGGTGATGCATCGAAAACGTCACTCTTCTTGTAGTCTCCTTTACTAGAATCATAAATCAGACACTTTGATTCTGGATCCTCCCTGGCTAAGAAAATTTTCTTGTGCAATTCTTCGTCCAGGCCCTGTACGGCAAAACTAGAACACCAAGGACTAAGAAACACAGTTAAATCTCTCATTATCCTTCACCTCTTCCCAAGAGACAGCAACCCCATTCTCAAGCTCCAGTTTATAGATTGTCCGAACAGCACTATGATTCCCAGACAGCTTTACCCCGAAAAGTTCACCGTTGAACTTGAAGAAACACGAGAGGCGAACATGCCGGAAATCCTTGCCCGAAATTTCTGTCCAGTCTCCATTATGAGCGTCGAAAGTGGCAATTCTTCCACATGAATCGATGCAATACAAAATCCCACCATTGCAAACAGCTTGCTTAAGAACACCAAGCCGCTTTCCAATCTGATATATGTATCGAGTCCAAACCTTTTCTTAGCCAATATGTAAAACATCCACATGAAAATTTCCAACACAAATGCTGAATAGCTTAAACAATGCAATCTGAAGATGTTGGCGGTGCAGTGAAAGTGGCAACGGTAAAAATAGATGATCGATATGGAAGATGGATATTTTGACGCGTCAAGGGATTGAAGAAGAAAATAGAAGAGGTTTCTCGGGATACTAACAGCAGCCAGCCGAACCCTGTAGACAAACACTCAACCTGGCAGTGGAGTTCAGGGAAGTCTACCTCCGTCAAGCTCAACTGCTTGACAGGATCAGGATTTACTGGATCAAGGAAACCCTGTTTTGTTTCCCCATGGAGTTCCCCCAATAACAATAACAATGGGGTTTTCTTGTTCTTCTTGTTGACGTTGGCATGACACATGGCTCATATAGTCATATAGAAAACTACAGGGAAATTTCTTTTCTTCTGGTTTTTATGGAATAAGTTGCAGGAGAATTTCGAGAAAAGGAAAGTTTAATTGCCTAGCCGTGGGTTGGGTTGGGGGTTGGGACCAAATATATGGAGTTAGAGTTTTCCATTCCTATCAAGGTTTGAATACCTTTTTCCTGTGAAATAAGAAACCTCTTAATTTCAGGCTTTTTGAGAATTAAACCTCTTAAGTTCAAGCTAATTATAATTAAGGTTGTTGTTGCATGAAACAACAATGATTGATTGCTGACGTATAATTCTCGATCTTCGTGTTAGCCTGTCTCCAAGAATTCTACAAGAAAGAAAACCATCAAGGAGCGCAAGGGCTTTCCTCTGCGCGCGCACTCCAATGCTTAAGTTAGATAGGGTTTTTGTAGCCTTTTAGTAGGCAAATAGATCTTAGGGTTTAAGAATAATACCTGTGACCTATTTATAAGAGTTAGATTGTGCGTAATTACCTTTATGACCTATAGCTTAAATGGTAATTTAATGGATCATTTATGAGCCTTCTGAGTCCTCTTTCCTCTTGGTCTTTGATTATCATTTGGCCCAATGTTCTTTAGCTTGACTTATAGAAAAGCCCAGTAATTTTTGGTTTGACCCTCATCAATTGCTCTCCACTCTTTCGCAGGGTTTACCCTGTGAAAGAGTATATAAAGAATAAGCTTTTCAAATTCTTTTGCTACCCTCTTTCTGGGATTATCACAAGAGTCTTTTCATCTTCACTTGAGGGCTCAACTACTGAACTTCATTATTATTTGTAACAGAAACGACGTCGTGTCATCATTTTTTTTTGTCAAGTGCCTTTTCATAACACTATCGGGATACGTTTTTCTCCTTTGAGCTAAATGCTTCTCAAGTGGAATATGCCACCCTTCTTTTCGAATTGCAAAGCTAGTAAAGCCTTCTATCAGCCAAGAAGAAGAAAACCAAATCTGAGTTAAAGCCATGAGGGCGCATCGTCAAGAAGTGCCACAAGAGGATGCATATGTTCTTAGCTAGTTTCATCATATGCGATTCGTACTTGGCACACTCCTGATTGGTTGAAGCTTGATCCAGATGCTGAGGATTTGGAACCTTTTCTGAGGATAGGCACTTATAAAGATCTATTTGATCTTACCAGCCCTTAGGAGCCTTTTCGTCGACCCAAGATGGTCGAGGTTCTCACAGGCTTGGACAAAGATGATTTAGATAATCCAGAGACTAACTTTCCTAAAGATCAAGCTCTTAACATTATAGCACCTCAGGACGTTCATGCTTGGGTGCCTGTTAGTATCGATACTTCTTTTGATGCAGAAGTTAATCTAGAGTACTCCCCAGTTTTTTGTGAAAGAGCTTAGTCTTTTACGAACTTATCAACACATTTTTAAACTCATCTACAGAGGCAACTACACATTTACCTTGTATTAATCTTACGTAATAATCAGACTTTTCTCGTGCACTTTTCGCTTCAAGTCCTTTTACATATGTGACTTATGTCGCTCAATTACTGCTTCAAGCCCAAACACTTCATGCATGACTTACATCACACACTTTTCAATTTAAGTGCATGCGTAGCCTACTCACGCATTTTTCGCTTCAAACTTTTTTCTTTGAGTTCGTGGCTTACTTTGCGCAATTTTTGCTTCAAACCCCTACACTTTATGCATGACTTACATCACGCACTTTTCGCTTCAAGTACATGCATAGCCTACATCGCGCATTTTTCGCTTCAAGTACATGCATAGCCTACATCGCGCATTTTTCACTTCAGGCTTTTGGTTTGAGTACGTGGCTTACCTCGCGCATTTTTCGCTTCAAGCCTTTACACTTTATGCATGACTTACATCGCGTACTTTTCGCTTCAAGTACATGCGTAGCCTACATTGCGCATTTTTCACTTCAGGCTTTTTCTTTGAGTACATGGCTTACCTCACGCATTTTTCGCTTCAAGCCTTTACATTTTATGCATGACTTACATCGCGTACTTTTCGCTTCAAGTACATGCGTAGCCTACATCGCGCATTTTTCGCTTCAAGCCTTTACACTTTATGCATGACTTACATCGCGCACTTTTCGCTTCAAGTGCATGCGTAGCCTACATCGCGCATTTTTCGCTTCAGGCTTTGTGGTTTGGTCTGCCCGTTTTGCGCATGTTTCGCTTAAGGACTTATTTTTGCCCGTCTCGCACCCTTTTGTGCTTAGGGACTTATTTTCACCTGTCTTCTCACCCATTTTTCATTACTATAATGCATACATCAACTAATGTATTGTGTTAGAAGAGCATAGAATCAAATTGATATGGATAGCTGGCCTTCCATTTCATAATGTAGTATTTTCAATCAAATGGAACAAGTAATAACATAATTGCAGCAAATGTTAAAATAATAATAGCAAGTGTTTACTGCCCAAGTCTTTGTCTTTGTAAAGTCTGTAAAGTGCAAATGCTTGGAAGTTCTGCTATCAACCATGGATCGTGTGCTAAGTCGCGCCTCGGTTCTTCACTCATAGGAACTAGCAATCTACCTTCACGAGCTTACCACAAGTTATTTTCGATCTGACTATATCAAATCAAGCTCTCCCTAGCTTGCTGCCTTGGGTGGTGTAGGCTGGTTTGCTACGTGGGTCAGTAGACAAGCTAATCTATCGTCGTAACCAAGCGTGCGGTAGATTGGGAGCCACCCTATAGCGGAAGATTCCTACCGCGTGGGCCTTTTCGCTTGCCCATAGTTATGTGCTCGCCTTATTATAGACAAACCTGTTGCCCGCTTGGTGTATTCTATCAGGAAAGGCATGCCGCAGGGGCACTGTGCTCTGTTGCATTGCTCGCCCAATCACACTTGCCATTCTTATTCTTGCGACACACTCGCCATGCGAGCCATGAGTGCGGCAGACTGGATTGCCACATTTGGCGAGCCAAACTATCACCAAGTTCCATGCTTCTTAACTTGTGATTGCTAAAGTTGCTCTATAACCAAAAACATGGTTCGTGTTCTCCCAAGTTGCGGACATGGCTATCGCCTGAGATAGGCACTTCATAGCGAACGTGGCCTACTGCCTGGCCTGTGCTCAATCGCAACCTATCACCAAGTCGTGCGACAGGCAGGGATGTCACCTGATCAATGCATTCTATCGCCAAAGTTGCTTGTCACATGGCACATGCTCGTCGCGTCCTATCGCCAAGTTTGCCCTTTCTCCAAAGGCTATCGCGTGCGGGATCCCTCACTCGCCCAAGCTTATGGCGAGCATGTTCTTGTCTCTCGCCCAAGGGCTGTCTTGTGCGAGAGCCCCTCTCTCATCAAGGTACTTCGTTCTCGCCCAAGTCTATGCACGCGGGACCCCTCTCTCATCGATTCTCTGGTGAGCGTGGTCACTCTCTCACCCAAGCTTGTTGCGTGCGGGAGCTACCCTCTTGCCCAAGGCTCGTTGAGTGCGGGAGCCCTCTCTCGCCCGATTATCTGGAGTGCGGGGTCCCTTTCTAGTCCGAGGCTGGTCTCATGCGAGAGCCCCTCTCTCGCCCAAGGTCTACCCTGCAGGAGCCTCTCTCTCGCCCAAGGTCTGCCCTGCGAGAGCCTCTCTCGCCCAAGGTCTGCTTGCGAGAGCCTCTCTCGCCTAAGGTCTACCCTCCGGGAGCCTTTCTCTGGCCCATGGTCTACCCTGCGTGGGGTTGTGCTCTCCCACATGTTCAACCTCACCAAAGTGCTTGTGTGCGTCAAACACCACAATTTGATTGGCGATTTCTTTGGTAGCTGGTTAAAAAACGAGAGCCACTCTCTCGCCCAAACTTGTCATTGCGAGAGCCACTCTCTCACCCTATGGCTGTCTCGTACGGAAGCCATTCTCTCATCCAAGGCCTGTCGCATGGACTATGCTTGCCAGCGGCAGAGTCTTCTGCACTCACTCGCCAATGGCCTACCGCGTGTACCTATTCTCGTCGATTTGTTCTATCTGGCGTGTCTCGTATGCAATGTCCCTCACTTGCCTAAGGGCTTGCCTCGTGGGCTTGTGCTCTCTTGCATAACCTGTACGCCTTGCCGCAGCCTACGTATTCTGTCTTCCGCAGATCATCTTTTCACAATCTTTTGTACTTGGCTTTTTGTTTGTTTCCCACAGACGGCGCCAATTGTTGTTGCACGAAATAACAATGATTGGCTGCTGACGTATAATTTTTGATCTTCGTGTTAGCCTGTCTCCAAGAACTCTACAAGAAAAAAAACCATCAGGGGGCACAGGGGCTTTCCCCTGCTCGCGCACTCCGATGCTTAAGTCAAACAGGGTTTTGGCAGCCTTTTAGTAGGCAAATAGAGCTTAGGGTTTAAGAATGATACTTGTGACCTATTTATAGGAGTTAGATTACGCGCAATTACCTTTATGACCCACAACTTAAATGGTCATTTAATGGATCATTTATGAGCCTTCTGAGTGCTCTTTTCTCTTGGTCTTAGATTATCATTTGGCCCAATGTTTTTTAGCTTGACTTATAGAAAAGCCTAGTAATCTTTGGTTTGACCTTCATCAAAGGTTAATTCAGTATGGAGATTGAAAGTGATTTTTGATTTAATCTCCAAGTTAAATGGTAAAAAATAAAGCTTTTCAATTAAAAAGTTTTATTTACAAACTAAATTTAAAAAAAATTCTAAAAACTGCTTTTAGAATCAATCACAATTTTTATTAGTAAAATATTTTATTATCACTTATCTCTAAATTTTATTGGAATTATGTTTTATACACTACCGAGTATAAATCGAATACACTATTAATGAAGGTTTATAAATGATGTATTAACAGTATATAGTTTTTATAAATTGTCAATATACTAAAAGTCGACACATCAGTAATAAGTAAACTGATAAAATACCAAAACGTTATGAGCTAGTTGAAAAAACTTATTTATATTTATTCAAAAAGGCTTAACATTTTTTCAGTTTGTTCATTAATAAAGCGTCAACCTCTCATGCACTAACATTATATAAAAATTATATATTGTTAATGCAATATATATAAACTCTCAAAAAAAAGTTAATGTGTAATCTTTTTTTTTTTGAAACACTTGTTTTCTTTTCATCCAAGCAAACGAGTAATGCTGCACATTTCTAAAAGGATAATAATCCATAAAAAAAATACTAAGAAATCTTAAATTTAAGTGATCGGTGCCTGGTGGGTGGATTGGACATTGTAATGGACTACTGGCATAGCAATGTTAGGTTTCTCCTGGGCCTCCTTTCGCTTGAGTTCGATGGACTTAAAACAATTCTTTGGCTCTTGCCCAACTGACACACACACAAATCTCTAGCAGTTTTTACAGCCAGAGCTAAACAACTAATTAGCTAGTAAATATTATTAAACTTGAACTTCATCTTAAATTTAAAAGAAAATATTTTTAAAATTTAAAAATGTTGGCAATGAGATCTTGTCTATTTTTAATAAAAAAAAAGGAAGTTATGAAAACAAATAATGTGAGATAATTTGTCCAATTAAACAATTGTAGTTTTTATTTGTTTATTCTTTTAACAGACTAGTGATACAAGCAATTTCATAAAAGTAATTTATTATTTACCAAAAGAATTTAGGCTTACTGATGCGTTTGATTCCAACATATAAAACAAAACAAAAAACAGTAAAAGATAAAAAAAATATCTGTAAAATTGTTTGTATTTTTTAAAAATATTTTATTAAAAAAACTTATACTTACTGTAATTATTTCTTTAATTTTAATTTTATCAGAACCAATCAATCGTCGTTCAAGAATCAAACTAACCCTTAGTATTTCCAAACAAAACTTGGAATAAAAAAAAAAAGTACAAGCACGAAAATATTCTACCGTATTTTGGCAACACGAGGCAGCGATGCATGGCATGCACGCAAGCATTAGACATCTGCCTAGCATAGAAGAGGCGCAAGTGTCCTCTACTCTGCTTCAACAAAAATCCTTTTAAATCATCACCGATTCAACTCAAAACGGTGCTAAAAGTAAAGAAGCAAAGCTAAAAACCTGAAGAAGAGAGAAAATGAAAGGAGGGCAACGCTTAACTCTAACATGCGCCATGGCCATTCAAATCTTAACCAGTAGCCTAACCATTTCCCTGTGCTTAGCTCTCCTTGAAACCCCACAAGAACCAAACATACTCCAAGTCACAGACAATCCCAATGTCCCCGATATCCCAACCCTCAATCGGAAATTCTCAAGCAATTACATTCACAAAGAGTTTCAAGTTTTCATGGAAAATTATGGGAAGCACTACTCCAGCTGGGAGGAATACATGCACCGCCTTGGGATCTTTGCCAAGAACTTGGTTAGGGCTGTTGAGCACCAGGTGCTTGATCCTACGGCTGTGCATGGAGTTACACAGTTCTCTGATCTCTCAGAGGAGGAGTTTGAGAGGCTTTACACCGGGGTGAAGGGCAGCACAGCGGCGGCAGCACCACAGTTGATGGATGATGTTGGGAGCGAAGCAGAGCCG
Organism: Heritiera littoralis; assembly: GCA_031772115.1. Taxonomy (NCBI): domain Eukaryota; kingdom Viridiplantae; phylum Streptophyta; class Magnoliopsida; order Malvales; family Malvaceae; genus Heritiera; species Heritiera littoralis. Next base: position 1,524,428 of record JAPDPK010000151.1, on the reverse strand, counting down.
CTGGAGGTTGATGGGTTGCCTGAGAGTTTTGATTGGAGAGACAAGGGAGCTGTAACGGAGGTCAAGATGCAGGTATAGCATAATCACTATCCATTATAAGTGGCTTTTAAAGTATTCTATATTTTTTTTACAAAGCTTGTGTCGATGATGTATATGTAGGGCTCATGCGGTTCATGTTGGGCTTTTAGCACCACAGGGGCTATTGAAGGAGCGAATTTTATAGCAACTGGGAAGCTTCTAAATCTAAGTGAACAGCAGCTCGTAGATTGTGACCACATGGTTAGTTTCATACTCTGTAATATAATGAGACTTCTATATATGGTTTCTAATTAAAAGCTATCCAAGATATTCCTTCTTCATCCTCTTAATTTGCCCCCATTTTGATGCTTTGCCTTTTCGTGAAGTGTGATATAAAGGATAAGAATGCATGCGACAATGGTTGCGGTGGAGGCCTCATGACGAATGCCTACAAGTACTTGATTGAGTGCGGAGGCTTGGAGGAGGAGAACACATACCCATATACAGGGAGACGCGATGAATGCAAATTCAAACCGGAGAAAGTCGCTGTTAGAGTTGTGAATTTTACTAATATCCCCATTGATGAAAACCAAATCGCTGCAAATTTAGTCCTTCGCGGTCCTTTAGCTGGTAAGTTCCCTCAGAAACCAGTAAACGTTCAGTTAGGAATAATTGTAATCCTAGAAATTTATATACCTTTAACGTGACTAATATATAAAATGATTTTGACATTGCAGTTGGGTTGAATGCTGTGTTCATGCAAACCTACATTGGTGGTGTCTCATGTCCAATCATTTGCGGCAAGAGATGGGTGAACCATGGAGTTTTACTTGTGGGGTATGGAGCAAAGGGGTTCTCCATTCTGAGGTTTGGCAACCAGCCGTACTGGATCATAAAGAATTCATGGGGCAAAAGGTGGGGAGAACATGGGTATTATCGCCTTTGCCGGGGCCACGGTATGTGTGGAATGAACACAATGGTGTCAGCAGTAGCAACCCAAGTCTACTAAAATTTAGTCTTTTGCTTGATTATTCGCAATAGTTTTTAAATATACTTTGCAATGATAAAGTAACACGAGGAAACTAATCCTATATATCTATCTATATATTTTTCTCTATTTAAAAAAAAAGGAAGAACTTATTACGGAGTAAGTTTACTTGTGAATTGTGATGAAATGAGTTAATTAAAATGGGAGACAATCAAAGATGTCAGAATCATAAGTTCAATCTATAATATCTTATGTATTTAAGGAAGAATATTACAGCGTTTTTGTTCAAAGTAGTCCATTTTGGCTGCTAGGCCAATGTATTTAAGCCAGACATAAGGCTTGGCAATTAAGGTTTGAGTCGTAGTGGTCGGTACTGATCAGACGAAACATTTACTCACGAACTGTGCTGATCATAAAATCTCTTGTATATAGTTGACTTATAGCCTCTGGTCCAGTTTTTATTTGAGGTTGCATTTGGCAATAACTTCTCTTTCTGAAATTGGAGCATACAAAGTATCAATCATGCCTTTAAAATCGGCTCAGTATTCAGTCACTCATAGCTGGCAAGCATAACGCATAAGAGCTCCATAATCACTGCCATGGCGGATTGGCCGATTACACCCGCTCCATTGTTAACCCATGGGAGGAAAGCGTTGAGTTGTTCTACAGAATAAATGTTCTCACTCACATCCAATTTCGAACATTTGATTTGATTGATGCATGAAAAAGCGTGAACTATATTTCTTTTTTTTTTGGTGGATAAATGATGTAGATAAAATAAGCAAATCAGTCTACAGCTGATCGGATATGAACCGATCTGGGATGACTACAACTCATAGTATCAAACATCAAACAAAGTTTACTACAATCTGGAGGTGATCCAAATAGAACAAAATTATCCTCCAACGTTCCTCCCAGTTTGGCGAGACCATCAGCACAAGCATTGGCTTCACGGTATACATGTTCAATCTTGGTATCTTCTAACTGCTGGATCAGTTCCGTGCAATCAAAAATCAAGGAGCTGTAAAGATGAGAACTAGAAACATTTTCCAGTATGTACATGAGAATTGTCTGAGAATCGACTTCGATGATTAACTTTCGGATTCCTTTGTCTATAGCCAAGCGTAAGCTATCTCTTAATGCCCACAGTTCAGCACAATTACTTGTCGTGAGCCCAAGATTTCTGGAAAAACCACAAACCCATCTTCCATTGTAATCTCTAATTAGTCTTCCAACACCTGCTCTACCTGGGTTTCCAATTGAAGAGCCATCAATATTGAGTTTAAAATAAGGAGAAGGAGGAGACTTCCAAAAAATTTCCATTTCTGTATAAGGGATGTTTTTGGTTGAAGGTCCCATGGTGGCCCAAAATTCCTTTGCAAAGAACCAAGTTTTCCTAACCAGATTTGGGATGTCAACTGGAGCATCTTCAAATAGGTTTTTGTTTCTGTTAAGCCATAGGGATTAGATTCCAAACGAGAAAATCACCTCCCAAGGGAATCCATCTTTTGCAATTGAATGTGAGCTTAGGTTATCATGGAGCCAAGAGAAAAGATTTGCATTGAAGCTAGAAGAAAGGGAGCTTGGCACTCCAATTTGCTTCCAAAATTGCTTTGCCACTTGGCAATCTTTCATACAGTGAATAAGAGATTCCTCATCCTCTTTGCATATATGGCACAAAGATGGAACATTTAATCCTCGCGCTGCAAGAGTACTTCGTGTGGCCACTCTGTTATGACCACACTTCCAGAGAAAGTGCTGAATTTTTGGAGTGATCTTACTTTTCCAAATCAGATTCCAGTTTATACTGGAAGCAAGGGTGGAGTTTTTTGCAATTTTATAAGCAGATCTCATAGAAAACTTTCTTGATTTAGAGCCCTTCCATGCAATAGTATATTCTCCTATAACCTCTTTTTGGTAAGGAATAGCCTTCATTTTTTGGAGGATTTCTTCGGGCATTGGGGCCCCAATAAGGCCCAAGTTCCAGCCCTTATTATTATCCAGGATATCACTAACTTTCCTTTCCATATCAATAAGTTTCCAAGGTCCAAAGATGGTCTTATTAAGTGGACCAATTCCAATCCAATCATCCTTCCAAAAGAAGATGTTTGTCCCATCTTTCACAACCCAGCGTAAACCCTTTTCAAGAATAGAGCAAGCTCTGCACATACCTTTACAAAGGGGAGAGCAAGCTTTCTTAACAAAGTGACCATTCTTTGAGTATTTTTGTGCAAGTAATTTTGACCAAATGCAATTCGGTTCCATAAGAAGTCTCCAACTTGTCTTTGCCATGTTTGCATTATTGAGGTGATGCATGTCCTTAATGCTCAACCCTCCTTCCTTTTTGTCAAGAGTAACGGTATCCCAACCAATCATGTGCATGCATTTAGTCTCATCCGTAGAGCCCCAAAGAAAGTTTTGAGAAATCTTGTTTATTTCCTCACAAGTTTTGCGAGGTAGACAAGTTCCTTGCATGTAATAGGGTAGAATAGCATTGAACACAGACTTAATACTTGTTGCTCTCCCAGCAAAGGAAAGACAATTAGCTTTCCATCCTGCTAGTTTCTTTTTCATGTTGTCAATGATGAATCTGAAGGAAGAATCTTTATGATTCTTTGTGATAGGGAATCCAAGGTATTTCCCTATATCATTCGAGTGATTCATGCCCATAATCTCTACATAATAGTCTCTTTGCTCCAAACTCATATTATTGGAGAAAAATAAGGAGGATTTATTGGTGTTAATCTTTTGACCAGAGGCTTTACAAAATTCTTGAAGAACATTGAGCATGGAGCAACAAGAGGAAATAGAAGCACTTCCAAATAAAAGGAGGTCTTCTACAAAGAATAAGTGGGATAACTTTAGGCCATGTTTAGATAGTTGAATAGGTTCCCAGGACTTACTTTCACATGCCTCTTGGATCTTAAAGTAGAGGTATTCCATGTAAAGAATGAATATGTAAGGCGATAAAGGATCTCCTTACCGGATACCTCGAGTAGGAATGATTTTCTGTGTTTGTTCACCATTAACAAGTATGGTCATTGTGGAGGAAGAAATGCTATAGGGAAATGAAAGAAAATCAAAACTTGCCTAATAAAACTCCACTCTAATCTATCATAAGCTTTCTCTAGGTCAATTTTTGCCATTATCCATCCTTTATTCCCTCTTTTTCTCCTAAAGGAATGGACAATCTCTTGCACAATGATAACATTATCATGTACTCTTCTTCCCTCAATGAAGCTGGCTTGCATGGGGTGTATTATTCTAGCCAGAATGGGGCGAATTCTATTGACCAATACCTTAGAAAGGGTTTTATAAATGGTATTACAAAGGCTAATAGGTCTATAGTTCACAATAGATTCTGGGTTTGACACTTTAGGTATGAGACACAGGAGACAATGGCTAATCCTCTCCGGGACTTTACTTGATTTAAAAATCTGAAAGATGAGTTTGCAAACCGAATTACCCACAATATCCCAACATTTTTGGAAAAAGATCGGGTGGAGTCCATTTGGACCTGGGGCTTTATGAGGTTTCATAGACTTAATGGCTTTGGAAATTTCTCTAGAGGTTAAAGGTTTGAGTAACGACATCCTCTCCTCCTCAGAAAGTTCTGTCACGAATTGGCATTGTAAGCTCGGAACCAGTTTACTAGAATCCTAGGTTGTGGAAAAGAGCTCAGAAAAGTGATCGAAAATTATATTTTTAATTGACCTAGTGTCATTGTGCCACACTCCCAAAGTATCTTTGAGAGCAAGGATTTTATTTCTTTTTCTACGTTGTAGGGTGCTAAGGTGATAGTACCTAGTATTTCTATCCCCGTCAACAATCCAATCATCAACTCTGGATTTCATTGCCCATAATTCCTCTTCAAGCTTAAGTACCTCTAGGTACTCTCTTTCTAGTTTACTTTCAAGGTCCATTAACCAAGCATTATAGGAACTCGCAGGGATTTGCTGAATACCGTTTAATCTTACTCTAATTCTTTTTTTCCTATGATAAATATTTCCAAAAGTAACTTTGTAATGGAGACATTATTTTTGAAGATCTTTATAGCCTCTAGAACTAAAGAATTTGCTTGATGCCAAGAATTTCGCACAACTTCTTTAAACTCAAGGTGGGAGAACCATATTGACTCAAACCTAAAAGGTCTTGGGCCAAAATGCGGAACAAAAGGACTGGTATCAAGGAGAATAGGGTTATGGTCTCAGTGGAGTTTAACTAGATGGTAAACCACTGAGTTGGGAAAGCTAATTTTCTAATCACCGTTTGCTAGAGCTCTATCAAGTCTTTCATGAATGATTTGACCGTGGTGATTTTTATTTATCCACGTAAATTGATTGCCCACAAAGCCAAGGTCAAGGAGATTACAGTTGTTCATGCAGTCTTTGAACTTAGTCACTCTTGATCTATTAATCGATTTACCTCCAAATTTTTCATTCTCATCTGTAATTTCGTTGAAGTCACCCATCAACAACCAAGGTAACTTATGGGATTCAACAAAACCTTTAAGTTCATTCCAAAAAATATTTTTCATAACACTATTTGGCCTATCATATATGGCAGAAAGAATCCAAGGAATTGCAAGAGAAAGAGTAGATGGAGAAAGGAAGGATTAAGTACCTAGATAGTGGCATGAATTGACTGGGATGTACAAAGTAGGATTTGAACATTAACTTTCGAAGCTTGCCAAAGGAGCCAAATTCCTCCTGCGAAGCCTTCAGCATCAACACAATAGGAATTTGAGAAACCAAGTGAATTGCACACTTGTTCAGCTTTTTCTCCAGAAATCTTTATCTCTGTGATGATCACCAAGCAGGGGTTGTTGATCCGTATAAGTTCCATGAATGCTGGTCTAAAATTTGGGCTTCCAGCCCCTTTGGCATTCCAACATAAGATTCTCATGGGGAAACACTCAAAGTTTGTTCAGTTTAACAGCCAGTTCACTAAGCCTGGCTTCAGCTCCAATTCCCCTAATTGCGTCTTCCATAACAAATTCTATGTATGGTGGTATTGAGGAATTAGTATCATCGAACCTTCTCTGGGCCTCTTCCATAAGGATTTGATCACCAATGTGAACGGATATCTCACAGTTTAGGTATTGAAGAATTTTGCCGAGCTGTTGTTCTCCGACCAACTCGCCACTTTTACTGTGTCCAATAGCACTTGCGACAGTGAGATGTTTTGGAGAGGTGGGAGGTATTCCTCCTTTTGAGGAATCATCATTGGACATTTGTTCTTCAGGAACTACGAGAAGTTTTGAATCTCTATGTTCTCTGTGAAGATAATAAGGTTGTTCCATGCTAGGGCCACGTCTTCCACACTCCATGTCTCTTTCGAATTGTCTTGAGTTAGAAGAATTTTCATGGCTTCCTTCAAGCTGATCGTTCTCCCTTCATGTACCAGAAATAAAAGTTCGAGATGTTGGAGATTGAGGTTCAATTCTGCCATAGAGACTGGTGTCAGTTTGAGCTTCTGATATCTTTTGGTGGGAATAATTTTTCTTTTTTCTGTTGTTGCTAGCTTTACTCGTGAAGTTAAAAAATACTTCTTTATTCATTTGGTTTGGTTCTCTCATAACTATACCAGCTTGTGTCTTGTTCATCGAATTAGCCTTGTTAACCCCTAAATCAAATCCTGTAGCTTTGACAGCGTTCTGTCTTGTCTTGGTCAGGTTTCTTGCAGTAGATTCAGAGGAGAAGTTGAAAATAGACCGTGGTGGTCTTTCCTTCACATGCTCATCCATTTTCATTTTTTCTTTGGCTTTTTCGGATCGGTTGAGCCTCATATTGTCTTGGGTCGGGTCTTCCTTACCCGATTTTGACTCTCTTTTTTTATTGTTTTTCTTTCTAGACACCACCATCCATGGGCCGTATTCCTCATCTTCCTTGTTTGTTCTTAAGTTTTCCTTCAATGGTTTCTGTGTTTGAACCGGAATACTAGAGGTTTGATCTTTTTCCTTTTCAATAGAACATGATTCTTTCCTATGCCCAATTAAGCCACGCTTAAAACATAGATTGACTCCCTCATGCACTATAGATAGGATAATTTTTCCAATTCTCACTTTCGGTATAAGGGGTCTGTCCAAGTCAATTTGAAGACAAATTCTTGCATACCTTCCACGTGATCTGTTCTCTGTAAAGGTGTCAATTTTCAACAGCGTCCCCAACTGATTACCAATTCTCTATAAGATTTCTTTGTCAAAGAACTCAATCGAAAGTCTTGGGAGACGTGCCCAAACTGCAGTTGTTGTTGGAGCCATTGATGATTCAGCCACAAAGCCAAGTTCCCACACTCTCATTGTGAGGTAATGGGAGCCGACGAACCAAGGTCCCCATATAAAATTATGTGGAAATCTTCTTGGCATTGAAATTTGAACAGAAAATAGTCCTGTCCCAAGTCGATGCACTGCATATTCCCTCTCGATTTCCATAGAGTACAGACTTTGGGATATAAGAAATTATATCCCACAGACTTACCAAATGTTTTGGCAATAATAGAATTCTTCCAGGGCATTCTTATCCTATTTTTCTCCTCTTTGGATAGCAAAATAGTGGGGATGTCATTCTCAGTATCCATTTCCTGATCTGAGTCCTCATCGAGGAAGGTTGGTTGGTAACTGAATGAAATATTTTCTGATTCAGAGTTGTTCACCAAGGAATCTCTGTAAGAGAGGTTTGTGGAGAGATTTTCCCCATGAGATGCATCTGGAGATTTGAATTCCCCGTTTTTATTCTCTTTCCACTCCTGATTTTCAAATCATCAATCTCAAAAGACACCGGATGGAAGGATGTCATTTCCATGATTTTTTTTCAACGTATAAGTCTTTTATTCTCGATTCCTGCTATCAAAGGAGCTGATCGAGGTTTTTTTTTTACACAAAAGGGCGTGATTGTTTTTAACGAACTATATTTCAGTATTCACTCGCTAGCTATCTGATTATTCGTATAAAGTAAACCAAATAAAAAGAGTTCTCTAAATTTATTATTAGAATTTATTATTAATAAAATACTCAAAATAGGACAATGTTCAGTTACAACTGCAGTAAAAATAAAAAAATATATTTAATAAATAAATTTATATTAAATAATGTTATTTTATCTTATTTAACAGCAATATTAAATATCATCAATTACTCATATTAGAATTTGATATAATTTAAATGATATTATAATTAGATATAATATTAACTAATATAATTATTTAATAATTAATTTTTATTAGACAATAATATAAAATATAAATTACCATATTAAATAGTAATATCAATTAATAATTTATAAATTATATTCAATAGTATTATGTAATTTATAATAAATTATTTAATGTTGTTTTCATTTATTTTATAATACTAAATTATTTAATAATAGCAATGATAATAATATAATATTAATAATATTGTTTATTAAATTAACAATTAATTATACAAAATAATAATTCATAATAATATTGATTATGAGCATATTAAATTATATTATTTAAAATATATCTAATATATTCAATAATGTTATACAATTTTAAATTAAATAAAATTTTTAAAATTGATATGACCAAGAACACCAACTTTGGGCCAGGCCCAAGATCATCAAAGACACCACGTGACAGAATATCACTGAGTCACGTGGCCTTCGGCGACAGACTACGTAAGCTGCGGCATAACACCTGTCGCTAGGCGACAGACTCTTAGCCTATCTCCTGACGTCACAGGGCGACACGTGGCATCAGTCCATCTACCGTCTGGCGACAGACGACATAGGCTGCGACTAGGGGTGTAATCGAGCCGAGCCGAGCCGATACAGTGAAGTGCTCGAGCTCAACTTAAAACTTGCTGCTCGATACTCGACTCGAGCTCGACCGAGTCTTAATTTTTAGGCTCGAGCTCGACTCGAGATAAAAATCGAGCTACTCGAGCTCGCTCGATTAAGCTCGTTTATTCAAGCTCGATTCTTGAGCTCGAGCTCGAGCTCGAACTCAAGTATATATTTATATATATATATATAAATATTATGTATCAATTAAATATAATAAAATATATATTTTTTAAAAATAATAATATATTGAAACGTAGTTTTAGTAAAGCATATGTTATTTTTAAAATATAAAATGCACAAAATATTCTATTTCCATTGCAAGTTATGCACAATAGCAGGGGTCATTACAACACTTAAGAATTGAATATATACACTTCCGTTAGCATTCCTTATGATAACTAATACAAAAGAAATAACATATTCTTGTGTTTACACTTTTCTAGAAATGAAATTTTGTGGTGTTCAAAGACAATATATTCCATATAATCACTAATGAATCCGAACAACATTTCCTAGAACAAGGAAAAAACTGATCAATCATGAAAAGAGAAAGAAAAATCCAACGGCCATGAAGTTTAGAATCAATACTTAGCAAAAACAAATACACCAAATGATCCAAGATCCTGCAAACACATTGTATAGCTTTAAAGTTAGCTTTCAGTATACATGGAAATAATTAAAAGTGATAATATAAAGACCCAAATTCTTCATGAAACCTCGTATTCTAATTTCTAAGATATGAACATACGTTTGAATTTTGAAATAACAAATGATGCCACAAGCTTGACCACATGTATATGCACAAATCAGAAATTCAAATTTCATAATTTGAAACTTTTGAGTACTTGCAAATACTGAAATAATTTTGTACCATAATCATTCTGAACAATAACTCTTTTCTAACTGCAGAGGATGCTATGTTTTCAGACTTTAGCAAGTTACTCAATTTTTTTTTTTAAAAAATCGAACAATTAACTACACAAATGGTTTGACCATTAAAATGAAAGTCATTAAAACACTAAATATGAATACCATTTTCAGTAAAAAGTGTAAAAAAGATAAAACTCTTACCATGTGTTTGATGAATGGGTCTGTTGGGATGGTGTGTGAGCAAGAGAAGCATTCACACAAGAGATTGGTGTGCGTGAGGAAGAGGGGTCTAGTGCGTGAGGAAGAGGGGTCTGGTGCGTGAGGAAGAGGGGCGTTCACAGAAGACTGGCATGCGTCAGGGAGAAGATCTGGTGCAGGGTTGCTGGATCAGTGTGCGGGGTCTCTGGATTTGCGTGCGGGGTTGCCGGATCTGGTGCGAGGTCACCGGATCTGGTGCGAGGTAGCCAGATCAGCGTGCGAGGTCGCCAGATCTGGTGCGGGGTCACTAGATCTGTGTGTGAGGTCGCCGGATCTGTGTGCAGGGTCGCCGGATCGGTGTGCTGCGGCGTCGGATCTGATGCGGAAAACGTGGTCTGGGTGGGGAAGGGATGCAGCAGGTTTGGTTGCTTGGGAGAGAACATTGAAGATAAAAGTGACGGAATGTATTAGGGTTTTTAAAACTTAAGATGTGGGGGTAAATATGTAATTTTATATTAAATTAAGAAAAGCTCGAATAAGCTCGCGAGCTATTCGAGCCAGGTATTTTGATACTCGAACTCGGCTCGCTCGATAACTCGAGTAGCTCGAGCTCGAGCTCGGCTCGACAAAAATCGAGCCGAATTCGAGTTTTTTTCAAGTCGAGCCCGAGTAGCTTGCGAGCACCAGTGTATCGTTTACACCCCTAGCTGTGACATCACGCCTGATGCCACAGAGCGACACGTGGCATCAGTCAGTCTACCGTCTGGCGACAGACCCTACCGCCATATCGTGAATCGCGAGATGGTCTCTCACCAGCGATAGTGTTCGAGTTTATCTGTACGTGGAATTTGTATTACATCTGGATACAAACACTTGGCAAAGTTACGAACTTATCCCCCGATAATTAACCTAGAATATTTGCCTATAAATAGGCTTCATGTATAATCTTATTCCCTAATTTTTGACTACTGGCTTTTACGCTTCCCAATACTGAAGAACTTTTTGCTGACTTAAGCATCAGAGTGTCTACGCAGGGAACCACCCCTGCGTCTCTCTGACTTTTCTTGTTTTACAGAGCTTCTTGGAGACACGTGGAGACTAAGTACGAACATCGTCGTCAGCATACCTTTATTGTTGTTTTGTACAACAACAATTGGCGCCGTCTGTGGAAAACGTATAAAAAGCCAAGATTTTCTAAAATGGTGAGAACAAGATCTACAAACGTAAGGACCGGAAGTGAGGAAAACTCTGTGAGTTCCCCTGAACAACAGATTCGCCAGACAAACCAGGTGAACAGGGAGGAAGAAATAATTACTATGTCGGAGGTAGAATTCGAAGCTTTGAGGCGACAAAGCGAAGAAACTACCCAGGCACTGCGAGCCATGGTGGATCTGTTCCAAGGAGTTCTTCCGACATTGGATATGCCGCCTGCCGTACAGAACTTGGTAGGAGGAACGAATAGAGGTGTCCCGCCGCAGGAGTTTGGGCGACAGGAGGACACGACAGCGGCAGACCCCTCTCGTCGGCGAGAGGTTCCCCCTGTGGAAGAGCATGACATTCATCAGGGGGCGGCAGGACAGGGAAGCGGGAGGCCTGTCGCAGGTACCCAGCGGGAGGCCTGTCGCAGGTAGGCTGAGGAAGCATTCGGTTTAGAGCCCGCGACAGGTTTCAGGCGACGGTTCCACATGTAAGGCGACAGATGTCTGGGCGACAGGATGTTGACCAGGCGACAGGGTCTACCGCCCACCACCATGACTTGTCAAATTTTGATGGTGCTAACTTAGACCATGGTTTTGGAGGTGCTAGAAAGAACGGGGTCGAAGATCAAAGCACTTGGGGAACCGGGTCGGAGTTTGACCCCACTTGGTGCACGCAAAGGGTACGGACAAACGCACCTCAAGCTAAGGGCAAGGAAGTAGTCGGAGACCTACCTGATTCGTCTCATGCCCGAAATCATCTCGCTCCCCCCGTGGAAATGAAAAAGATGATAGAACAGGTACTGGAATAAAAAAAGTTAGTGTCTGCAAAAGAAAGCCAGAGGAGAAGAGTACCGTTCTGCACGACCATTATGCAAAAACCTCTGCCCCCAAAGTTCAAAATGCCGCAGATGACCGCCTACACCAGAAAGATGGACCCCTACGACCATATGCAAAACTATGAGGCCCTAATGTTGTTACATGGATGGGAAGACGAGATAATGTGTAGGGCTTTTTCCTTAACTCTATCTGGACATGCGATGAAATGGTTTAATAACCTGCCTGAAGGGTCCATTATCTCTTTTGACCAACTGCTAAGCGAGTTTCTCAAGGCGTTTGCGGTAAATAGTCAGAGAAGGAAGGAACCGACCTATTTGCTCACTATTAAGCAGGGAGCTAAGGAGTCGTTAAAGAGTTATGTGGATCGGTTCAGAGATGCTACTTTGGAGGTACGAGATCTGCAAGTCGGTATAGCCGTGGCAGCCATGTTACAAGGGACAAGGTCTGAGAAATTGCAAGAATCCTTGTCGCTAGATTAGCCAACAACCATCTCAGACTTGCTTTCCCGCGCACATAAGTATGTAACCCAGGAGGAAGTAATGAAAATGGTAGCGATAGGAGAATCCAAGGATGGAAGGAAATGAGGAAGAGAGATCACTGAAGCATCTTCTAGCCAACCGAGAAAGTTTGAGAAAGCTCCCGCACTGAAATACAATTCCTATACTCCACTCACCGAATCTCGAGCTTCAGTGTTGGCAGCTATTGAGGGGTCAGGTCTCATACAAACTCCAAAGAAGACGTCAAGGAATCTGGGCCGTGATTTAAGGTTGTACTGCGATTATCACTCAGCGCATGGGCACACAACCGAAAAATGTAGGGAGTTGATGAATCAACTAGAAAAGCTAGCACGAGAGGGAAAAATAAACCGTTTCGTATGGAGAGGTGATAGAACTAACCATCCTACGCAGGACAGAGGAAACAATTTCAGAGATAGAAGAGGTGAAAACAGAAGACCTGTTAGACGAAATGAAGGAGAAAGAAGAGATAATGACAGAAGGGTAGAAAGAAGGAATCGAGAGGAAGATAACGAACCCACAGGGCCAGCTATTAACGTGATATCCTGAGGTGAGTCATTAGCTGGCACTGCTTCCTCGTCTCGAAAGACCTACGCTCGACAGGCTTATCAAATTAATTTGGTGATGGAGGAAAAGCATAATGAAGAGCCCATTACTTTCACGCCAGCTGACAGAGGTGATGTAATGACCCCTCATGATGACCCAATGGTGATTTCGGTGGTAATAGCAAAACACCCAGTGAGTCGTATCCTAGTTGATAATGGGAGTTCGGTAAATTTGATTTACTGGAGTTGCTTTGAGAAAATGAATATCTCGAATGATAGACTGAAGCCAGTAACCACACCATTATATGGCTTCGCAGGAGAAAAAGTGAAGGTGGAGGGCGCAGTTCAGCTACCTGTGACATTGGGGGAAAGCCCGAAGTGTGTCACTCGACAAGTGTTGTTTATGGTAGTGAGATCAGCTTCCGTGACGTACAATATGATTCTCGGGCGGCCATTGTTAAATGACATGAGAGCGGTGGTGCATCCCTACTATTTGTTAATGAAGTTTCCGACTCCCCGCGGTGTTGGACAAGTGAGGGGAGATCAAAGGAAAGCTAGGACGTGTAATGTCGCATCCACCACATGTAAAGGGATTCAAAGGAAGGAAACTCTTACGATCGAAGAAAAGCCAAAGCCAAAACCTGATGAGGAAATGGAAGCAATCCGGTTGGATGAGAAGGCTGAAGAAAGAATAGTGTACGTAGGAAACCAACTGCCTGAAGAAGTAAAAAGGGAGATAGTCCGATGCTTAAAAGAGAATTGTGATGTGTTTGCATGGACTCCAGCCGATATGCCTGGAATAGACCCTGAAGTTATTTGCCATCGGTTGAACGTAATCTCAGGAGCAAAGCTGATAAAACAGAAGAAGAGGAATTTTGCTCCAGAGAGGCAACAGGCAATAAACGAAAAAATATCGAAGATGTTGCAAGCAGGATTCATCAGAGAAGTTAATTATCCGGAGTGGTTGGCTAATGTTGTAATGGTGAAGAAAACCAACGGGAAATGGAGAATGTGTGTGGACTTCACAGATCTGAATAAAGCTTGTCCTAAGGATTCGTATCCACTACCTCGAATTGACAAGTTGGTAGACGAAACTTGTGGGTATGAATTACTTAGCTTCTTAGATGCCTTTTCGGAGTACCACCAAATCATGATGCATCCAAATGATGAGGAGAAAACCTCGTTCATTACCGATAGTGGGACATATTGCTATCGAGTAATGCCGTTTGGTTTGAAAAACGCGAGTGCAAACTACCAGCGCATGGTAAATAAGGTGTTCCAAGACTTGTTGGGCAATATCATGGAAGCCTATGTTGATGATATGATCGTCAAAAGCCGACAGAGAGAATCACATGCCGAGAAAATGACTAAGGTATTCAATGTACTGCGACAATACAAGATGAAGTTGAATCCCAACAAATGCTTATTTAAGGTAAGATCCGGAAAGTTTCTGGGATTCATGATTACTAATCGAGGGATAGAGGCTAATCCCGAGAAAGTTCAAGCTATTTTGGACATGAGGCCGCCTAATACAGTAAGAGAAGTTCAAAGGTTGACAGGAAAAATAGCAGCCTTGAGTTGTTTTTTGTCCAAATCAACTAAAAGAAGTCTACCATTTTTCAAGGCGATAAAGGCAGGAAATAACTTTAAGTGGACGGAAGAATGCAACGACGCTTTTGAAAGGTTGAAAGACTACCTGAAAGAGTTGCCTCTATTATCACGGCCACATCCCGGAGACCACCTCCTTATGTACCTCGGTGTAGGAGAGAAAGCTGTAAGTGCAGTCCTACTAAGGAAAGAAGGGGATAGGGATTGCTCGATCTATTATGTAAGTAAAGTCTTGCTAGATGCCGAGGCAAGATACCCCTTAGTTGAAAGAATAGCTTTATCCCTGGTGATGGCAACTCGAAAGTTGCGGCCTTATTTCCAAGCTCACTCGGTGACTATCTTAACATATCAACCCCTCAGGCAAATACTGCAGAAACCAGAACACTCTGGGTGTCTAATTAAGTGGGCTATCGAATTAAGTGAATACGACATTCACTTCCAGCCTCGCCAAGCAATAAAAGGACAGGTATTGACAGATTTCATTGTAGAATGCATTGGCTGAGAGGTCCAAGAGGAAACAGAGTTAGTCTGGTGGAAATTATTTGTTGATGGAGCTTGTAACATGGACGGCAGTGGAGCCGGAATTGTGCTAATATCGCCTGAAGGGAAAACCTATGAGTATTCCTTACGTTTCAATTTTCCAAGTTCGAACAATACAGCCGAGTACGAAGCCTTAATAGCTGGGATGATACTTGCTGAGAAACTAGGAGTCAGCAACTTAGTGGCACATAGCGATTCACAATTGGTGGTAAACCAGTTCTCGGGTGAGTATGAAGCACGAGAACCCGCCTTAGTCCCTTATCTGCAGAAGGTACAATTGTTGGCACAGTCATTCAAGCACTTCCAGCTGACGCAGATAAATCGAACAGAGAACAACCATGCAGACGCTCTTTCAAAATTGGCTTCTTCCAAAGCGGTCAAAGAGGGTATGGTCAAAGTGGAATCCCTCGCTAGGCCAAGTATTGAAGAAGAAGATGTCTGTGATGTTGAAGTCGGAGGCGATTGGAGAAGCCGAATCAAAGACTACATACTGGGGGGCACACTCCCCACTAATAGAGACGAAGCTCGAAGGCTGAAGTTAAAAAGTGCCAGGTTTACTGTGGTGAATGGGGAACTCATAAACGGGGATTCACAATGCCCCTGTTGAAGTGTCTAGGGCCCCAACAGGCTGAGTACACCTTAGCTGAAGTTCATGAGGGAATATGCGGTGAACATTTGGAGGCTAGAGCCCTGGCCTCGAAAATATTGCACACGGGGTTTTATTGGCCTACACTGAGGAAGGATGCCACAGACAAAGTAAGAAGATGTGAAAAGTGTCAGAAATTCGCTCCTATAACTACCGCGCCTGTTTCGACTCTTCAGAACACACTCCAACCAACTCCATTTGCACAATGGGGACTAGATATCCTGGGGCCTTTTCCCCTAGGCTCAGGACAAAGGAAGTATTTGCTTGTGGCCACAGACTACTTCACGAAATGGATAGAGGCCGAGCCCTTGGCTACAATTTCTGAGAAGAAGGTGGAAGCAATGATGTGGAAAGACATAATTTGCCGATTTGGGATCCCTCGTGTGATAAATGCAGATCATGGGAAGCAATTCGACTGTGACGCTTTCCGAAATTTTTGTAGTGGCCTGAAGATTCTCCTAAGAATATCTTCTGTGTCTTACCCACAGGCCAATGGGCAAGCAGAGGTGAGCAATCGAACTATACTGCATGGGTTGAAGACTAGACTGGACAAGGCAAAGGGAGCATGGGTAGATAAGCTCCCAAGTGTCCTATGGGCCTACAGAACGACAAGCAAAGTATCAACAGGTGAAACACCGTTCAATTTGGTATATGGCACTGAAGCCCTCATCCCAGTAGAAGTTGGAGCTGAGTCACCCCGGTTGGTCCCTTACATCGAGGAACTCAATTCTTAGGGACTAAGGGAGAATCTAGACCTGCTAGACGAACTGAGAGACAAAGCAAAAATAAGACTAGCTGCTTACCAACAGAGGGTAGCTACTTATTACAATGCACGGGTGAAGAACAGATAAATGCAAGGAGACCTGGTGTTGAGAAAGTCGGCAATCATAAACGCCCATAAGGAGGATGGAAAGCTCCGGGCTAATTGGAAAGGACCATACAGAATCAGAAAGATGGTCGGACTTAGCACATGTACCTTGGAAACCTTACAAGGAAAGAAGATCTCAAAGACTTGTGCCAACCATCTTAAGCTATATTGGCAGTAAACATTGTAATTTTTGCTTTCTGATTGTTATTATTGTTGTCTTTACCTTCCCATCTATTGCTATATTACTTTACAGATGTTATTATTTTTCTGATTCATGAATAAAGGCCAGCCAATTATTTCCTATATTCTCTAACGCAATATGTAAGACAAATTATGTGTTACAGGAATTAAAATGAGGCAACGGCTGGCAAACAAAAACAAAAGTCCCTAAGCGAAAAATGCGCAAGACGGGCAAATCAAAAGTCCCTAAGCACAAGAGGTGCGAGACGGGCAAACAAAAGTCCCTAAGCGAAAAATGCGCGAGACGGGCAAACTAAAAGTCCCTAAGCACAAGCGGTGCGAGACGGGCAAACAAAAGTCCCTAAGCGAAAAATGCGCGAGACGAGCAAATCAAAAGTCCCTAAGCATAAGAGGTGCGAGACGGGCAAACAAAAGTCCCTAAGCGAAAAATGCACGAGACGGGCAAATCAAAAGTCCCTAAGCACAAGAGGTGCGAGACGGACAACCAAAAGTCCCTAAGCAAAAAATGCACGAAACGGGCAAATCTAAAAGTCCCTAAGCACAAAGGTGCGAGACGGGCAAAAGACCAAAAAGACGAATCGCGAAATCATCAAGCACTGGGAAAATAGACATGTGCGAAATCCAAATAACACAAAGATACAAATTATATAGCATGTTACAAGGTACGTTACAAATCATTCAGATTAATATGTTGCAATAAGTTGACGAATTAGAGTTAATACTTGGACATTTTAGTCTTGATTATTTTAATAAGTCCTTGAGCCAAAAGAGCGCGAGATAGGCACAACGCTCGAGAAAAGTTCATCTTTGAACAGTAATGACAATGCTGTCTCAAAGTAGAACTTGGGGAGCAACATGGTGTAAAGGTACGCTTTATACCGTGAAAACAGAATCATTTCATATTTTTATGCTTTAACGCTTACACGCTTTATATCGTGAAAACAGAATCATTTCATATTTTTATGCTTTAATGCTGCTCTTTAGACTCTTGTGATAAAAACAAACATCCATTCAGAGGAAAATACAAAAAGCTGCAAAAAGAAATGTACTTTTCATTGAATGTTTACAAACAGAGGAAAATACAAAAAATCCTAATCTACGCTGAGTACTAAGTCATCTGGCTGAGAAGAAGCCACCTCGACACCAGAGCCCGCAATAACCGGTGGATCAGGAACTTGAGGAACCGAAGCACAAGGATCCTGGGGAGCCGAAGGAGCCATCCTGGATGTAGGATCATCACTTGAAGGCCCAACCACAGCTACGGAGTCTGGCACAGGATCAACGGCTGTGGAATCAGAAATCTGGAACTCGTCGCTGTCCAACCCTAGAAGTGCCTCGATAGACTCAGGCTGATCGCCCGCCTCAATAGCCTCAGGAACGTCACACACTGTTGAAGGTTCGACTCGGTCACGTACGCCAGAAGACTCAGGTTGACGTTGTGGCTGACGAGGAGGCCATGGGCCCTCAAGATTGTCCAATTCATCCCCAGCACCTTCCTCCAAATAGGCATCCGGACCTTGCGAGTCGGGCTCATACTTAGTCCAAGAAGGAGCTGCGTAGTACTTGGCCTTCTCAGTAAAGAGCAACTCAGAAAAAGTCTCGCTAGGCCGATGCTTCTCCAGCCACGAACGAGCCAAATAAAAATCATACTTGATGAATCCCACCGCGAACATTGCTTTCTTATCATAGCAATGTTGGGATAAGCGGTACTCACGAACGGCCTCGACCCGAACCTCCCTCTGACGGTCAAGTACGTTGTGTAGCTCCTCAATGGCCTCATCCCGTTGTCTTTCCATGGCTCTCCGGTCATTGACAACCTTATTATAAGCTTCTTGGTACCCCTGAAGGGAAGCCACCTTCGCTTTCTCTTCTTGGAGCTTTCGCTCAAGATCAGCATTCATTCGCTCGAGGTCAGCGCTATTTTTATTTAGCTCCTCAGTCCTTTTGGGATAGGGACGAAGCTGGACAACCTCTTTCATAAGCTCCATTTTCTGCTCTCGAAGCTCACGAATGTCTTTATCAGCTTGCTCCCTAAGGGCCCTGTGTCGAGCATTAACAGCCGCAATTTGCTGAGCCGTCTGACAAGACAAAAAACAAACAAAAGCTCAACAAACCTGATGAAAAAGCACAAAAAGGAAAAAGCTAATTACCAAACAAGCACAAAGCTTACCTTCATCGCGAGATAGTCTGAATTATCCTCCGCCTCAGTCAGATTGGTGAAAAGCCTCGCCTCGTCGCGAGGGAGAATGGTGCTCCAAGCCAGACGAGATGCTACCCCAGCATCTTCAATGCTGTCTTTGTCATTCAACCCAAGATAGGTCTGGAAGTCTTCTCCACCTACAACGACCCTGCTATCAACTTGATAACGCCTCAAAGTCGGATCAACCACCTTACGCAAAATTGGTCTTGTAGGCATTGTGGCTTCAATAATTAGTCTCTTCCTGTATTTGCGCCTAGGCTGGCGAGGAACAGACCTATCCTCAGCAACAAGAGATCCACCCTCTTGACTGGCTGAATCACTCCTCTAGGACTCTGAGCTCTCGCGGTCATCCGAACCACGATCAGGGACAAGAGGCCTCTTTCGTTTATTTCTCCCGGCCTCTTGTGTAGGATGGCTGGATACACCAACAGCAGGATGAGGGGCAGTAGGAGCATGAGCTGGTACAGATGAGGGAACTCGAGCTGGCCCAGATGAGGGAGCGCGAGCTGGTCCAGATGAGGAAGCCCTAGCTTGCGACTGAGAAGCCGGAGCCGCTCGAGCAGAATCACTGGCATCCCTTCTACACAAAAACTCCTGGAAATTCATACCTGCACAATATAAGAAGGAATTAGCTTACCAAGTAAAACGCCACACCAACGTATACAAGAAGTAAAAAGGAAATTAGAAAACTAAAAAAAAACCACCAATATCCTCTAAACTATTCAAGGATGAATCCAAGGGGAAATCGACGAAGGGACTCCCAAAGGCATCGGCCCGAGCCCACTCAGGATCACTAGTACCCGGAGCTTCAGGGGTCTCATCCTCCGAATCCGAAGAGGATTCATCTACAAGATAACCTACAGGGGCGGACGCTTCGGCTACGACTACCGGAGATGGCTGACTAGGACCAGCATAAAAAACATGTGGAGTCGCGAGTAAGTTAGACGGGGCAGCGGAAGTCCCAACAACGGTCCTGCTTATCCCCCAACCGGCAACGGCGATATTCTCCGGGGTTAAAAGGGAGAATAAGTTACGCTCCCCGGTAGAACAGATCCGCCGAATAGGCTCACCAAATTGGTCTCTCAAGGTTTCTGCTTTGAATCTTTCTGAGCGCTGTGAGTGGTCGGAGGTATCACGATTCCATCTCTTGCGGATCCGTAGATCGCTTGGAATCTCGACAACGACCCACTCACTCTCAAAGCCACGGAGTTTATTGGGAAGATCCAAGAAGATTTTATTATTAGGAAACTCGTCTGACTTCAACCGTTGGAGAGAGAACGTTATCATCCCTTTCAACCCACAAACTCTGAAAAAAGCGTTTAAAAGAGTAACAGTTGGAACAATACCCAAGTGATGACACACTATGAAAAACGCTACCAACTGGGCCCACGCATGGGGATGGAGTTGACACGGGACGATGTCCTTATACCTAAGAAACGCTTCACCAAACTCAGGAAGAGGGAATCGAAAACCGAAGAATAAAGAGGCTTTATGAACGGCTACACCATTTCTAACCAAGTCGGGTGTAGCCTCCCCTTGGATTGGAAGCCTATAACTATAACCTGACGGAAGAGGGAAACGAGTCCTAAAATCCTCTAAGTCAGAATTTGTCAAAGAACAGAGAACACTACCGGTTCTGAGTGTTTTAGCCGGACGTAGCAAAGACATGACGAAGGAGTGACCTAATAGGCGACAGACCGGTTAGGGCGACAGACCTGTTAGGGCGACAGACTGCTGAGCAAGAGACCTGCGGGAGACCTAGGCTCTACGCGGAAGACTAAAAACACCTGCGGGAGGCCTAAATCTGAATGCGAAAAGGTGATAAATAAGGCGACAGATATGCATTTACTGTCACTGAGATGAGCGAGAGATCCTGATGTGGAGCGACAGACTCTTTTAGGCGACAGACTCTTTTGACGAGAGAGCTGAAAAATGGGCGACAGACGGCTGCTCAGAGGTTTTCGTGCACTCTCTCGATGAGCCCCAGCGGTTTATATAGCCGTGACAGGGAATGCTAAACGTCGCTCCTAATCACGTCTGTCGCAGAGTAGAGCTTTTTCACCTGCAAAAGATACCAGAAGAAGTAGCAAAAAATAGAGAAGACTATTCACGGTGGGCTGAAGCCCAAAAAACACATATTTATACTCTCTTGGTTAGAAAAATCCAACAAGAGAGTGGGGAGCAATTGATATGACCAAGAACACCAACTTTGGGCCAGGCCCAAGATCATCAAAGACACCACGTGGCAGAATATCACTGAGCCACGTGGCCTTCGGCGATAGACTACGTAGGCTGTGGCATAACACCTGTCGCTAGGCGACAGACTCTCAGCCTATCGCCTGACGTCACAATGCGACACGTGGCATCAGTCCATCTACCGTTTGGCGACAGACGACATAGGCTGCGACATCACACCTGTCGCCTGACGCCACAGCGCGACACATGGCATCAGTCAGTCTACCGTCTGGCGACAGACCCTACCGCCATATCGTGAATCGAGAGATGGTCTCTCGCCAGCGACAGTGTTCGAGTTTATCTGTATGTGGAATTTGTATTACATCTGGATACAAACTCTTGGCAAAGTTACGAACTTATCCCCCGATAATTAACCTAGAATATTCGCCTATAAATAGGCTTCAGGTATAGTCTTATTCCCTAATTTTTGACTATTGGCTTTTACGCTTCCCAATACTGAAGAACTTTTTGTTGATTTAAGCATCGGAGTGTCTACGCAGGGAACCACCCCTGCGTCTCTCTGACTTTTTTTGTTTTACAGAAGCTTCTTGAAAACACGTGGAGACTAAGTACGAACATCGACATCAGCATACCTTTATTGTTGTTTTGTACAACAACAAAAATTATAATATTATAATTTCATGTATTTTAGATTTAATTATTTTTTATATTTTCATACTGAAATAAGTATATAAAGTTTAAATTATTCATTTTTAATTAAATATTATTTTATTTTACAATTTGATTAATTTTATTTTATAGTTCTATTATAATTATATATAATACTATATTAATTCAGTGACACTATTTACTTACTGATATTGAACACCGCCAAAAATAAAAATATGAAATAATGAAAATAAAAAAATTTTACTTTCAATAATTAAAAAAATTATTTTATTTTTTAAAAAAGAAAACGACTTATTTTCTATAATTGTTTTTGAAAGAACTAAAAACAAGAACAATCAAGGATTGCAAATAAAAACCATCCCTTGTGCGTGCGTGCACAATTAAATGATCTAAAAAAAAAAAACTCTGGTCAAAACTGAATCTAACAATGCGTTTAATGGCCCCGTCCGGAATACAAATGGAATGGAATCAGAGTTCCATTCAACCAAACGTTATGCTGTAGTTTTCCAATTGAATACTTCTTCGTATAAAGCAGTTAGGAATCTGACATGAAAATTTCTTTATTTAATGAGACAGTGCAGTATACCTATGGCGACGAATGAATAAGCAAAAGGAAGAGAAATTGCAGATGAATAATAATGGTGGCTAGTGTTTTCATAGCCGTTATTGTTGGTCATCTGTGGGGCCGTCCTCTGTCTTTCCTTTTATTCGCCCTTTTCGCTCTGCTGCTGCCAAATAAAAGGGGAAGTAAATTATAGAGAATTTCTAAATGTAGTCACTTATTGTTAGATATTTTAATGATTTCTGTGATTAATATGATTTTTTTGGTCAAATAAAGCGAGATGATAAATTAATGTAATTTTTTGGTACTAATACTTATCGTCATAAATAAAATATTAAGAGATACATTAAATTGATTGAATTTAAAAGATTAAACTTGATCGACTTGTATACTATTACGTTGCAATTAAAGTTTTATGAAAATGTGAAAATGTATGTTGCTTTTTATGAAAAGACTTCTCCTTTTACCATCCCTATATAAAATATCTTTCTCACCATTAAAAAGTACGACTTAGAGCATCAGTGGTCAAGTGAGAGAAAGAAGTTATTTTTAAAATTATCTTTAAGGATTCATCAAGATTGTTGGATAGCTTGTAATAAATACAAGGGAACAAGTTCCTACATTGCTTGTAAAAGTGTAAAGTGATATATTTATAAAGGGAAATCAACTCTTGAGAGTAATTTAGAGTCAAAGAGGAAATGGGCTTTGACCATTTGGCTTGGGCTTGAGCTTGCTTGGCTTGGGCTTGGTCTTGCTTGGCTTGGGCTTTGGCTAGAGCTTGGCCTATTTTAAAAGTCAAAGATGGGCACTTGGGCTCTTGGCTCTTTGACTTAAGTCAAAGTTTTATTTTTTGACAGAATATTTTAAATTCAAAATTGAATTTAAAATTATTTTAACTGTTCCAACAGACATATTTTCGGTTATATGTCTGGAACAGTTATGTCTGAAATGAATGGTTGTTATTTAACAGAAAATCACAACCATTCATTTATGTCTCTTCATACTCTATATAAGAGTGATGATTTCCAGAAAACATTCACTCTGCATTCTTACCTTTCACGAAAATTCTGAAGGCTTTGTTGTATCTTGGGGTAACTTGCTTCTGTGTGAAGCAATATTACACTCAAGAAAGTGTAATTCTACACGCCTCAAAGCCATATACTTTGTTATTTTCCTAACAAAGATTATCTCCACAAATTCATTATGAAACAAGATATGTTTTTCTCTTAATTAAAGTAACTGGGAAAATCATTCTGTGTCGAAAAACTTGAGAATTATGATTATGCAAAATCATAATTGATTTGCATAGTACAGTTTAATTAACACTTTTTTCTTGTTACATTCTTCTTTTTCAATGTAAAAATGTTTATCTAACAGAAAAAATGGGCGTGAAATAGAAAGAGATGGATGTATAATTTTTTTTTTGGTATAAACCTCCCCTATCCAAAGGCCATTTTGAGTCGTAATTAATCTGAATTTGAGTTGGATTGGACCTCATTCGAGGGGAGCTCTCTTAATTTGTTTTCTCCATCTACAATGCTCAAACTCGAGACTTTATTTATAGAGCACCAAACTCCTTCCATTTGATTCAACAAATATCAATAAAGATGGATGTATTTAGAAATTCTCTAAATTATATCTAGGGAAACAATTATTACATGAGTAAAAGATATAGATTTATAAAATAAAAATATAAATACATGTACTTGTTTTAATTAAATGCAATCTTATTTAATAGGAAAAACGAAAATAAATATGGATAAAAAGTGCATATAATAATAATAATAATAATAGTAATAATAATAAAAGAGATATATCAATAAAAAAACTAAAAATAGAAATGTATTGTTATTAATTTTGTAATTATAAATTAAAAAATCTTAAAATATTTGCGTTTTTTTTAATTCATAAATTAATCATAGATTATAAGCTACTCCAATTTTCAACGACGGATTTTCACCAGTTCTTAGTAACTCGAGCGAACTTTCTCGTAATGTCGAAGTACGAGGCTCTTGTCTTTTAGTTTTAGACTTAGGCATTACCATGCCGTCTCTTTGGGTTATTGTAATTAATCTTACCTCTAACACTGCTTTCATTTTTAATGGAACTAATTTTACCATCTATCTAAATTAATTCAAAGAAGACAAAGACCCAAAAGCCAATGGATGTTATCAGCTGATACCCCACAGCCATGCAAATAGACAATGAAGAATGGAGATTTGCCCTTCCTTGAGCTTGACGGTAAGATACACGTGTTATCTCCCTTAAGAACTTGGGTTCAAGGCTGCCAAAGAATGGAGATTTTTCACTCCACAGTTTGACATCCCAACAGGTTTCTATTGTAGTATTGTGCTTGCTTTTGTCATGACATTGATGTTTTCATGAGAACATGAAAAGTTTTGCTTGTCAAATATGAGGTCTATGTCTCCAACGGGAATGGTGTTTATCAACTTGTGATCAGTTAGTTGGGCTTTGTGATTAACCCCTTTTATTATCAAATCCAAAAGAGAAAATTAAATAAAAAATCAATTTGTGTCAACAATATTTATTGCTTATGTCTAAATTTAATTGGCCTGTTGTTCTTATTCTTAAAATCTGTATATTGATTCTAGAAAAAAAAATTGGGTAAAATATTAAAAAGCTCTTGAACTATTTTGCCTTAAAAAAAAGTCTATATTTTTATTGCATCAAATAAACTTTATTTTTTTTAAATTTATACTCAAATAAATCTTATTGTTTCAAATAAAAGATTACATATTAATAAAAAGTTTATTAAAATAAATTTAATAAATCAAAATTCGATTAATTCTATTTGATTAAGTCGATTTTGGATTTAAGTCAATTTTTTATATCGGTTTATTCAAATTGGCATTTAAAATTATGAATCGATCTAAGTGAATTAACAGAATATTTTTTAAATGTATTATCTATAATATAAATAATTGATTAAATAATATTATATTATATTATAACTGATTTTTAATGTAAGAAGTTAAGTTTTAAATTGAACTAAAAAAAGATTGTTTACCCCTATAAAAAATTAATTTATGTTAAAAGTTCTTTAGGTACAAATTAAAAGTTAATGATTTATTTGGATTCAAATTAAAGTTTTAGAGCTTATTTGAATATAAATTAAAAATTATGAACTTATCTACAAGCAATCAAAGTATAAAAACTTGTTTAAATAAAGTAATAAAATTTAAAAAAATTCTCAATGAATTATTGTAATTTATAAAGAAAAAACTGGTAAAATAAAAAAAATTCCGACCTGCCGGATTCGAACCAGCGACCTAAGGATGGCCATGGAAGCCCACTACAGTCCTCCGCTCTACCAACTGAGCTAAGGTCGGCTTGTTGGGGTTTCTCATGTATAGTCCATCATATTATAATAATTGCAATGTCCGGATGATCACTTCTGCCTCTGTTCGAGCTCAAACGACTTGGCATACAGAAATTGTTGAATACAGTAGAACTTTTATAAATTAATTTTCTCTAAATTAATAATTTTTTAAATTAATAAAAAATTATGATCCCGACTCAAACTAATAGAAAATTTCAATATACTCTTCTATTGTAATTGTTGTTGCCAAAAACAACAATAAAAGGTTGCTGACGTCGGATCTTCGATCTTCGCGTTAGTCTGTCTCCAACAAATCTGCGAAATAGGAAAAGTCAGAGGGGCGCAGGGGTTTTCCCCTGCGCGTGCACTCCGATGCTTAAGTCAGACCAGGTTTTGGCAGGGTTTCAATAGGCAAATAGAGCTTAGGGTTTAAGAATGATACTTGTGACCTATTTATAGGAGTTATTATGCGCGTAATTACCTTTAAGCCTCGCAGCTTAAATAATAACACAGTGGATCATTTATGGGCCTTTTGAGTCCTCTTTTCTCTTGGGCTTAGATTATCACTTGGCTCAATGGCCTTCAACTTGATTTATAGAAAAGCCCAGTAATAAATGACCTAATCCACATCAATTGCTCCGCACTCTTTCGCAAGGTTTACCTTGTGAAAGAGTATAAAGAATGGGCTTTTCAAATTCTTGTGCTACCCTCTTCCTGGGATTATCACAAGAGTCTTTTCATCTTCACTTGATTGCTCAATCAATGAACTTCATTATTATTTGTAACAGAAACGACATCGTGTCATCAATTCTTTTGTCAAGTGCCTTCTATTAGCCAAGAGGAAGAAAACCGAATCTGGGTTAAGGCCATGAGGGCACATCGTTAAGAAGTGTCATAAGCGGATGCATATGTTCTTATCTGGTTTCATCAGATGTGGTTTGTACTCGGCATGCTTTTGATTGGTTGAAGCTTGATCTGGATGCTGAGGATTTGGAACCTTTTCTGAGGATAGACACTTGTAAAGATTTATTTGATCTTACTAGCTCTTAGAAGCCTTTTTGTCGACTCGAGATGGTCAAGGTTCTCACAAGTTTGGACGAAGATTATTTAGATAATCTAGAGACTAATTTTCCTAAGGATCAAGCTCTTGACATTATAGCACCTCAGGATGCATATACATAGGTGCCTATTAGTTTCAATACTCCTTTTAATGTAGAAATTAATCTATAGTGCTCCTCAGCTCTTCTTATGAAGCACGTACATCTAAAGAAGAATTCGTACTTGGGTATCATATTTATCCGTACACTTTATTGCTTAAGGATTTCACAATTTACCCATCTCGCGCATTTTTTGCTTAGGGACTTTATAGAATTGCCCGTCTTGCGCATTTTCGCTTAGGGACTATAGATTTCTCTCGCGTAGAGACTTATTTTTGCCCGCCTCGCTCATTTTTCGCTTAGGGACTTATTTGTGCCCGTCTCGCGTCTTCTTCTCGCTTAAGGTCTTATTTGTGCCCGTCTCGCGCATTTTTCGCTTGGGGACTTATTTGTGCCCGTCTCGCGCATTTTTCGCTTAGGGACTTATTTGTGCCCGTCTCGCGTCTTCTTCACGCTTAAGGTCTTATTTATGCCCGTCTCGCGCATTTTTCGCTTAGGGACTTATTTATGCCCGTCTCGCGTCTTCTTCTCGCTTAGGGTCTTATTTGTGCCCGTCTCGTGCCTTCTCCACGCTTAAGGTCTTATTTGTGCCCGTCTCGCACATTTTTCGCTTAGGGACTTATTTGTGCCCGTCTCGCGTCTTCTTCACGCTTAAGGTCTTATTTATGCCCGTCTCGCGCATTTTTCGCTTAGGGACTTTTGATTTGCCTGTCTCGCGCATTTTTCGCTTAGGGACTTTTGATTTTTCTTGCTTAGGGACTAATTTTTGCCCGTCTCGCGCATTTTTCGCTTAGGGACTTATTTGTGCCCGTCTTGTATATCTTCTCGCTTAGGGACTTATTTTTGCCCGTCTCGCGCATTTTTCACTTAGGGACTTATTTGTGCCCGTCTCGCGTCTCTTTAGCCAGTTTTCGTTTTTTCTTCTTCTATTCCTGCAACATGTCTATCAAACATGGAGGATTATCATAGTACAGATAAAAATAATTGGCCTTTCGTTTCATAATTTAGTATTTTCAATTAAATGGAGTAAGTAGCAATATAATTGCAGCAAATGTTAAAACAAAAATAGCAAATGTTTACCACCAGTACCATTCCAAGTCTTTGTCTTCGAAAAATTTGTAAAGTACGAGTGCTGGGATGTTCTGCTGTCAACCACAGATTGTGCACTAAGTCGTGCCTTGGTACCAGCAATCTATCTTCACGAGCTTACCACAAGCTGTTTTCAATCGAACCAAGCTATCCTTGGCTTGTTGCCTTCCATGACAATGGCTAGTGCCTACCTCGGACACCTGCCTGATTCAATCACAATTGTTAGAGTGGACAAGAAAATCGAAAACATCATATGAGGGTACTTCAAAACTGGCTACCATCC
Source organism: Heritiera littoralis (assembly GCA_031772115.1). Classification (NCBI taxonomy): domain Eukaryota; kingdom Viridiplantae; phylum Streptophyta; class Magnoliopsida; order Malvales; family Malvaceae; genus Heritiera; species Heritiera littoralis. Next base: position 1,496,088 of record JAPDPK010000151.1, on the reverse strand, counting down.
GTATGTCCCTGTTTACGAACAACAGGAAGTTTAGACATTTCTCTTATTGTCTCAAGTAGCTTAAATTTATCCATATCAGGCAGGCAGCCTTCTGTTAGGATAAGGTCAATTTCATGTTTCGTATAATGCATCAGTTGCTCATTTAGCAGTCATGACTTTATAAACAATTCTGAGGCTCTCAAGTTCGCCGCTCGCAGGTTGCCATGTTTGCACGCCTCTGCTATCTCGAATACCTAGGAATCTGTGATCACCTTTCAATGTGATTGCCATAATTTCTATTGCTGCGCGGACATTTCTTTTGCTGTATTTTGACGGGCTATTAAAGCCTGCAACGTGGCCCTTTGCCCGCCGAATTGAGGACACTGCTGTCGTCCATTCCTCGTACTCAAATATGTGACTGGTCGTCGCCTCAGCTTTTTCTTTCTAACATTATTTATCATGTCCCATCTCCCCAGCCAAATCCTTGAGTCAACAATTTGATAAGGAAGTCGATATCCGGCTGTTTGCTTCACAAGGGACAACGGATGCGGGAACTCACTTGTTGGCCCCAAACAAAACTTACGTCTGTGGCATCGTGAAAAATATATGAAGTGGTACTTTTAATGCTTCTGCAACATGCGTATGCTGTCTTAAAAAGGGATACCATAATCAAGGTCTGGTTCTTTGCAAGCAGGAAGCAGAGAGTGGATAATTTTCTTTATTTGGTTTCGCTGAATATGCCAAACGATGCAAACATCAATAGTTTTGAAACAACTAGCTATTCATCAGATTTTACGATAATGAACGAAGCTTAAGAGGATTTTAGTTTAGATGATTCTGTATGAAAATCTATTATGAGGCTTGGAATGCACACTTTTTGTTCTCGTTGAAGCCCTGTATTTTCTTCATATAGTTTTAAGAGCTCTGGTGATTTGTTTTCATGACGGTTAACAAACATCTTAAGGAAAACCTTCTCTGATGTGTCAGACAATTTTTAAGTCCTTAATTAAACCTCGTGATAACAATTCTTGAGCAAACAGAGCCCTCGGAACAATCCTCTTCTCCAAGCTCTTACGAAGAATGCTCGATTGTTTAGCAACAAAAGAAGAATTGAAGCCTATTTTGTTAACAGGAAAATCCATTATAGCCATGATCTTGTCTTCAGAAATTGTCATACACGAGGGATACTTTCGAAAAACTTCAGAAATATCTTGGTCAGACCAACCCCATTTCCTCCTTTACTTTCAAAAAACTTCAGAAATCTCTTGGTCAGAAAATGCTGTCGCCCAATGCTGTAGCCAAAAACTTGTCAGGTGCGAGAGGCAATCTCTCGCCATGCCTCTCTCGCCAAGCTTTTGTCGCGCGCGCGATAGCTAGTCTCTCCTAAATGCTGTCGCCCAATGCTGTCGCCCAATGCTGTCGCCAAAAACTCGTCAGGTGCGAGAGCAGTCTCTCGCATGCCTCTCTCGCCAAGCTTTTGTCGCGCGCGCAATAGCTAGTCTCTCCTAAATGCTGTCGCCCAAAGCTGTCGCCAAAAACTTGTTAGGTGCGAGAGTAGTCTCTCGCATGCCTCTCGCCAAGCTTTATCGGGCGAGAGAGCCAGTCTCGCCCAAATGCTGTTCTATATAATTATCAGATGAAGACTTGTTGCTGGGGACTAAGTTGCACAACCGGCCCTTGTTGATGGCTGGAAGTCTTGAAGACATACCTGTACCCAGAATCATGTTAGACTGCGGGTCTGTGATAAACATCATCCCTTTGAAGATGCTGCTGAAGTTGGGATATACTATCAATGATCTCAGTCCAACCAAGGCATGATACAAGGATTCAACCAATCGGTCAACAAGCCCTAGGCACCATCCGATTACGGTTAATGATCGAAGATATGATGACTTATGTCACATTTCACGTCATCGATGCTATCACCTCAACCAATGTTCTTTTGGGACGTCCTTGGCTACACGAGCACAAAGTAGTGCCCTCTACATGGCATCAGTGAAAAAAGTACAAGACTCCCGAAGGAGAAACCAATAGGATCTTTGCAAATACCAAGCCTTTCACGACGACAGAAGCATTCTATGCAGATTCAAAATTCATTCTATTTGGAGCCAACTAAGGATTTTTACCTACACCTCCAGATTAAATGGCTTTCTCGGAAAAATTCAATAAGAATATTGAAGCAGGTCGCAGGCTGACCATGAAGAAGACTTATCGCTACATCCCTAGTGAGCACCGTCGGGAAAGTGATCCCATCTTTAATATCAGGAGTCTCTCTCGAAGAGGTTCCATGTCTAAGACTCAAGATCTCTCCAAACGTGGTCATACCAGTTGATGCCACTAAGGCGGAGAGTAGACGCTTCACGACCTTCATTCTTGTCGACAGTTCCGGGAACATTGAACTTTTGTAGAAGAGAACATAAAGGAGGACGTCTAGTTCTTGGGCGAGACTGGGCACGTTTATTCCATACTATTCATAGTGAAAGAAGTCTGATTTTGTCTTTGATTGTTGTATTTCCGAGGTTGTGACAGGTTTGTGCTACCAATGAAACCATTGTAAATCATATGTTTACACAGTGGATTCACAGTTATCCTGATCTTCCTCTTATGATTAATCAGTGGGCAAATGTCGCAAGATGGGAGCTGCGTACAAAACTGATGTCTATGCAAAGTTTGCTTATGAGCAACCTACAATACCTGTAATTGCCCGTTGAAAATAGAAAGTAGAAACATTAGCTGCTGCTGATAAAACCTACACAATAGAGGCTATGATGGGTGATCATAGGGCCTTGCAAGCTGGAACCTGCCACAATCTTGGGCAAAACTTCTCCCGTGCTTTTGGGACACAGTTCACTGATGAAAATGGACAAAGGCAACATGTATGGCAAACATCTTAGAATATCGAAACAAGGTTTTTGGTGGTATTATCATGACCCATGGAGATGATACTGGCTTGATACTTCCTCCAAGAGTTGCACCGCAGGCAACAAACAGGAAACACTTTCTATAGTAAAAATTTATCAACAAACATGGACCTGACTGATGACTGACGTTTTAGTAGCTGAAGAAACAATATCCAAAGAACCCAGTAAGCTTCAATATCACTTGCATGTTCAGTTGCAAGCTGACGCAAAAGCTGCTCAAAAATTCTTTTAACAGTCTTTTGGAGATAAACAACTTCCAACATGTCTAAGAATCTGGGGAGTTACTTCACTTAACAGCACATTTGAAGATTCACGTCGACAAATGTGGGAAACAGTGCTTCAACGTTGGAAGCACAGGGAAGAAGAAGATGAAGCCGATACAGGACAATGGTAGCGGATACGCAGTGATGGAGGCTGGTGTGGGACGGTTCAGGACTAGCGGCTTCGATGCAAAACAAGGAGACAGTTGTGATGGCAGCAAGAACGTATAGGGAAGTGAAACAATACAGCTTGACAAAAGGCGCCCCTGCTTCAGCCAATTGCCTCGCCATTTCCCACCCGATGCCGCTGATAGAGCCCGTCACAATACAAACGAGGTCGTTAAGGGGCGGCAATGCCAGGGGGGTTCTGCAGGCGACAAGCCATTATCCTCTGAAAAAGCATCTCATGAATCACGTACATTCATCCTCTCAACCATTCCATTCAACCCAGCCCTTGTTTCCTTTTCGCCATTCCAGAAGATGATTAAGATTTCTCACTTTTTTTATTATTATTATTATTTTATTTTATTTGTTGTTTGTCTTTTTGCATTTAATTGCTTACAAAGCCTTTGCTGCAGATCATTAGTCTTTGTATTTAATTGCTTGCAAAGCCATCTACCCCAAACATGCCCCATCCAAGTGTTGTCAGGATGCCAACATATTTTAATTATTATTATTATTGTGAACCGACCTCTTTTAATGCCACTGAATAATCGAGAATAAGAAGTCACTCAACGTCTGTCGCGGGCGAGAGCCTCTCTCTCGCCCAAGCCTGTCGCGAATAGCTATGCTCGCCACTTGTCCTACCTAATGTGTCTCGCGTGTAGTGTCCCTCTCTCATCATTTTTTACCTGTGGTGGGCGAGAGCTAGTGCAAAGAATTGTCTCTCGCCCAATGATGTCGCCCACTCCTTTGTACTCTGTCACCAAAGATGTTTCGAGCGACAAGCAAGCAAGGCTGTCGCCAGTAGTATGTATCCTATCGTCAATAATCTTTCATGCGGTAGGGCTGTCGCCAGTCGCATGCACTATATCGCCAACGCCAAGGTCTGTCGCATGTCCGTGCTTGCGAATCGCTCTGTCACGTGCACCTTACGCGCGACAGAATATCTGTCGCATGAACCCCTTTCGTGCGACAGACCGTTTTGTCGCGTGCATATAATTTTTTATTTTTATTATTTTTATATTAAGGCGAGAGACACTTTCTCCTCAAAAGGCTCTAGCGTGGGGGACCTATCTTTCGCAGCCTGTTGTAGACTTTTAAACTTGGCCTTTTTGTTTGTTTCCCACAGACGGTGCCAATTGTTGTTGCCAAAAACAACAATAAAAGGTTGCTGACGTCGGATCTTCGATCTTCGCGTTAGTCTGTCTCCAACGAATCTGCGAAATAGGAAAAGTCAGAGGGGCGCAGGGGTTTTCCCCTGCGCGCGCACTCCGATGCTTAAGTCAGACCAGGTTTTGGCAGGGTTTCAATAGGCAAATAGAGCTTAGGGTTTAAGAATGATACCTGTGACCTATTTATAGGAGTTATTATGCGCGTAATTACCTTTAAGCTTCGCAGCTTAAATAATAACCCAGTGGATCATTTATGGGCCTTCTGAGTCCTCTTTCCTCTTGGGCTTAGATTATCACTTGGCTCAAATGGCCTTCAACTTGATTTATAGAAAAGCCCAGTAATAAATGACCTAGTCCACATCAGTAATAATTAATAATTTTATTTGAAAACTTAATGTAAAATTTCAATCTCAATTATTACATAAATTAATAATTTGATAAAAAATACAAAATATATTACATAATATTAAAAAACTATAAAACACTTTAAGATGTTAATTTGAAAAATACTTTCATATTTAAGATTTTTATTTAAAAATTAAAAAATATAAAATATATTAGAAAAATCTATTTGAGAGAGATTTTTATGAAATTAAAAGTTATAGAGTTATTAGAGGAATTTAAAGAATATGAAAATTAAACAAATAAACTTTTTGAGACAACAACAATTCACAAAGCAAAACCCTTTAATTAATAACACTTCCAAATTAATATTCAATGATGAGTCTAAAAAATATTAACTTAGAGAAGTTTTACTGTATAAAAAGTAATTATCTTAACTTTTTCATAATATTTTGTTTTTATTTGTGATTTGAAACTTTTAATTGTTTTGAATTCATCATCCGTAAACATTCTGCTAGAGTTTTGATGCATTGGGATCCAAGCGGCTCAAGCAATTGTCAAGCAACCGTGGCTCTGCCTATATGTTCATAAATGCCAAGTTGATATTGTAAACTGGCGATCAGGCAGGTCTGAGGTGGTGCTCAAGTGTCTGTTATTTAACTCTTGTGCTGAGTTTTTCAAAAAAAAAAAAAAAGAAATCTTGTCCTGAGCCTAATTGTGTGGGCCATGTTTGGGCCCTGTACTCTGGGTCTTTGGTCTCGTGGACCATAGGGCCATAACAGTAATAATCCTAACTAATGAAAGATACATAATAATATTGAGGTAGGGACCAAATTATTTCACTTTGCATTGCATTGCATTGCATTGCATTGCATGGCAAGGCACAGAAGTTTATCCATTTTCAAGTTCCAAATCACATCCACGTCAGCATGCGTAAAGAAAAACAAAATTAAGTGGAAAGCAAGAAACTGAAACGGAATAAAAATATAAAAAAGGTGTGGAAATGAAATGAATTGAAAGGAAACCAAACCAAAGTTGAAGACTTGAGAACAACAAAACAAAGCAGTAACAGTAAGCGAACAAAACAAGATAACATAAAAACATCTCTTTCTTTTTTTTCTTTTTTAAATTTAATGTCCTTTTAAATTTCTTCCCGTTTAACATCTCCCAAAATCCCATCTTTACAATTTCTTTTCTCTCCAAAGGTATGGCCTTTTCTTGCTTTCTCCTGGTTTTTTTTTTCCTTTTTGTGTTATTTTTTGTTGTTTTTTTTTTGTTTGGATTGGTTGATTCTGAGCTGGGTTTCTTTTGTTTTTCTTTTTCATGGCCAAATGCATTGTTAATTTTTGTAAAACAAGCAAGGGTTTTGATGTTGTTTATGAATCTTCTGTCTGTATGAGTTGTTTGATTTGTTTTCTTTATGTTCTTGTAGAACACGTGCTATTATTGTAGCTGACTTTTATATTGAAAGGAAAAGAATTCGGAATTTAATTTTTAGTACATCTCTATAGTCAAGGTTATTAAAATGTACTACTATCTAATTCCTTAAACAAAAGAAGATTCTTTAGGTTTTTGCCTTCTCTTCAATTTGTTTTCTCAACAATTTTAGATTCTGAATGAAGACACTTAATGGAATTTTTAAGGAATCCATTCGTATTTTTGTTGAGTTCTTTGGACCAAGATCTTGATCGATTTATTGGGACTTTTTTTTTTGTTCATGGGAATAAATTGATATATGAGTTTCTGTTGGGGAAACAATCTGTACCATGCCACACAGGTTAAGCACTAATCTCTTTCTATGTTGCCAATGCTATATGGAAAAACTGTTTCTTTCTGTTTTTCTGGAATTGTTTAGATTTCATGGTTTGATTTTGTGTAAATCAGAAAGATCTTGATTCATTTTAATGGATATACTATCTATGGAGACAGGCTAGTGCTAGACTTTCACTTATAAGTTCTACTTGAGTGACCTTGGACTCTAAAATACCACATTGGACCTAACATGCATAAATGTTCTTTGAGGAGTTCCATGCAGATTGGATTTTTTTTGATTTGTTGAACTCTCAATCTTGAAACATAAGTTCATGCTCTTGTTTCGTGTATATAATGATAATTTGCATACGTAGATAAGCACTAGGGGAAAAAGGTAGTTGATGGTGAGAACTAAGCTTCTATTGTTAATATTGCATACACACACACACACATACTTATATTTATGAATGTTCTAAGATATTTCAGTTCCTCAGTTATCAGGAAAGTTAAAATGAAGCTGAAAAGAATAAATGATAAGGTGTCAGATATATCTGATGTGAAAATTGGTTTACCTAAAAGTATATATCATGTTGCAATGCATGGTTATGTATTCTATATGCATATAGTATTACCATGTTCAATTCATGGAGTCATATGCTGTAAATGGTCTATATTCGTGTAGAAAATTTATTCCTTTTCTTTCTTGTTGATTTTTATTATATAAAAGTTCTTGTTTTTGTATAGCAGTGGTCTTGAAGCCCCTTTAATTTTTGTGGATAAATTATCAGGGAATTTAAGAGGAACACTGTTGACAACTATTTTAACTATTACCAAAGGGAATGGTCATTTGGTTTGGAGATGGAGGTCAATGCTGGAAATTCCCGTTCGAATGAGAAACAACTGTCTGAGTGCCCAAAATCTGCTGATAAAGGGAAAAAGCCTGCAGAAAAAGATGCAAGCACTTCTGTATTTGTAAATCATGGTAAGTTCTGTTTTTGGATGAGTCATAATAGTGTTTCTTATAAGTATTTTCCTACTTTTTGCAATCACATTAAGAAATTTCATTTTAGTAATACTTGTAAGTCTGCAAAAAGATCATCATGCCACCATGTATGGTTTACATGGTTTTTTAGATGTTTTGCAATGACAGATATTTCTGCTTAGATATGGTTTTTGAAAGCTAATAATTTCCCTCTAATGTATAAGAAATAAATTTTATTGACCTATTTTTGGTCAATTTAGCTATTCTAATATATTGTCTTCTATACTTGATTTGCAAAAGATGGTTTACATTATTAGTCAATTCTGCTTTCAGTTTCTTAAGAACTCATTCTCTTGATGTACCATCCTGTAGTTATGGGTTTGTAAGTCAGAGCGAGTTGTGGGAAAAATCAACCTAAATGTGCAATGCACTTTAAGTTTGCTGTCTGAGAGTATCTGACATATAACTTTATAATTTCAAAGATAGTGTCAATCGCTAGATTTTCCTGAAATTGAGAGACTGTTCGTCATCTGACAATATGGATCTTGTCCCCTACATAACCCATTGCACTCTGTCACCAAACATTGAGGTGCTTACCCTCTAATGGCACCATTCCAAAGAAATTGCTGGATTACAACTTAGGCGCTTTTAATAATTTAGGCTCCATTTGATTGGTGCTTTTGCTACTTGCTTTCTGCTTATGGTAGCAAAAATGTTACAAGCATGTTTGGATGTAAAAGCATATCTAAATAAATTAAATAAAAGCTATTTGATTACAGTGTTATATATATATATATATATATATATATATATATATATATATGTGTTTGTTTGTTTGTTTTACTTAGAATAAAATGAGACTGATGTAATCAATAAATAAATGTTTATGGTTTTTCTTTTCATACTTCATGGGGTTTATTCATGGTGTATTTTTTCAGTTTAATTTTTTTCTTAGTGGAGTATGTAGTTATTTTCTGAGCATGATGTTATAATCTCATTGAATCCATTACGTAGCTGCAATTGCTTGGCATGAGAGCAGAAGAAGGTGGGTGGGGGATAAATCTCATCAGTCACGAAAGATCTGTAAGGATCCAGTTATAAGGTATACCAGTTCAATAATCTACTTTTGCCTATGCAATGACCATTTGGTATTGCTCTACTTTATACTATTTTGGCTGGGGGAGATAGACACCATACATGCTCTTGGAAATGGCCTAGTTGGAATTGAATCATTATTGTCTCTAGATATTTGCAATATCCATATTTTAGTGCTTCTTGAATATGCTTATCGAAAACCAGGTTTGTTTAAACAAGAAATGTAGTAAATTGCATTCAATGGAAAATGGTTAGGGAGAACTAAAATATTGGTACAAAGCATGGGTATGAACACTTGGCTGGCAAGTTTTTTCTTCCTCAAGTTGTGCAATAAAAAATTAAGCTGAAGTTGTGAATTTGGCTTGGCTACAGTGGTTGGGGGAAACGTGTGCTTGTCTAACTGCCATCATTTTGTTGAAAAATCAAAGTTAGCATTTTCTCTTGAATGATTGTTCAATGCTAAAAGGAAAGTTTTTGAGACCTTGCTGAAGTTTGAATAATGTTAGGGGACTTGTCTGTTGGCACCTGTTTGTTTCTGCGTGCCATATTTATCATGAGGTGATTGTGTGCACTGATGTGGCTTCCTGTCCAAAAAGGGTTGTTGTTGATGTTAATTGATATGGATTTTCAAACTCAAAAATACTTTTAAGTTTAAATAGAATAAATGTGATCTAACTTTACAGGAAACTATCCCAAAATTTCCCCATAGAAATAAGGTTTATTTTTTATAATATATCTTGTGAATAAATAAGAATATCTACTTCCGATTGGTTTGCTCAAATGTTATATGATATTGCTTGATATCATACATTTTACCAAGTCACCTTGTCTGAAGTTGCCCAAGTATGATGTGGATAATAACAGCAAAAACTTTCTGTTGCAGCTGGTCCACGACATATGAAGAGCTTCTCTTAACCAATGAGCCATTTTCTGAATCAATTCCTTTGCCAGTAAGTGTATTGCCAAACTGCACTTCAAGAATAGAATAGATTTTTATGGCATTAACAATCAAAAAATTAATTAATAGATTATAACATTCTTATCATACTTTTGAATGCTAAGAAGGCTTGTTCTGCAGTGTTGTAGTATTATAAGCTGGACTGGTCGAACAACTCAAGCTTGGCTTAGCAATTATTTACCTCTATTTAGGAATAGGAATGAATAAGATTTGAAAACCTACCTCCATATAGTTGCTTATATAAAGCAAAAAAAAAAAAAAGACTGATCCAATTTCCTTGATTTAAATGAATCCTTGTACCCATGGAATAACATCACAATAAATACCATGACAACAGACTGGAATAAATATTATTGTTTCGGGAACTTCTTACATCTGTTTACTTGATTGATGCATATTGTGCAGGAGATGGTAGATTTTCTAGTTGATATTTGGCTCGTTGACGGGCTCTTTGATTAGATAATCAGTGATGATGGTTAAGTAGTGGCATGGAGACTGTTAGACAGTGGAGAACTTGTTTCTTGTAGCTGATTTTTGCAAATTATTTTTTTGGTCATACAGAGTACAGACTACACATTAAAAGCCTCCATTATTCTTCAGACTGTCTGTTGCAGGCGCCTGGATTCTCTTTGCCCCTTAACACTCATTTTGACATAGTATAAAGCATAAACATATTGGCTAGTAAAGGAAATTGATGTATTTATGAAATGATACCTTACAAAGGTATTCATAGTATATTTGCTTTTTCTTTGGCATTCTGATCAGTAGTTGAGCAGTGTAAGGTTCATGGTATAAAACTCTTGGCAATTTTTTTCCTTCATGTAACTTCATAGCCTAATGGATAGACACTTTTTTAATGATCTTCCTTAATATGAACTCAATTAAGTTTTGCATTTGAAATTTAACGAATGAATTATTCCATTACATGTCATTGATGTATAATGAGTTAATTAGTAGGTAGTAAGTGCAGGAATTTGTGTTTGGATTTATGTTTGATGCGTATAAATCTCATACATTGTCATTGAATTATATTAGGACATCTCATTCATTGATGAATTTAATAATTAATAATGCATCAAAAATAAACTTTTTGAAATTATTATTTAATATATTGTTGAGGGAGTTTTTAGATTTCATAAGCAATATTAAGATGGTGAAACAATTTCTAACTTTATTTTCTAAATATTTTTTAATAGATATTTATAATCATATTAATCCTTTTTATGAAGTTTAAAATTTTTGCTGTCAGTGTATTAAATAATAATAGTCCTTTCTAATAAATTAAACGAATATTATTAGTTTCAATTTGCAAATTGAAATCAGTTAGAGCCGGTCCTGTGAGTCTTCGAGTGCGAAATTCCATTTATCCCGCACGGGTGCTGGGCGGACCAACGTGGAAACGACGTCGTTTTCAATGTGCAAACTGTGTTAATAACGTATTTTCCAGGAAAATGGAAAAGGAAAAGAGAATTTAAAAAATAAATAAAAGATTCCGGGGAAACAAACACGGAAAAGAAAATTAGAGAGAGAAAAAAAAAAGGGAGCTTTGGTTCTAAGCTATTTGGTTTCCTCCACTTGAGAGAAAAGTCTAACGCGTTTTCCGAGCAAAATTTGGTCAGTCTGCTTTTCTCTGGGTTAGAAAGAGGAATAAAAAAGAAAAAGAAAAACAACTAATATACTGAGAGAAGGGATTAAGATGGATAAATTTAAGAATATGTTGAAACCGAAGCCGAACCCACAACAATTACTAAGAGATTGGCAAAGAAAGCTTCGTCAGGAGTGCCGTAACATTGAACGCCAAATCAGAGGCAAGTTACTATTTTTTCTCCTTTATTTTTGGGCAAATTTTTGAAGATTGCTTTTTGGTGGTATTTTAGATTTTTGAGTTAATGGGTAGTTGATATTCAGGTTTACAGCCATGGGTTTCTGTTATCTTTTGTGGTTTAGGTCTAAATTGTCTGATAATAAATGGGGTTTTATGTGGTTTTTGTTTTAGATGTTCAGAGAGAGGAGAAAAGTGTACAGAAAGCAATTAGGGAAGCTGCCAAGAGAAATGATATGGGTTCTGCTAAGGTAAAATCTTCGTTCTTCTGTTTAACTTTTTTTAATGTTACTTCAGTTAAATAGATTGATCATGGTTCATGTCATAGTTATTGAGGAATTAGATCCCTTTTCATGGTTAGAATGGTATGATTAGGAAGAGAAGTTGTCATATAATTACGTGAAGGCACAAAGATGATATGATTGGTCTTGTTGCCAAAGTGGTTCTAATTTGCTTCTTGCCTTTCTTGGGATACTAGTGTTACTGCTGGGAAGTTATCTGAACTTGCTTCTTGCCTTTTTTGCGATACTAGTGTTACTGCTGGGAGGTTATCTGAAGTATCTTTTTTAGTGTAAATTTCTCTGCATTTTTTTTTGGACTGATTGTCATGAAATTCCTTCTGGGAAGTAGTTTCTTATCATGTATTAATAACCAGTCTTAGCTTTTTTATTTTTGTTTTGCTATACCATGTAAATTTAAGTTTATTGTAGAAGGATCTGAGTCCTAACTCCTAATATGATGTAGAGAAATTTAGGTCTTTAAATTGCTGAAGCATACTGGATTTTGTGTTTGTTTAAATGAGATGAGTGGGCATGTGTGGAAAGGATGCTAATTGAACATCATAATAGTAGCAGAATCTTTGGCATTCATCTGGTATATTTTCTAAAACTGAGAAACTTGACTTAAGATCAGGAAGCTGGATTAACCTTAACTGGTTATTTGTGTGAACTGCAAACTGAAAACTGAAAAGATGCTGATTTTTAGCATCAAGAAAAGGTCATGGTTTAGTTGGGTGATCTGATCAACTGAAACGTTTGTTACCCTAGCTTATAAATCTTTTATATGTGAATGTTTTTCAATTCTCGTCATGTGCATGCATGCATGTCTATAATTTTGCATTTGCCTTGTTATTGATGAATCCTCTCTTACGTACATTGACATGGTGATCTTATTCTATTTTCTCAGGCGCTTGCAAAAGAAATTGTAATGTCAAGAAAAGCTGTGAACCGTCTATATGAAAATAAAGCGCAACTTAATTCAATATCAATGCATCTTGGAGAAAGTGTTGGTATGACAATTTATGCATCTGAAATCTGTGCATTACATTTATTTCTAAGGACGGTATTATGTTCCTATACCTGGAAGCTTTCAATGAACATATCAATATTTGAAGTTTAGATTTATAAACTGACATACCTAATATATTTTGCTGTCTTTTGGAAAATGTATAAGTTAAATTATTTTTTATGAGAATAGCAATTTTGGTGATTAACATACTGTGTTTTTGATTATTATCGATCAATTGATCATTATTATTGTTGTTATTATTGGTGGAAAGTTGACAATTTCTAAAGTATATATTTATTTATTTATTTTAATATTTAGGGAAGCCACGCGTGTACACTTTTTAATATTTAGAAAGAGAGGGAACACTATGACTCCTAGTATTTCAAAGTGATGGAAATCAAGTTTTTGGCTGTTGAATTTTTCCTTAACCATTCTACCGGTAAAAATTTCACTTAAGGCTCAGAAGTGTGTGATAAAAACAATTTTTTGTGTCCAAATAGTTTGGGAAATTGTTTTGCTTTCCTTGTTAGTTATGTCTCCACCACTCTCTGCCAACGGATTCAGCCATTAAAAGTGTATGAAGATTTATTGATGTTAATATTCTTGAGCTTTCTTTCAGTACCCCTATTAAAGGAGGTAGCATTTGTGGGAAAAGAACAAGAACAATTAATTGCAGAATCTTTCTTAATAAAAGAGTTATTAGTCATTTCAAGTTCCGTGTTAACTTCCACTCTAAAATCATCTTTATTTCAGCATTTAAAAACTTTGCTTATAACTTCTTTCTCTACCTACAAAACCTTGCTTTTTTGCTTGAAGTTGTGGTTATCAAAATTCATTCCATCTCCCTTGAATCTTAACTTGATGGATGACATTTCATTTGGGAAGGCCTTGGTCAAAATAATGTGTATTATAGAGAAACAATGTCCTTTTTCTCTCTTTACTCTCTTTCATGTTTGTGTTATTTGGGAAGAACTGCTTGACACAGATCTCTTCTGCTCCTTTCTAACCTTTCTTTCTAAATGTTCTTATGATGGAATGGAATTGAAGCAATTGCTCGAACCGTTGGTCATTTGTCTAAGAGTGCTGAAGTTATGAAACTTGTAAACAACCTCATGAAAGCTCCAGAAATGGCTGCCACTATGCAAGAATTTAGCAAAGAAATGACCAAGGTAATTGGACGTTTATGTGCCTGTTTTTGTTTCGTAATTTGTATCATCCTTGTCTGATATATTCCTGATTCTGTTGTTCCCAATGTCTGTTTTCTCAACAAGTTGAAATGACACTACCATATTAAGAGCACTTAGTATTTGACTATTGTTGTTTGGAGTTACTATGTTTCCTCTAGATTGGTTGTTTATTGGTGCTTTTTTGGCTTAAAGTCAAAGGCAGTATGTGTACCAAAAAAAAGTTCAACAGAAGTATAGTTGGTCAGGAAATTCATTTTGGATGTTTCCAATTGGAATCTCAAGTTTTCAACCAATAAACTTTAGTCCAAAAGTTTGTCTATCTATTTCATAAAACTCTGTTCAGAGAAAAAACAAGGATATAAAATTAAAGGGGGAGGAGGTGCAAAGGGGGGCTTATTCCCTGTTTTGCAGCTCAGCCAAGAGGGGTAGCATAAAAGAACAAAATGGGTACTATTTAGTAACATGTTTGAACTGATAAACATCCCCTTTTTATAAGGGATAAAAGTGGCAGCTTTAGAAGTGTCTGCATGTCACATGGTTGGAAGTCCATTATCCTTCTCTTTTCTTTTTTCAAGATAGTTTTTTCTTCTATTTTATTTTCCATTTAATTCTCTTACACCTCTGACATAAATGGTGTAGGCTGGGGTTATTGAAGAAATAGTAAATGATTCTCTTGACACTGCATTGGATTCGGAAGATTTAGAAGAGGAGACTGAAGAAGAAGTTGATAAGGTTCTTTCAGAAATAGCCGGCGAAACTGCTGCACAGCTTCCTGAAGCTGCTCAGAAGGAAAGAGTGAGGGTACCTGCTCAAAGTGAAAGCACTTCCCATGAAGTATGCAAAACTTTATCCCATGTTTAACTTAACCTCTTATCGCAAAAGGCTGAAGGAACTAAATTTCTTTTAAATTTTACAGGAAGAAGCGATCGCAGAGGGTGCAGATGATGAAGAAGAGTTAGAAGAGATAAGGGCACGACTTGCCCGAGTGAGATCATAAATCTTTACTTTCTTTTTACTATTCTTCTGCTGTCTATCAAGTAGAAGTATGTTTATGTATTATTAAACTGCATTTTTAACTCACCGGTTGTATTTGATAGAGAGCTTTGAACCCACCGTACCATCAGAGATTCAGAAAGTATTAATCTTTTCTTTATTAAAACCTCTTCTACCAAATCTTTCCTAATAAAGAAATAAATTGCAGTTCTCCGTTGTAACTATTACTAAACCTATGTTGTAACTAAACAATCCAAGGTATGAATGCTTTATCAATAAGGAAGAGATATTATTTATAAACAACTAAAAAGATTTTGAATTTACAATTTAGATCAAAATGTAAACCTCTAAAGAAGAAGTCAACCAAAAAGCTCATCCATGTTAAAACACTCATCCTCGCTAAAAAGTTTTACTCCATCCCAAACACTATTCCCCCCGCAATCCATGGGAATATCATCAATGAACTCCAATCCATTAAGCCAGCTATAATCTGTCTCCTTCATGGAATCATCTTCTGCTTTTGCCTCCTCCTTCACTTCGGCTTTAATATCTCTCAAACCCTGAATTTTACCCGCTGTCATATTCATTGCACCACTTGTAGAATGAGCTGCAGAATCTACAGGAAGAAAGTGGGTATTCATCCGAGCTGTTTCACCCTCACCGCCCGCATATTTGTCACAAACTTCAGAGTTGCTTGATGCAGTCGTGGAGTCAGAAACAGCACAAGTAGCAGTAGCATCTGAAAACGCGCGTGAAGCTGCTGAAGTAGTTGCAACTGAGTCAGAGTCCGAAATATAAGGCATGTTCAAGATGGCGTTTTCTCCATACATCATCCTGGCAGCTTCATCATAAGCTAATGCAGCTTCGAAAGCAGTGGGAAAAGTACCAAGCCAAAGTCGCTTCCCTATATTGGGAGCTCGAATTTCAGCCACCCATTTACCCCAAGTCCTCTGCCTAACACCTCTGTAGTTACAATTCTGATTCTGAGGCCCTCCTTTACCTTTCATACACCCCTTCTTCGAGCCCTTGGCAGGGGCTTTACGCGCTTGTTTGGCCTCAGGGTTTTCACTCCAGAGCTTGAGAGTGTCAGCGACAGATAAACCACCGCGTCTCCTCCTCTTTCTAGACGAATCCATAAACAGAGGAGTACCTATCTTTGGATTTTGATCACCAGAAAAACCCATATTTTAATTTATCCGAATGTGAAGAATCTTGAAGCAACCGGGTCTCAGTAAATAAAGGCTCTGGAAAAATGGGTATTTGAAATCCTCTTGAAATAACAGTTAGCCGTTACGAACAGAGTAACTTAAACAGTTCTAAAACTCAACAATCTGCAGTTAAAATAAAAGGAAAAAAAATATAAATACCAAAATTAACTTCTAGAAACGAAAAGAAACAGAGAAAGGAAAAAAGCAAGACCCATATTTCTTTCCATTTCCTTAGAAAACAAACAAGAAAGAAATATAAAATCGGAAACTTAACCTAAAACTTAAACCCGAAAAAACTAAGATCAAACTTCAAAAAACCTTAAAAATAAAATCAGAACAGAAAATAGAATAAAAAGAAACGGAAAGAAAACGAACCTGTCAAAAGAACAGAACCAGAAGAACCAAGAAGACAAGAACCTTCCTTCTTGGGCTTTTCTCTATCAATCTTCGAAACTAGGTTTTGTTTATTTTCCAGAAATAGAAGGAAACTGCGAATTTTTCTGGTTTTGGGTTGTTTTGCTTTGTCAGAAGAGAACTCTGTTTATATTTGTTTTGTTAGTTTGGTTTCTGGAAACAGAGGGCAAAATAGAAAGTAACGTGGGAGAGATGAGCGTAAAGTGTGTCGGACTCTCGGTAGGATTTTTAAATATTTCTGTTCTGAGATTTTTTTCATTTTTTTTTTTGTTTTTATAGCTACTTGTGATGACGTGGCAGATATTTTAGTTGCTTTCGCGATGCTTGTCATGAGAACACAGCTGGAACGTGTCATCCGAACTTTCCCGAGCCTATCTAGGTTATCCTAGTTTTCTTCGTATTGAAGAATTTCTGTGATTTGGTTTCCATTTTTGCTTCAAGTTGTTTCTTGAATTGCGATTTTACCACTGGCTTGGAGCTAGCTAGGAGAGGACATTTTTGTCAGAAAAAAAACGGGCCACATCAACCAAAAGCCCAAGGAAAAAAAAGCAGCTATCCATCCAACTCATTTTAGTTGGACTTTTTTTTTGTCCCCGGCCCGTATCTAAACTGAATAATTTAAATTCCGCATATTTAATTTAATTTTCCTTTTAAAATGAAATAGTTATTATTATTATTATTATTATTTTTATCATAAACAGTTATTATTGTTAAGTTAAAAGTATATTTGATAATTTGTATATTTGTTTCAAGTCTGTTTTGTGTCAAATCTTGTAAAATATGATACATCAAATATTGAATCTAATTTTTAGCTTTTGTCAAATCTATGTTCAATTTTTATCTAAACTTTAATTATGTCATTTTTTTTTGCATTACACTGTTTTGTCTAAAATTGTAAGACCAACTTAAAAACCCAAATTTATCACTCAACTTTTGTAATCAAATTTTACCACTGAATTTCTTTTTTAACTATTATTGGTGAGACTTTCTTTTATGAAAAAATAGTGAGATTTTGTGAAGAAACTAAATGATAGAAAGTTAAATTGTAACGGATTTGATAATTATCCAATATATCGTTAGTGAAATTTTTAACTCCATAAACAAAGTTAAGATGATTATACATGTGCAAATAAAACTTTATATTTCATGTACAATCCTTTAACATACCATTTTTTATGTTCCAAAATGAAATAAAAACACCAAATCCTTAATTTTCCCTAGTGCACAAAGGCCTCACTGGTTATGTACACAGTACATACCATATGTCATACATATTTAGGCCTAGATATTTGGAGCATAAATGATGAGGGCAACTAAATCCAAAAGAGATAAAACTGAAACTTGTCCAGCTCAAGTGCAAACTAAACCTCACCCAAATTACCAAACATTATTCTCCCTGCCGCCCAACACCCACCAGCAAGCCTTTGTCAGAAAATCATAACTCCCCTCAATGAAATCTGCCCTCTACTCAATGTGCTACTCACACCATTTCATTACTGCTTACTCTCCTCCTCTCAATCTTCTGATCTCTCTCCCTCAACCTCACAAGTTACCAGTCTGCACCTCCATATTTTAACATCTGCACACCTGTCAACCCTCTTCCTTATCCTCTCCCCCCCCCCCCCCCCCCCCCCCCCCCACTTTTTTATTTATTTATTTTACTAGTCTCTCCATCTCTTACTAATACCTCCTCACACCACATACCCTGGTCTCTTTCTGATCTCTATAAATACTACCTCCCTCCACTGTCTTCTCACCTACACTCTAACTCTTAAGCTTTGGTTGGCCAGAAAGATGGAAATAGATGATGATAAAAAATTTGATAATCCAATGGTTAGATTTCATAACTACTATTCTACTTTGTAGTTTAAACATTGGATTATTTTCTTTCCTTCCTACCACATAAAGCCTTGGGAATCAACACCACATCCCCCCACCCTCAAAATAGATAAGCAAACTACCATAGCAGCAATAGCAATGGCAAAAAACAAAAGCTAGAGGCAGAGTAGAGTCTGTCGGGAAAAACCAAAAGCAATAAGAAAGAAACATACGAATAAGACACTCACACCAAGGTGAATGCATTGTCGAGCAAGCCAACATCCAAAAATGAGGCCATTTTGAATCTGAATTTTAGAAATACGGACAGATGCTAGTCACCAAAGTCTTGTTTCTTGACATAATGTACTGGCAAAGAAAAATGCAATCAATGTTTCAGGATGGTTAGTTATTGTTCTCAATTTGATTCCCCTACTACCCTATTTCCTATCAACACCTAACTGGGATAGTGGCCTCTATCTCACGATTTCCGTTCTGCACACATTTGTTTAACACTCCATTTAGTAATCTAATGGTTTTAATCTACTCTTCGAGCCACAAACAACATGTACTATTTTTTGAAGCTCTATTTAGATTAAAACCTTTTCCTTCCAGCTTTCTTTTCTTCCTACCAAAGGGAACCTAAAAGTAGCAGTCGAAAACAATATCAGGCACTGTGCATCCTAATGAAATAGATTGTTCAACATGCATATTACAAAATCAGAATCGTGAAGCATACCTTTAGTCTCCTGATGCTGGAATTCTTGACTAACTTTGGTAAGCAGCAAGCAGAAATAAAAGGTAAAAAGTGAAGTCACCAATCAGTAAAGCAGAAATAAAATGACAAATCTCTCAATTGATTCCCAGATATCAGCCAAAATATTAATCCTTGTTCAGCAATAACTTAGGTTAAGTTCATCTTTAAATAACATATTAATTAGTCATACCAATTATATATATTAATATTCAGAATCAAAATAATTTATATGAAACAAGATATATAATAAGGCAATATTTCAAAAAAAAAAAGATATATAATAAGGCAAGGTAGAAAATATAAAATCAAACCCATAGAATTTCATGAAATTTCCTCATTACATCCATAATAAAGGTCATAAGAACACGTATTCGAAACAAAATCAGGTGCTGCTGCTAGGTCTGTAGTTATCTTTGGAGGAATCATGGCCGTTGGATGGATGATGATGATGATCATGATCATGACCGTCATCATCACTGTCGTCTTCGTCAAAGGGCTTTTCTTTATGGAAAACGCAGCAGATCTTTGAGCTTTTCTTGTTCATGAACTCGTTATCCACGGTTCCCTCTTTCCACGAAACTCTCTTTTTCCTGGGGCGGAGCTCGAGGACGAGGGTTTCTTGAGGTTGCGACGAGGAGGAGGCGCCCGAGTTGTTCTCGATCGTCAGTGTGGTGGTCACGGAGGAGGTCGATGATGATGGTCCGCTAGTGCTCGTTGTCGTTGGGCGGGCCATCGCTAGAGATTATCGCTGTTCAATTTTTTCCTTTTTGATGAAATCGGCGTTCGTGCAATTTCAACGATTCATTCGGTTTGCCTCCTCTTTGTTATATCAAATATCAATCACACGTGCGAGCGTCACACGATTGTATGTGCTGTCCTTTGTTTTTTTGTTTCCGTTCTTTTTTAATCTCCTTGTTCCATTTTATTTATTTATTTTTAAGTCAACTTAATTTTGAATATTAAATTAAATATTTTGTTTTTAAAAGTTTAAAAATTCAAAATTTTTTTAATTACATGCTAAAATACAGAATTAAAAAAACATTATTTGGCTATCTATAATTTTACACTAAAATATTATAAATTATTTTTTTTTAAAAAAAATCAAAGTTTATTTACAATCATAATTTAAAATTGTGTGAGATCTAATAAAAAAATATGTGACTCATATATATAAATATATATATTTACATAGCTTTTATTATAATTGAATAATTGTAAAATTATATTAGGAAAATCACAAGAGAAATAGTAACGTAAACTTGAGTCGGAAAAGTTTAATTTTGTCCTATGGTGAAAAATTATGTAGTCTTCGAGTTGAAAATTGAAATCTCAATCTTAGACATACTTAACTGACAATTGATTTGAGATGTTTAAGAACAAATAGAAGTTCCATGAAAGAAAGTACGAACAAAGAAAACGTTATATCTGTTGGGTGAAATTTAAGAATGAGTTAATTTTTTTATACTCTGAAAATCTTGAATCCCATAAACAAAATTAAAAAAAACTATCATATATCTCTTTTTTTAATTAATTTTATTTTTTCTAAAATACACTAAGCAATGTGGATAACCATCACCCAACGGATCAAGGGTGCCAGAGTTTAGGACTCACTCAATGGCTGTAAGAGCTTAGGACATGTTCTAATATCGTGTCCGAGCTACAAGCATTAAGATTTGAGCTGCTAGTGGCATGGCAAAAAGGTTTAAAAAGTTGATATGTAAATTGATTGCCAAAGTGATAGTGAATAGAAACAGCCGATGCTAGCATTCATTCTCTTGGAGAACTTGCATGAAATGAAAGTTTTTCAGGAGGTGCATATGCTGCTAATAACATCCATGTGAATGGCTCCAAACTCCACCAAATTGTGTAGGTTTGAATCCATCAACAGATTATCTTGAACAAACATATATAGTGAAATAAATAAATAAACCAACCAGTCCTTTTTATAGATTAAACTGCATATATAACTTTTCAGAAAACTTATATTAAATAAAAACCAAACATATCCTTGATCCATTTCGGTAGGTAATCTTCAAAAAACCAAGATAACCTCCAGTCTATTGCATACACATGCAAATATTTATAGGCATTCAAAGAAACTCTTTTCTTGGGAGGTTTGATGCAGAAACCCTGGAGATTTTTACCATGGTTATTTACCATTCTAGTTAAGGCCAACTAGATTGAGTGCAAGCAGTGGAGTGATGGAAATCACATCTCAGCAACCAGTTTCTCTGAATCAACACCTTCAGATAGTGTACCCTTAGTCCACCTTTTCAGCATCTCCAATGCTGCCTTCGGCTGGTCCATCGGAACCATGTGACCCGCATCGTGAACCTGTTAGATTACCACATAGCTATATCAGCACCAGCTGCAAATTATTCGTCATAACTATATTAACAACACAGATGTAGCTAGGGTTGGAAGAGAAAACCTTAAGGAAACCAAGTGGTCCGTGAGTTTTAAAGATCCCTGCTTCTGAGCCATCAACTATAAACGGAACCTCGGAAGCTGCTACAAACTCCTTCTTACCAGACCATTCCATAGCATGAACCCATCTTGAATTGCCTGTTCAAGTAACAATAATATGACCAGATGCAGAAATACAAAGTGATTAGCTAGATGAATCTAGTATAATATGCCCTTGAAACTAACTCGTGAAATAAAAAGTACTTACCAAGCCAGTTGCAGATGAGATCATATTCCCCAGCATATACAAGAAGCTTGATTCCATCCTCAAGGAGAGCAGGAATGCCTACTTCAAGATTCCTCATCCAGTCAACCAGCATGGCCTGATACACTGTAGGGCTGCAGGACACAAAGTCAATATTCCCAACACCAAGGGCATCCCTAACAGATTTCTTGTTCAGAAGTGTCTCCATGTTTGAGAAGTCATAGCAAAGGCTTCCTTCACATTTCTTTCTAATGTCATAGTACTGCCGACAGAAAACATTGGAGCATGTCAAATTTATCCAACGAATCATAAGGTAATGTGTCATGCAAAGCAAATAACTCAATAAATGGTAAAATAGAAAAAATTAGAACAAGACAACAAATATATATATATATATATATATCTTTTTTTTTAAAAAAAATCATGTCTCTTACATTTTTATCACCAGCAAGTGCCATGATGCCATTGAATATGGTATTGCAGACAAAATATGAAGCCATGCAAGAGATTGTACCATCAGTGCCTGAAAAGTTTTTTATTTCCAGAAAAAAAAAAGTGTGAGGAGATAAGCAACAATGATTCTGATAAGTCAAAATAGAAAAGAGAGAGAGAGAGAGAGAGAGAGAGAGAGAACATCAGTCAATATATCCAGGCTTTGAAGTTTTAAAGAACAGAGGTAAAAGTGATCTTAGGAAAAGAGGAAGCCATTTCAGATGCAACATTACCGCAAAGCTTTATTGCCATTTCACAAACTGGAATGAACTTGTTGATACGATCATAGTCAGCCTTCTTAATTACCCCCATGTCCAAAGCATAATCTGTGTAAGCTTTATACTGGATTGCAGGGTCAGTCAGGCCATTACCAATAGCAAATCCCTGTTAATCGCATTGTAGTTGAAGTAAGCAAAAGGAATTGATTCCAGACAACTTGTAACTTCGAGAAATTACTAAAATAACTTGTAGAAGATTGATATCATTTGATTACTGACACACCTTTAGGTTTATATGAATTCCTTCTTTAGCTTTGTTTCCTTGGTGGACTCGGGCAGCAAAAGCCGGGATGTAGTGTCCAGCATATGATTCTCCAGTTATATAAAAGTCATTCTTTGCAAACTCAGGGTTTTCTGCAAAGAACGCCTAACATAATTAAAAAAAGTGCAGTCAGAACCACAACTTTATTCATTTCTCCTCAAAATATTGAATGATGTTCATTCACGTTTCACAATATTGACAATAAATAATTAAGTAGACAGTAAAGTTAATCTAAACTCCTGTTCCAGAACAAGATGCAAGGATTAAAAAAAAAAAAATTAACCTGTAAGAAGTCATATAGGTCATTGCTAACTTCATCTTCATTATGGCGAATGTCCCTTCTGTCGGAACTATAACTAAAGCCAGTGCCAATAGGTTGGTCCACATACAGAAGGTTTGATGCCTATAAAAAAAAGGGAAAAAAGAAAAAAAAAAAGAAGAAAAAGGGAAGTTATAGGGAAAAAAAAAACATTGTTCAGGATGATAATTAATTGGGAAAATACCAGATATCAAAGAATGAAGAATATCAAGAATAAAAGTACCTTATCCCAACCATACTCATTCCAAACAAGAGACATGTTATCAGCAATGGTGAAAGGACCATTTTCATAAAACAAAGCCAATTCACTACTACACCCTGGCCCTCCAGTCAACCAGATTACAACAGGGTCCTTTTTGCTATTGCGTGATTCAAAGAAGAAGTAAAACATTCTGCCAAAAACAGCACGATATCAAACCAAATTGTAAAAAAAAATAGAACGTAGGAAAATGTAAGTAACATTTAGAGGGTAAAAAGGAAGGGAGATATCAGGAAAGCAAGCAGTTTACACATTTTAATTAACCTACCATTAGAGTAGTTAAATAACAATTTTTTCCTTCATTTTAGAAAAATAATTTAAAACACCGAAAAAAGGTCACTGACTGTAAAACTGATAATAGAACATCAAACGAAGAATGCATGTAAAATTTTTAAGGTTTAACCAATCTTGCAGCATCACAAGGTAGCAGCAATCAGCAAAGCAATGCATTCGACAATATGATTCTTTTGAATTGATAACTACCAGGAATGTCACAAACACGAGGATAATATGAAAAGGCAAACATCTACAGCAACCATTAAAACTCCATAAAACATGAAAGATAACCAAATTTGTAAGCTATAGCATTAAACTGCACAAACATTTCTATAGGACTCTGTTGTTCGAGATAAAACTATTATATCAAAAAAAGATTTCTAAAATTTTCTAAAAGAATTGAAGTTTGATCTTACCATGCATCGGGAGAATTTAGACACAGAACTTCAAGCAAAAACCACGTACATTTCAAGGTTTTGAGATTAAACCCGAAAAGCCACAAAATACCACAAAATACATATAATAAAATAAAAAGACGCATTGATGTATTCAAAATTTAGAAAAGTTTCAAAATTTTAACTTTAACTATGAATTACAATTCGTAACAATAAAGCAAGAATTTCGCCCAAAAAAAGAGCACCTTATTCATGGCTTTTAATAATTATAAGATTAAACCCAATAACTAAAAAAAATGTAACACGAAAAAAAAAATATAAATCCAAAATTTCATCTATAAAAAAAAAATCATAGAGTAGAATAATCAACTCATTATCCAACTCATGTGTTTTAATTATTAAAACGAATAAAAACAACATTTCCTAAACAAAAAATCCAAAATGTCGCCATAAAAGCCACGTAAGGAAATAATCTCTTTCTCCAATTAAGATAAAAAAGCACGAGGTTTAAATTTAAACAACCCGCACCCCCTAAGCAAACTCAGCTAATATCCCAATTAGAAAAAAAAAATCGAAAATTTCATTTTTACCTGGCATCATGAGAATTAGGAAGCTTGTAATACCCAGAATGGTGACCCAAATCATCAACGGAAACCCCAGCAGGCACTGCCAAATTCGGGAACTTGAAGCGCTTCTCAACCAGCTTCGGACCCTTCGGTAACGAAACCCGGCCTTCATCAACAACGTTAACTTCCTCTTTAGGAAACAAATTCAACTCCCTTATCAGCTTCTTCGCATGCACCGACGGAAAACTCGACCCACCGAGTCGTCGGTCGTCCAAGACAGAGAAAGCGGTGGCGATGGAGGCCGAAGAAACGAGGAAGAGAAGGGAAAAGGAAAATAGAGATAAAAATTTCGGTTTCGCCATTTTTTTGATTTTTTTTTTCTGTAAATGGAAAAGAAAATGCAACAGAAATGAGAATTTATAGTGCGAGAGAGAAAGTACAGATAACTGACAGTCTGATTTAGTGGGGAATGGTAGTTGTGATCTTTGAAGAGAAAATTTTATAATTTAATCATTAAATTTTAATTTTTTTTTTGTTTTTCATCCCAATTTTTTGGCAAAGTAAGAAGGTGCGGAAAGAGAGAAGTATGCTTTCGTTGTTGTTGCTCACCGTCGTATCGTTGCTTTAGATTGCGGCATTCAGAAAAAGAAAAAGAGGAGAGATTACATATAAAGAGGCCCACAGTTAAAACAAAGAGTGCACGGCACATGATTTTCATTTCTTATACATGTCTTTCTCTACGACTCTTTTAATTCCTTTGTTTTTTTTAATGGAAATTGCAAATCTATTTTGCATTGTATTCTCACAAATTTAAATTTAATATTTTTAATTGAAAAATATTATTATTGATTACCATCTTGGTATTCACTTATAAAATGGATATTCGTTTTGTTTGTTTAAACTATATTTTTTTGGTTGTGGCTTAATTGTTTAGTTGTGTCTTTAAGTTTAAACTATATTAAATGTATTGGTAATGATTCTTATGAATTTATGATAAAAACTTTTGATCCAAAGTTTCTCCCATTTGTCACTTTCTAAGTGCAAGACAAAACTGACATCTCATGCTTACAAGATATAAAATTACAGATATGCAAGAAAATGAACTTATTAATTTTTTTAAAATTAAAAAATTCAATAAACTAAAATAAAAATTTGAAGTTTTAAATGCCTCGTAAAATATCTTAAAGAAAAATTTTGATGCACCGAATTAATGAAATATCCAAAAAGATATTTAACAAAATTTATGACGTATTATTAGAAAATAAAATATAGTCTACTGAAATCAAAGTGAATAAATAAAAGGCAAAATTTTGTTTAATTTATAATTTAATTTAAATAATTTATGCAAGTATTATTACTAAATGACATTTAATAAAGTAAAAATTCAAAACTTAATATTCGTAATCTCTTCTTCAAATAATAATCTTCGCCAAAAAAAAAAGATATTTTACAAAATTGAACTTGCATCTTTCATTTATGATACGTTCTTGCAACCATTGAGAAAGAGGAAAACAAAAACAAGGAAAAATAATGCAAACGTATCCTCGAAGGTGGAAACTATTGCTTGAACGTTTCTATTTCTTCTTTCTTCTGTCGTCGTTTTAACACCTTCTTCCGGGTATATAGAATTATAGATGAAGGAAAACCGAAAAGGCCTCAACTCTTGTGTGCATTACTGTGGACATTAGTTGAAACATGTCATGAAATTAATAATTGCAACTCGTTCTCAAAGCAAGCAATACAAGAAACATTCACACCCTTCCTCAGACCTAGCTCTATCACTTGATGGACTTGGCAAAGAAAGACATTATGCTTTTAAGGATAGATTACACTTGCACCTTTCGAAGATGAAGGTATTTTCGCAATTTTATTTCTTTATATTTATATATTTTTATTGAATATTGTTAAACCTTTTTCTTGAAGAGTATGATAGAATGAGTTGAAATAATCAAATATCAAGTTCGAACTCAATTCAATTCGAAAAATTGAACCTTAAAAGTTAGCTTGAACTCAACTAATCTTAAAAGTAAGAGTGGAGGAATATTAATAATGTGGGAGAAAAATATTGATGTTCAAATACTATATAAAGATAAGCATCTTATTTTGGCTTACATTTCAGATTATTTAGACTCCTTTTGGATAACGTGTGTGTATGGACATCCAGAGCTCCAGCATAGAAAACATGTTTAGAATCGTTTACAGGAATTAAGTCATCATATTAAGAATGATGAAGGTTGGGTTGTTCTTGGGGATTTCAATCAAGTTATCAAGGCAGAAGATAAAGTATTATTCAAGAACCACTCTATTACGGGTGCAAATGGGTTCTTGGAAATTTTGGATGCATGTAACTTGTCAGAAATTCCAGCAAAGGGATAGTATATGACTTGGATAAATAACAGAGGGTGATAAGGTGGTCTGGGAGAGACTGGATAGAGCTTTTGCTAACCCCCAATGGTTTAGAAGGTTTGATAAGGCAACACTCACAAATCTTCCACTAACCTATTGTCATCATGGAGCTATGATTCTTAACACAGAAGAGCAACAGAGGTTCAAAAGGAGGCCCTATAAGTTTGAAGCTATGTGGATAACTCATCCTCAATGTAAGGAAATCAGAAGTAACTTTTGGTGTAGCATAGTTTTAGGTTCACCCTCCTATATGTTAATGCAAAAACTGAAAATCATAAAGGCTAATCTGAAAAAATGGAACAAAGAGATATTTGGCAATATTAGAGAGAAAAGGACAACACTAGAAATGGAACTTAGCAAGATGCAACAACAGTTACAATAAGAAAAAGCTTGTAATAAGGAAAGAACTATTAGAATCGAGCTGGAATGTATAGCGGAGCAAGAACAAATTTTTGGATGCAAAAGTCTCAAGTTAATTGGATAGTTCAAGGGGAAAGAAACACTAGGTTGTACCATACTATGGTAGCAAGAAGAAGAATGAGGAACAAGATCGCTGTATACATCATTTTTGTCTGGACATATTTTTGATAAGATCAAATTTCAATTTAATATTAATTCTCGAACAATTGCATTTCGAAATTTGATTTCGAAAGTTAATTTGAGCTTTTGAAATAGTAAATCTCAAATTATATTTATTTTGTGTAGATATATTTGGTCTTAAAATGTTGACTAGTCTTTAAATGTAAATTTTGGAAAGGAATGGAAATTTGGAAACTTTGGAAGTCAATAAAAAATCAAGAAAATTAAAATGAGATTTAATTGGAATTTTGTTTTGGAAAGAAAATATTGAAAAATTGAATGATTATTGAAATCTTGTGAAAAGGGAAATTGAAATATGAAAAGCAAATCAAAGAAAAAAATTGGAAGAAAATCAAATTGCTTGTGGAAAAGAAATAATCAAAACCAAGATTACGAATTACATCAGAATCAGATTTGCTTTGATTAAGCTTTATCAACATTAATTGATTTTAAGGCTATAAATCAAGGGGGGAGACTTTACTGTTCCTCGACGCCACATTCTTGGCACTTTAGACCCCATTACACAACCACTGTATTCATCTTCACCGCCTTCAAGCTATTGAACCTGCCTATCGTCTTCATCGTGGCACCACTACTTCTTCACCGAGCCATTGTTTCCACGCATCCGCTGCTCCTTGTCGTTTCATGTAGCCTTGCTTCATCGTCACCACTGTTGCTCGTCGCTGCCATCGTCACCCTTGTTGAGTGAAGAAAATTCCAGCATAATACTTTGTTGCCAATATTTGATTAAGAACAAAGGGAGACGAAATAGTACATGGACAACAATAAAAAAAAAACGAGAAAGAAGTACTTGTCTCGTCCAAGGTTACCTGCACCATCCTATCGCCTCTGCCTTACCAATGCTAGCTTTGCTTACTCTATTTACGTTGGTTGTTGAGTTCGGGTGAAAGAGAAAGTCAAAGTTCCTCGTGCACGTGAACAGGAAAGGCAAGTTAGGCAAGTGAAATTTGTATTCTTTTGATACGCTATTTCGTTTTTATTTTATGCATTATTTTATTATTCTTGTTATGCTATTTGATTACCTCTTTAATGCTTTAGGTAAGATTGAAATTAATTAGTTGACTAATTGACTTAAATAATTTGCAATAATAAATAATTTTTTTAATTCTTATGTTTAAGTATTTATAAAATAGAATAAAATATAATTTTTCCTACGTTCAAATTTATAAAAAGAAGAAAAAGCAATTATTAAAATGACATGGCTAATCATAGTTTGTATAAATAAATTTAGATATAGGTTTAAATCAAATTATCTAATAATATGAGAGTAGTTTAAATTTGTTTTTCGATGATGAAATATCAAGAGAGTTATTAAGTAATTTTTTTGAAATTTTCTAGGTAAGTAAATTCTTTTCAAGGCATCACCAGCTTAATGGATGCTTTGAAAAGAGTTTTCAATAATAAGTGGTTAAACTTCATTCTAAAAAAATAAAATAGGATATATTATAAAATTAAAATTAAAATTAAGATAACTAGTCACAAAGATAAAAATATTAATAAACTAACAATAAATTATAGTGAAAAATAACAAAATAATAAAATAAGATGATACTAATTATAAAGAATTAATATTGATTATTCTAATGACGAGATTCCAAAGAGGGTTACGATTAAATAATACTTTGAAAATCTTTAAGAAAAAATTTTCTTTTAAGACCTGACTAACTTAATAGAATGTCTAAATAGAGTTTTCAATAACAAATAATTTATATTCATTTTTGATATGGCAAAGCCTATTTACGTTGGGCTAAAGCCCAAACACCAAAGAGCACGTCATGTGATGGAAGCTTATTGGACCACGTGGTATTCGGCGAGAGATAGTCTGAGACAGTTCGAGATAGCATAGACCCCTCTCACCTGCGGCAGGGCCTCTGTCACAACGGAGGCCCGAGGGTCTATCGCCTGGTGCCTGTCGCCTGTACACATGGCACATATCTAACCTCCCACATGAGGCGACAGACTTCTCCCGCTTTGTTGTGTCACATCCATTTCACAAGTCTCCCACCGGCGACAGACTCCCACCATTCTCGAGATTGACGGCATTTGAGTCATACTTGAAAACAAACTCTCATAAAAAAACGTGATTATCCCTAGTAATTACTTTATAATATTGGCCTATAACTAGGCTTTAGGTACAATTTCATTATCTAATTTTTGACTTTTGGCTTTTACGTTCCCAAGATTCAAGAATCTTTGGCTGACTTAAGCATCGGAGTGCCTACACAGGGAACCACCCCCTGCGTTCCTCTGACTTTTCTTGTTTTTACAGAAGCTTTCTGGAGACACGTGGAGAGAAAAGACAGATATTGACGTCAACAACCATTTATTGTTGTTTTGTGCAACAACAATTGGCGCCGTCTGTGGGAAATGATTTAAAAGCCAATAAAAACTTTCAAGATGGTGAGAACAAGATCGACTAATGTGAGAGATGGAGGTGATGAGAACTCCGTGAATTCTCCTGAACAACTGATTTACCAGAGAAACCAGGTAAACAAAGAGGATGAGAGAATGACTTTCTGTGGTAGAATTCGAAACTATAAGGCAGCAGAGCGAAGAAACAACTCAGGCGCTGAGAGCCATGGTAGATCTGTTTAAGGGAGTTCTCTGGATGCTGAGCCTACCACAAGCTGTATAGAATTTGGTGGAGGAGACAAGCCAAGGGGTCCTGCTACAAACATTTGGGCGACAGGATGATGTTACAGCAGTAAACCCCTCTTGGCGACAAGAGGCGCCTCTTGTAGAAGAGGATGATATTCAGCAGGATGAGGCAGGATGGGGGAGCAAGAGGCCTGTCTAGGTGCCCAGTGGGAGACTGAGGACGCGGTAGAGCTGGAACCTACAGCAGGAGTCAGGCGACAGGTGGTGCTGGGCAATAGGCCTTATGGCAATAGGGTACTGAATGTGCGGCAGGGTCTTCCGGCCTCCACCAAAACTCGATGAATCTTGCCGATCTAGAACATGGTGTTGGAGGTGCTGGAAAGAATGGGGTTGATAACGAGAACACTTGGAGGGCCGCGTCGGAGATTGACCATACCTGGAACACACAAATGACACGAGGAGATGCACCTCGAAGGAAGGGTAAAGAAGTAGTAGTTAAAGACCTACTTGATTCGTCCCATGCTAAAAGGGATAGAAATCAATTCGCTCTCTTTGTGGACATGAAAAAAATGATAGAACAAGTGTTGGAAGAGAAGAAGTTGGTGTCCGCAGAAGAGAGCTAGAGGAGAAAAGTACCATTCTACACAACCATCATGCAAAAATCGCTGCCTCCAAAGTTCAAAATGTAGCAGATGATCGCGTACACAGGGAAGACGAACCCCTACGACCATATGCAAAACTATGAGGCCTTGATGCTTTTACATGGATGAGAGGATGAGATAATGTGCAGGGCCTTTTTGCTCACTTTGACCGGGCATGCGATGAAGTGGTTTAACAACTTGCCCGAGGGGTCTATTGTTTCTTTTGACCAGTTGTGAAGCGAATTTCTTAAGGCGTTCGCTATGAATAGCCAAAGAAAGAAGGAGCCAACTTATTTGCTCACTCTTCAACAAGGAGTTAAGGAGTTGTTAAAGAGCTATATGGATCGGTTTAGAGATGCAACTCTGGAGGTACGGGATCTGCAAGTTGGTATAGCCATAGCAGCCATGTTACAAGGGACAAGTCTGAGAAATTGCAGGGGTCCTTGTCACTGACCAGCCAACCACAATCTCAGACCTACTTTCTCGAGCAAATAAGTATATCACTCACGAAGCAGTAATGAAAATGGTGTCGAATGGGGAGCATAGAGAAGGAAGGAAGTGAGGAAGAGAAGTCACTGAGGCGTCCTCTAGTCAACCAAGAAAATTTGATAAGGCCCCTATATTAAAATACACCACTTACACCCCACTCACTGAACCTCGGACTTCGATGTTGGTAGCTATTGAGGGAATAGGTCTCATATGGCTTCTAAAGAAGGCGTTAGGGAATCTAGGCCGTGACTTGGATTAATACTGTAACTACTACTCGGCGCATGGGCATTCTACAGAAAAGTGTAGAGAGTTAATGAACCAGTTAAAGAAGTTGGCACGGGAAGGAAAGATAAATAGATTTGTGTGGAGGAGTGACAGAAACAACTATCCTGTGCGAAACAAGGGAAATTACTTCAAGGACAGAAGAGATGAGAACAGGAGGAATGTAAGGAGAAATGAAAGTGATAGGAGAAATAAAGATAGGAGGACAGAAAGGAGGAATCACGAGGAAGATAATGAGCCCACAGGACCAGTAATCAATGTTATATCTGGAGGGGAATTGTTAGCTGGTACATCTTCCTCATTTCGAAAGTCATACGCCCGGCAAGCCCATCAAGTTAACTCAGTGATGGAAGAAAGGCAAGATGAGGAGCCCATCACTTTTACGCCGATCGACAAAGAAGATGTAACGATCCCTCATGATGACCCGATGGTGATTTCGGCAGTTGTAGCAAAGCATTCGGTGAGTCGAATCCTAGTCGACAATGGGAGTTCGGTGAACTTAGTCTACTGGAATTGTGAAAAGATGAACATCCCGGAAGATAGGCTGAAGCCAGTGCCCACACCACTATACGGCTTCTTTAGAGAAAAGGTGAAGGTAATAGGTGTAGTTTAGCTACCAGTCACGTTGGAGGAGAGCCTGAGAAGTGTCGTCCACCAAGTATTTTTTATGGTGGTGAAGTCAACATCTGTGGCCTATAACATGATCTTCGGGCGACCATTATTGAATGACAAGAGGGAGGTGGTGCATCCTTGCTATCTATTAATGAAATTCCCGACTCCCCACGGTGTTGGACAAGTGAGGGGAGACCAAAGAAGAGCCAGGATGTGTTATATCGCGTCAACTATATGCAAAGGAATTCAGAGAAAAGAAACCCTTACAATTGAAGAACCACCTAAGCCAAAGCCTGACAAGGAGATGGAGGTAGTTCGATTAGATGATGAAGATGAAGAAAAGGTGGTGCATGTGGGAAGTCAACTCCCAAAGAAAATGAAGGAGGAAATAATCCAGTGCTTGAAGGAGAATATCGATGTCTTCGCGTGGACTCCCACCGACATGTCAGGAATTGACCCTAGAATTGTTTGCCACCAGTTGAATGTGGTCCCAGGAGCCAAACCGGTTAAGCAGAAGAAGAGAAATTTTACTCCTGAAAGGCAACAGACCATAGATGAGGAGATTAGAAACAATTGAAAGCTGGGTTCATTAGAGAAGTCGATTACCAGAAGTGGTTGGCTAATGTGGTAATGGTAAAAAAGGCCAACGAAAAATGAAGGATGTGTGTGGATTTTACGGACTTGAACAAAGCTTGCCCTAAATATTCATATCCGTTACCTCGAATTGACAAGTTGGTGGATGAGACCTGTGGATATGTATTGCTGAGTTTTCTGATGATTTTTCGGGGTACCACCAAATTATGATGCACCCAGAGGATGAGGAGAAGACGTCTTTCATTACCGATAGCGGAACATACTACTATTGAGTAATGCCATTTGGTTTGAAAAAACATAGGGGCAACATATCAGCGCATAGTAAATAAGGTGTTTACGGACTTGTTGGGTAACACCATGGAAGCATATGTGGATGACATGATCATCAAAAGCTAAAAAGAAGAGTCACATGCCGAGAAAATGTCGAAGGTGTTTGAGGTGTTGCGGCAGTAAAAGATGAAGTTAAACCCTAACAAATGCTCATTCGGAGTGAGGTCGGGAAAATTCTTGGGGTTCATGATCACTAATCGAGGAATAGAAGCTAATCCTGAGAAAGTTCAAGCCATTTTGGACATGAAGCCACCCAATACTGTTAGAGAAGTTCAAAGGCTAACAGGGAGGATAGCGGCTTTGAATCGCTTTTTGTCCAAATCAGCTAAAGGAGTTTGCCGTTCTTTAAGGCAATAAAGGCGAGAAAGAATTTCAAATGGACAAAAGAGTGTAATGATACCTTTGAGAAATTAAAGGACTACCTGAAAGTGTTGCAATTGTTGTCTCAACCACAACCTGGAGACCAACTCTTTATGTATCTCGATGTAGGAGAGAAGGCTGTAAGCACAGTCCTATTGAGGAAAGAAGGAGACAAGGATTGTCTAATCTACTATGTGAGTAAAGTCTTACTAGATGCCGAGATAAGGTACCCCATAGTAGAGAAGATAGCTTTATCATTGGTGATTGCAACTCGAAAGTTACAATCGTACTTCCAAGCTCACTCGGTGACCGTCTTAACAGATCAACCTTTGAGACAAATATTGTAGAAACCAGAACATTTAGGACGTCTGACTAAATGGGCAATTGAGTTTAGTGAATATGACATACACTTTTAGCCCTGTCAAGCGATAAAGGGGCAAGCATTGGTAGATTTTATTGTAGAATGCACTGGTCGGGAGGGCCAAGAAGAAACAAAATTAGTTTGGTGGAAGTTACTTGTAGATGAGGCTCGCAGTATGGATGGTAATGGAGCTGGAATTGTGCTAACTTCGCCTAAAGGAGAAACCTATGAGCATTCCTTATGCTTTAATTTTTCGAGCTCGAATAACATAGCTGAATATGAAGCCTTGATAGCCAGAATGAAACTTGCCGAGAAGTTAGAAGTGAGCAACTTAATGGCTTATAGGGACTCACAGTTGGTGGTAAATCAATTCTCGGGTGAGTATAAAGCACAAGAACCGGCTCTAGTCCCTTACTTACAGAAGGTTAAATTATTGGCGCAATCGTTCAAGAATTTTCGGTTGACCTAGATAAACTGGTCTGAGAACGGTCATGCAAATGCTTTATCGAAGTTGGCCTCCTCTAGGGGAATTAAAGGTGGTATGGTGAAGATAGAATCCCTAGCCAACCGAGTATTAAAGAAGAAGAAGTCTGTGATGTCGAGATCGGAAGTGATTGGAGAAGCCCGATCAAAGACTACATTTTGGGAGGCAAACTCCCCACTGACAGAGATGAAGCTCGAAGACTAAAATTGCAAAGTGCCAGGTTTATCATGGTAAATGGAGAGCTCTACAAGCGTGGGTTCACTATGCCCTTGCTAACATGCTTAGGGCCTCAACAAGCTGAATACACCTTGGCCAAAGTTCACGAGGGGATATGTGGTGAACACTCAGGGGCTCGAGCCTTGGCCACGAAAATATTACATGCGGGATTCTATTGGCCGACACTGAAAAGAGATGACAGTGAGAAGGTACAGAGATGTTAAAAGTAACAGAAGTTCACTCCTATAGCTTCTGCGCCAGTCTCGACCCTTCAAAGCACCCTTTAACCAACGCCATTCGCTCAATGGGGGCTAGATATCTTGGAACCTTTTCTCTTAGGCACGGGCCAAAGGAAATATTTACTGGTAGCCACAGACTACTTCACAAAGTGGATAGAGGTGGAGCCTTTGGCTACGATTTTCGAAAAGAAGGTGGAGGTAATGGTATGGAAAGATATTATCTGCCGCTTTGGAATTCCTCGGGTGCTAAATGCCGATCATGGGAAACAATTCGATTGTGACGCATTCCGAGAGTTTTGTAAAGGCCTGAGTATCCAGTTAAGAATATCTTTTGTATCTTATCCACAAGCCAATGGGCAGGCCGAAGTTAGTAACTAAACAATACTGCATGGTTTGAAAACCAAACTGGACAAGGCGAAGGGAGCATGGGTGGATGAGCTCCCGAGTGTCCTATGGGCCTACAGAACGACTAGTAGAGTATCGACAGGAGAAACACCATTTAATTTGGTGTATGGATTGAGGCTCTCATCACGGTTGAAATTGGAGCTGAATCACCTAAGCTAGTTCCTTACGTTGAAGAATTTAATTCTCAGGGACTCAAGGAGAATCTTGATCTTATATATGAGCTTAGGGACACGGCAAAAATGAAGTTGGTCGCTTACCAACAACGGATAGCCGCTTATTACAATGCATGAGTTAAGGGCAGAGAATTGCAAGAAGGAGACATAGTACTAAGAAAGTCAGCCATCACAAATTCTTATAGAGAGGATGGTAAACTCCGGGCCAAGTGGGAAGGGCCTTACATAATCAGAAGGATGATCGGACCCAGCACATGCGCTTTAGAAACTTTACAAGGTAAAAAGATTTCGAAGACCTGGAACGCCAATCATCTTAAGCTGTATTGGCAGTAAAAACATTGTACTTTCTTATTGTTGTTGTTATTTTTCCATCTATTATTCCATTACTTCGCAGATATCCTTGTTCTGTTACCATTTGATTTATGAATAAAGGCCAGTTATTCATATTCTACATTTTCTAATACAATATGTTAGT
The DNA here is from genome assembly GCA_031772115.1 of Heritiera littoralis. Taxonomy (NCBI): domain Eukaryota; kingdom Viridiplantae; phylum Streptophyta; class Magnoliopsida; order Malvales; family Malvaceae; genus Heritiera; species Heritiera littoralis. The sequence continues at coordinate 1,460,199 of JAPDPK010000151.1, read as the reverse complement.
TGGTGTATGCATTACAGGAATAAAAACGACTGAGGTGAAAGCTGGCCAAACATAAGTCCCTAAGAACAAAAGGGTGCGAGACGGGCATATCTAAAGTCCCTAAGCACAAAAGGGTGTGAGACGGGCAAATTTAAAGTCCCTAAGCACAAAAGGGTGTGAGACGGGCAAATTTAAAGTCCCTAAGCACAAAAGGGTGAGAAGCGGGCAAATCTAAAGTCCCTAAGCACAAAAAGGTGCGAGATGGGCAAACATAAGTCCCTAAGCACAAAATGGTGCAAGATGGGCAAACTAAAGTCCCTAAGCACAAAAAGGTGCGAGACGAGAAAATCTAAAGTCTCTAAGCACAAAAGGGTACGAGACGGGCAAACATAAGTCCCTAGCATAAAAGAGTGTGAGATGGGAAAACATAAGTCCCTAAGCATAAAAGGGTGAGAGACGGGCAAACATAAGTCCCTAAGCACAAAAGGGTGTGAGACGGGCAAACATAAGTCCCTGAGCACAAAAGGGTGTGTGAAGGGCAAATATAAGTCCCTAAGCACAAATGAGTGCAAGACGGGCGAACATAAGTCCTTGAGCAAAAAATGCATGAAACGGGCAACCCAAACGTACAAGTCCTTAAGCGAAAAAAGCGCAAGATAGGCACAACTCTCAAGCAAAAAGTTCTTCTTTGGACAAGAAAATTAACGTTGTCTCAAAGAAAAACTTAGGGAGCAATACCATATGAAAGATAAAAGGTATATTGCAACTTTTGAAAGCATGTAATTGCTTTGTCGATAAAGCACTGTTATGTTGCATACTCATATTGTTATGACTACAACATGTTGAAATTTGAATGAACATGATTATACAACATAAACATAGCATACATTCTGTCATAAGCATACAAAGGAAAGAAGCAAAACACAAAAGGGAATTGTAACTTTCATTAAAAGTAAATGAATCGTTTACAACTATCGTTTGTACTAGTTACAATCGGAATGAAAAACAAAGTGAAAAAGATTAAGGTACTAGTTAGTATATGGAGACAATGGAATCGGCTGGTGGAGAAGGCATTATGTCAGCACTTAGATCTTGGGAAGCCGGAGGAACATCTTCAGATGAGGGAGCATCATTTGGAGGCCCAGCAACATCAGTAGCCACAGAGTCTGGCAAAGGATTGACTGCAGTAGAATCAAAGAATTGGAGCTCGTCATCGTCTAACCCTTGCAATGCCTTTATAGGCTCGAGTTGGTCGCGTGCCTCAACAAGTTCGGGTTGATTATGCACCTCAACAGGCCTAGGCTGGTCATGCGCCTCAATGGACCCGGGCTGACTACGTGGTTGTCGAGGGGGCCATGGACCTTCAAGGTTATCCAGGTCGTCTACGGCCCCTTCCTCTAAGTAATCCTTCGGGCCTTGTGAGTCGAGCTCATACCTAGTCCAGGGAGGAGCATCACAGTATTGGGCCTCTTCGCTAAAAAGCAGCTTGGGGAAGGTCTCATTAGGCCTCTGCTTCTCCAGCCAAGCGCAATCCAAGTAAAAGCCATACTTGACGAATCCCGCCGCAAAGTCCTGCTTCTTTTTAAAGCAGTGTTGAGACAAGTGGTACTCACGAACGGCCTCGGCTCGGGCTTCTCTTTGTCGATCTAATACATTTTGTAGCTCGTCGATGGCCTCGTCCCGTTGTGACCTCGCAACCTCAAAATCATGCACTGCCTTTTTGTAAGCCTCCTGATATCCATGAAGGGATACCACTTTCGCTTATTCCTCTTTTAGCTTCTGCTCGAGGTTTGCGTTCTGCTGTCTCAAGCCCTCATTATCCCTTTTTAACTCATTTGAAAGAGGACGGAGTTGAACGACCTCGTTCTGTAGCTCCATGCGCTTCTCCTGGAGGTCACGTAGCTCCCTATCAGTTCGCTCCTTGAAGGTTCGGTGTTGTGCATTGATGGCTACCACTTGTTGAGTAGCCTGGCAAGAACCAAAGGGAGATTGTTAGAAACTCAAATTTGATAAAAGAGACGCAGAAACACTAACGATCTTACCTTCATTACAAGATAGTCGGAGGTATCCTCGCCTGTAGGGATACCTTTGAAGATCTCTTTCTCGTCCTTTGGAAGGATCGTACTCCAAGCTAAATGAGAAGCTACCCTGGGCTCTTCGATGCTGTCGTTATCATTCATACCGAGGTAGGTCTGGAAATCTTCACCATCAACAGCCTTTCCTCCGTCTACTTGAAAACGCCTAAGCGTAGGATCGGCCATTTTAGGCAGAATTGACCTTTCAAGCATCGCCTCCTCAATATTCAATATCTTTCGATTTTGCGGCAAGGCTTGCGAGGAGCCGACCTATTCTCAACAGCACTAGGATCACCTTCTCGACAGGTGGACTCACTTCGTTATGACCTCGAACTCTCATGATCGTCCGAGCTACGATTGTGCCTCTTTCGCTTGCTTCTTCTAGCCTCTTGCGTAGGGCGACTGGGTTCGCTAATGATCGGAGGAAGGGGAGTAGGAGCGCGAGGATGTCCAAAAGTGGATGCCTCAACCCAAGGCTGTTGTTGAGGAGGAGCTGCTTTGGAAGACACAGTGGTCTCCCTCTATGCATAGCCGCTTGGAAGCTTATATCTGCATAACACAAGGAGAAGGAGTTAGCAAACCAAGTCTAAAAATACTGCACACACATATACAAAAGTAAAGAAAATTGAAAAAAAAAAACCTATAAAATCACCAAAATCCTCTAAGTTAGCCAAGTTTGAATCTGAAGGGAAATCGTAGAAAGGACTCGCAAAGGCATCGCCTTGGTTCCATTCAAGATCTTCCTCGGATAGATCACCGACACCCGCTGCCTCAGGTGTATTATTTTGTTTTTTTAGTATTTTAACATTAAAAAAATTAAAAATAAATTATTTGAATTAAAAATATCAGATAGGAAACTAAAAACTATTACATGCTTAAATTTATTTTTAATATATTAATTTTATAAAAAAAATTAAAACTAATTATAAATTAAAAAATAAAAAATTGCATCTAAAAGAGTAATGGAATACCATGCGGCAGCTACTCACTCAATAAAGAAGTAACTTTTATACCCACTAGTATTTTAACCCAGTACATGGTTTTTATCAAACCAAAAAGATATAAAAATTGTAAAAAAATATATAAAATTAATATTTGAACCACCTCAATATAAAAAAGTAAAAAAAAAATAGGACAAGTGTCATTTTGTTATTAATGGGATACTTTTTATATATGAGTAATAAATTATTATTACTAGATTTAAACTCATGCGATGCACAATGATTATTTTAATTTATAATAATTTTTTAAATAATAAAATAATAAAAAAATTATTTTGAAATACATGTTGAATAATGTATTAAAAACTTGATGCATATATAGAATATACAAATTAAAAAATAATTCAAAATCAAATAACAATTAAAAATTATAGAAAAAATTAAATATCACAAATCTTATATATTTAATAAATGAATTAAATAACTACAATTTTAATGAAAACAATCCTTACTATATTAATCATTGATAGATTATTGGTTAATATTGAATATTTGAAACTGATTTATTTTTAAAATTTGATTACGGAGATACATTAATTAAATAATAAAATCATTGATAATATATATTTGAAACTTTATAATATAAATAATTGTTAACTAATCAATACCTTTAGAGAAATTTTACAAAAATTGTCAACATCTTTATTAATTAATTTTTTAGCTTCAGTGTTGAAAAGTGCAAACATCTCTTTTTTAAAACCATCAAATGTTTCAACATTCAACTTCTACGTATAAGATATACAAATTGCTATAGTTAAGTTTTATATATATATATATATATATATATTAAAATTATAAAATGTTTATATTATTATCATGGAATAATTTTTATTTAATGTTTTAAGTATAATTATTATTTTCCTTTAAGTTGGATTAGGAACGTCAACATTACATGAGCAATAATGAAATTTTCCATAAACTTCATACAGCTTTTTGTTATACTCGTATGATATGTAATACTAACCAAAAGTTGTGTCAAACTTCATAATTGTTAGTTTATTGAGGAAAGATTTTCCTTATATTTATTACACAAATTCAAAAATAGTCAATTAAAATTTACATGCTAAACGAATTATATTTTAAAATTATGTTGCTATGTTAATCTAACTCAATGAACAGTGATTTTGTGACCTATACTTTAATTTTTGACAAAGATGTCCTATTTATAAATATTGAAATCTCACTTGATGCTAGTCTTTTTTGTGGTGTGCAATAATATTATATGCCAAAATCTCTTTTAAAGAAATTAAACACAAAAAGTAATAAAAATTTCAATTTTTGACTCTTAAGCATTGATGAAAAAAAGATGAATGATTACATGCAATTTATATATTAGCAATGGAGAAAATTAAAAATTTTAATATAGATAAATATAAATGTCACCTTCTAGTCAATTAAAAAAAATCAATTGATAAAAATGGTTGATATAGATGTTATATTTTGTAATATTAATTTGGAAAAAATAATTACATGTTATATATTAATTTAAAAAATTTAAAAAATTATTTTATCATTTAGAGAATTAAAAATTTTAATTGGTAATATATTGTTATTTTATTGCATGTTATATATTACATTATCTTTACTGATTTTAATATATATGTTATTTCTTAAAAAATAAAAAAAATTAATAAAAGCTATAGATATAGATATTACAATCATTAAACGTAAGATTTTACTATATTATCGCATGTTGTACATTACATTATCCATATTAATTTTAATATATATGATTCTAATATATATATATATATATATATATATATATAGACAATTATAGATATAGATGTTATTTTTTAGAAAAAAAATTTATTAACAAAAGCTATAGATATAGATGTTTATCTTTTAAAAATTGAAATAGATAATTAATTTAAAAGATAATTTATTTATTTTTTATTTTTAATATATTTATATAGAGAGTTCTAACTTTTTGGAATTTGAACGAGATATTTTTTTATTTTAAAATATTACACGTGTCAACTTTTTAGATTATCTATATAAAATGTTTTACTTATAGTTAAATATTTTAGCTTTTATATATATATATATATATATATATATATATATTAGATGATGATGATGATGATGATGATTATTATTATTATTATTTAACAAAAAATGGGCTTTAAAGTCATGAACCTTCTTAATGGGATTTTAACAAGAAAATTTGAGCCCTCCATTGGGCTTTGGGCTATTAGGTGCTAGGTTTTCAAGCTCGTAAGTTTTTTATTTCATGGACTAGCGTAAGATCCATATTAAATAGTTTAGTAGAATACAAGTCCGAATATAAAAAATTCTTCATGAACTGTACATCGATCACATATCTTCCACGAGTTTCTGGACATAGAAAGTGATGAAATAGCCTTTATGCTACACTAATTAGCATTGAATTAAGTGAAACTTCGAGGAATTTACTATAATTGAGTGGATCTGGAAGGTTAAAAATTGGAAGTTGAATAAAGACACTGAGCAGTTGCTAAACCTGAAAGGAGGATGCAGTTCTTTAAACCGTTAAAAAGATATAATTCATAACAGAAGAAATTAAGCCCAAAAGAATAAGAATTTTAGAATAAGACGAGAGATACTCTCAAGTACCTTTTTCGTATCCCGATCATTTTTCCTTTTTTTATCGGTTTACCTAAATCACAATGTTTATGAGTTACATATACGAGTGACAAAATATTCAGAGTTGATACCTTTTATACCAGTTGAAATTAAAGCCTAGTTTGATGGCAATGGAGCACTCTGAGCGGCATTGACTGCCACCAGAGCATCGTGGCACAGTAGATTTTCCTTAAATTAATATTTTTGAAACTTGATAATTATAATTTTTTTAACTATAGGTACTTTCTTTCGTTTTATAATTTGAGGTTAATCCTATTTGAATCGAAAGTGATAAACGGTAAAACTTTGTTAATAATAGCGATTTTAGGATTTGAACCATATTCAAATACCTAAGAAAAAAGTATACTTCCACTTCTTCTAACCACTTGTTGGTAGACCTGATCATAGGCGAGTTCAAGCCGAGTTTGGGTCAGGCCTAAGAAATATAATAATGGTTTATATGCAAACCCAAACCCGACCTGCCCGAAAATTCGTGCTTGATTTTTAGTCTAGGCTTTTTTTTAATTTTGTATTGCAAGCCCGAACTAGGCTCGACCTACTCTAATATTATTTTATTTATTTATTTAGTATTTTAATTTTTGTTTATTTATTTTTTATACTTTTAGTCTCTTTAAGGTTTAATTTGATTTGTCAAAATTTATATTTTAATTTTAATATTAAATATATATAATTTTTTTTTATAATGAAATATTAATATATAATATATTAATATATTTTTTTGATAATGAAGATGCTTGTTTTATTTAGTTAGTAACAGTATCAGGAAGATTACATGAGATCCGGCCATGAATAATAGTAGATTCCACAAAACATGGAATCTCCTCAATCCAGGCCAAATGTGAATTCAAATTTTTGGCATATTTAGCCAATACATGTGTAGCAGTATTTCCACTACGCCTAACATGAGCAATCGAGAATTTTCTGAATCTACATAGCAGGCCTTTGGCATCTTCAATCAAGTTTCCCGTTGTTGAGTGATCTTCTTGGAGACTTGTAACAGCAGATATTGTTGATAAAGAGTCACCTTCAGTTTCCACATAGAAAAGACCAACAGATAAAGCAAAAGATATGGCCTCATAAAGAGCCAGGCTTTCAGCCACATAAGGGTCAAAGGAGCCAATTTTCTTAGAGGACATCAAAGCAAGAACTTCCCTTCCGGAATCACGTGCAGCTACCTCCACTCGTATACAGCATTCTTCAGCAAACAAAGCAGCATCAAAATTAAGTTTCACTATACCAGGAGCAGCAGGTGTCCATTGACTTCTAAGTTGAGAAGCTGAGAAACTACTCTGTTGGCAGTGGTTAGCATACTGGAATTCATCAAGATGTATCTATGCAGAATGAATTACATCGGTTGCAACAGAAGATTTCCTATTAAATAGGAAATTACACCTAGCATACCAGATGCAGTATATGAGCATTGCAAATAACTGTAAGGAAGTTCCTTGGTCTCTATCATAAATTGCTTGGAACCAATCTGTAAAAGAAGAACAATGATACCAATTTCGTGTTGAATCAAATTCGACATTTGACCAAACAGCCGCTAATGGGGAACAATCGTTCAAAACATGTAACATTGTCTCTGGATGGTGACCACATAGAACTTCAACTTTCCTTTGAGGAAGATTAACTAGAGTAGGAATTATGTTCTTAAAGCAACACCACAAAAACATTCATACCTTGTGAGGAACTGCCAGACCCCATATCTTCTTCCAATGTGAGATGGTATTGGGAGAAGAGGATGATTCTCACAAGGAAAGTAATACTAGTCGATGTATGAATACCCATACATCTATTGTCGATGTATGAATACCCATACATCTATTGTAGTGCATCAGAGAGTGATATCCCGATTTAAGTGTGTAAACCCCACTGAGACCATGGTGCTAAATAAGAAAATCCTCCTTATGTAGACCCAACAAGGGAATTTTCTTTGTTTCTGTAATATCTGATTCCTGAAAGTACATATGCAGTATCAAATCATCCCACTTACCATGCAATTGGTCAATTAATTGAGATACAGTGACATGTTCCTGGCCACCAAGTATTGGTAATGGTTTGAAACTCCATGGTTTTTGGATCCATGGGTCATCCCATACTGAAACAGATATCCCATTTCCAATTCGCCAACGTAATCCCAGTTTTAAAACTGATCACCCCTTGCAAATACTCTTCCAAGTATAAAATGAATTAGATCCCACTTTGGCCCATAAGAAAGAGCAGTTCCTAAAGTACTTAGCTTTCAATACTTTGAAACATAAGGAATCAGTGTCCTTGAGAAGTCTCCATTCCTGTTTTGCTAGGAGAGACAAATTGAAAGTATTGAGGCACTTGAAACCCAACTCCCTTGAGATTTAAGAAGACACACTTGAGGCCAACTGAGCCAATGCATACCATGATTGCTATCCCCATGTTTCCACCAAAAACGACATATGAGATTTGTAAGATACGCACAGAATGTGCGAGGTAGTTTAAAAACATAGTATAGTTGGGGATAGATTGAACAACTGCTTTAATCAGAATTTCTTTACTAGCTTGGGAGAGAAGTTTCTCCTTCCATCCAATTAGTTTGTTCCAGATTCAGTCTCTTATTGCAGAGAATGTTCTTCTTTTGGATTTACCCAATACCTTAGGAAGGCCAAGGTACAACTCTATACTGTTCACAGGTTGGACACCAAAGACCAATTCAACCTAATTTGCCAAAGTAGAATCTGTATTCTTACTGAAAAAGAGGTTGGATTTTGGGAAGCTAATCTGCTGACCTGAAGCTTTTCATAAGTATGCAAAATATCTTTAATCTTGTTATACTCCTGAACATTTAAATGGAAGAACAAGAGAGAATAATTTGCAAAAGATAATGAATGAATTGAAGGGGCTGAAGGGCAAACTTTAACACCAGTAATCTCTCCTCGCAATTAAGCAGCATTCAGGGCCAGTTAAAGACCTTCTGCACAAATAATGAATAAGTATGAGGACAAGGGGTCCCTTGTCGAAGACCCCTACTGGGACTAAAATTCCCAAACTTTCTGCCATTCAAAAGCACCAAGAACGATACAGAAGACAAACAATGTATAACTTGTCTCACCCAAGAATCAGCAACGATACAGAAGACAAACAATGTATAACTTGTCTCACCCAAGAATCAGCAAATCCCAATCTTCTTAGCATAGCATCAAGAAAAGTCCACTCAATTCTATCATACTCCTTACACATATCAAGTTTAAGAGCAAAAAATCCATTAGACCTAACTCTTTTGTTATGGATATAGTGTAGGAGTTCATATGCTACAAGGAAGTTATCAGAGATCAATTATATAAGGACAAAGGCACTTTGGTTAGTAGAGATGATCTTTGGAAGTATCACTTTCAATCTGTTGGCTAAGGTTTTGGAGATTAATTTGTACAAGACATTGCACAAACTAATTGGGCAAAACTGAGAAACTATTTCAGGCCGTTTCAATTTGGGAATGACAACAATGCGTGTGTAGTTGATAGGTGATAATGATTTTTGACAATTTTATACTTGTTAACAGAAATGGATAACAACAGACCTGATATGGGTCTAAAATTTCTGATAGCAAATAATAGGAAGACCATCTGGACCTTGTGCTTTATTCGGTTGCATATGGAATAAACCTCCTCAACCTCTTCTACTGTATACAGATTTAGTAGTTCACTGTTCATTTCATTAGACACCGTTGCTTCAACATAATCCAGTATACCATCCATTTCCATTCTCCCAGCCGACTTAAACAAATTCCTGAAATAGTCAATTGCCACCAGCCCAATACTATCAGGTTCTTCTTCATGCCACACCCCAGAAACATCTTTTAAGCATCTAACAACATTGGTTTTCTTCCTAGCCAAAGCTTTAGCATGGAAATATTTAGAATTTTTATCTCCATGCTTAAGCCAATCGACTCTTGATCTCTGCTTCCACATAGTTTTTTCCCTAGCAAGCATTTTCTTCAACCTTCCTTTAATCAACTTCTCATCCGAGACAGATTATATAGTGACAAGCAAAGATTGGACATGTTGAAGTTCTTTAGTTAGAAGATTAATTGATGATGAACATGCCCAAAAGAATTCTTGTTCTAAATTTTAAGCTTGGATTTAGTCAAGTGTAACTTCTGCAAAAGTGGGCAACCGAAGCTTGAGTTCCTAGAATTCCAAGCCGAAATCACCTGCTACTCACATTCCTCAGACCTTAACTATATCTCTTCAAATTGAAACTACTTGAATCTTATTTTACTACTTGCAACCATCTGAGCATGAGTCTTGAGTAAGATTAGACTGTGGCCCGAGAAAGTCGAAGGAAGATTGGTAACCAAGTGTTGAGGAAACATTGAACGCCAGCCATCATTACAAAAGAACCTATCCAACCTCAGTTTGACAGTCTGATATGGACCTCACCGAAGGAAGATGAGGTTCAATGAAGAAGACGAAGAACACTTGAAGAAAAACAATAACAAGTTAAAACGCAGCAAAGGAAAACAAAAATTAGAAGCAAAACCAAGACCCGTTGTGTAGAAACACAAGAACCTATGGTATTGGACCAAGACCCGTTGCTTAGGAAAGCAAGAACCTATGGTATATATTGGTGGAAGTTAAAAGAACGCCACAAGGAAGACCTTGATAAGTTCAAGAGTTCTCAAGAGAACCAAAGAGAAGAAGTCTCTCAATTTTATTACTAAAATCAATTGTGTTCTCCCCAAAGGGTTACATAACTATTTATAGGCAAATAGATAACTTGCAGCACAAGTAATAGGAATCCTACTTTCCTAACTTGCAGAACAAGTAATAGAAGTCTTACAAAATCTATTATTTAAAAAGGAATTGGGCTTAAATTAAATTAAGACAATGTTGAGCCCAATAATACTTAACTAAATAAAATATGCATCTAGCCTAATTTGCATTTCGGCCCAATACTTGTGTGTCTTCAAGAAGGTTGAACTTGGGCTTGGATCATGTTGTAGAAGACTTTATCATCCTCCATGCTCAAGCTTTGTTGGGCTTTCTCTCTAGCAATATCAATGAAACCAGCCAAGGCTTGTTGCATTATCTTTGATTTAGCTCTTGTAATTGGACCTCCATGGATACTCAAAGGATCACGATCATCACGAACATGACTTGAGCTTTGTGAGCTTGGATCTCCATCATTCCCCCTCTCCTCGAAAGGATTTGTCCTCAAATCAGAATCACCTACATCAATATCAAAGGGAGAAAGATCAGAAACATTAAATGTAGCACTAACATTATACTCACCTGGAAGATCTAACTTATAAGCATTGTCATTGATCTTCTTAATCACTTGGAATGGTCCATCTCCTCGAGGTTGCAACTTGGAGCGACACTGAGCAGGAAATCTCTCTTTATGCATATGTACCCAAACCCAATCACCAGGTTCAAAGACAACTTTCTTGCGATGCTTGTTGGCTTGAGTAACATATTGCTCAGTCCTCTTCTTAATGTTTTGACGTACCTTCTCATGTAGTTGCTTAACAAAATCAGCTTTCTTTTCCCCATCCAAACTAGCTCTCTCCTCAATAGGTAGTGGTAAAAGATCCAATGGAGTGAGTGGATTAAAACCATAGACAACTTCAAATGGAGAATAACTAGTAGTAGAATGCACACTTCTATTGTAAGCAAACTCCACATGAGGTAAACAATCTTCCCAATTCTTCAAATTCTTTTGAATAATGGATCTCAACAAAGTAGACAAAGTACGATTGACTACTTCAGTTTGACCATCGGTTTGTGGATGACAAGTAGTTGAAAACAATAGCTTTGTTCCTAACTTTCCCCATAATGTTTTCCAAAAGAAGCTAAGGAACTTCACATCACGGTCAGAAACAATGGTCCTCGGAACTCCATGTAGACGAACAATTTCCTTGAAGAATAAATCGGCAATGTTACTTGCATCATCTGTCTTGTGACAAGCAATGAAGTGAGCCATCTTAGAGAACCTGTTAACAACAACAAAAACAAAATCTCTACCTCTCTTTGTTCTTGGTAACCCCAAAACAAAGTCCATAGAAATGTCAGTCCAAGGAGCAGTAGGAATAGATAATGGAGTATAAAGACCATGATTCATAACTCTAGACTTAGCTTGTTTACAAGTGACACATCTTTCACACAATTTTTCAACATCTCTTTTCATGTTAGGCCAAAAGAAGTGATCATGCAATATATCTAAAGTTTTCTTTACTCCAAAATGTCCCATTAATCCACCACTATGGGCTTCTCTAACAAGCAATTCTCTTAAAGAACTCCTAGGCACACATAATCTATTTTCCCTAAATAAGAATCCATCATGCCTATAAAACTTTCCAAAACCAGTTTACTCACATGCAATGAACACATTTTCAAAATCCTCATCAGTAGCATACAAGTCTTTAATATACTCAAATCCAAGTAGTTTTGCATTAAGAGTAGTGATTAGAGTATACCTTCGAGATAATGCATCAGCCACGACATTTTCTTTACCTTGTTTATATTTGATCACATATGGAAATGTATCAATGAACTCCATCCACTTGGCATGACGCTTGTTCAACTTGCTTTGTCCTTTCAAGTGCTTCAAGGACTCATGATCAGTGTGGATGACAAATTCCTTGGGCCATAATAGTGTTGCCATGTTTCCAAGGCCCTCACTAATGCATACATCTCTTTATCATATGTGGGATAGTTAAGGGCAGCTCCACTTAACTTCTCACTGAAGAAAGCAATGGGGCGCTTCTCTTGCATTAAAACAACTTCGATACCTATGCTTGAAGCATCACACTCAATCTTGATTGTTTTCTCTTTTTGCTTAACCTCAGCTTCACTCACTATTTTTTCCTCACTCTCTTTTAATCCTAATTGATCCTCATCTTTCACTAGCACACTTAAAGCTTGATATGCTACAGTTACCTTTCCATCCTTAGGTAATTCCATACTATCCTCATCATCTTTTAATGGCAGCATAGAATCATCATTGGATTCTTCTCCATAGTAGCTATCCAACTTATTATTACCAACATCACCAAATGCATGAAAAGTATTACCTTGGTTTACCTTAGTTAGGGTAGCATCATGTTTCTCCAACTTATCATATTTAACCAACTTCGACTCTATCCTCGAAAGTTGTTGTTGCATGGCTTCGAACATGATCTCAATCTTACTCAAATCAAGCTTTTCACTATTAGAAGACATGATTGTAACTTGCAAGAAACGTTAGTAAAAGAAAAGGACCTCACAAGTATGACCTCACGTGTTTACACTCAATACACACAAGAATGTAACACTCACACTCGTGTTTCACACAATTTTAATATGGCTTTTCTCTACTAATGTTACTCACACACTCTTGCCTTTTTCCCTCACACAACTTTTCTCTATAGGTTCTATATTGAACTCAAGACTCAATCAAAAATCAGCTTATGGAATTCAACTATCAACCAACAATAAACAAGCTGAGCACAAGATTTTAATCAAGGGAAAACAAAACAATGAAGACTCAACAAGACTTTGCAAGACTCAATAAGGCTTAAGAAGACTCTAATGAAACTAAACCTTGAAGGAAATATGCGTGTTTTGGGGTGTTTATTTAGGGTAGGGTTTAGCCAAAGGTGGGGTAGTTTTGTCCTTTTATGTGGTAGGGTCAAAAAGGTAATTTTAGGCAGTAGGGTAGAATGGCAGCAATGAATTTTCAAATTAGGCAAATAAGAAATCTCAAAGCTCAAGAAAGAATGACTACCTCAAGATTTTGATGAAGCACACCTCCACGAATTACCTTTGATGTTGCACTTGCTACACACGATGTAATAAATCCCCTCTTGAATTGATTTTTCTTTTCTCTTTTTTTTTCTTTTCTTTTTTTTTCTCTTTTTTTTTCTTTTTTTTTATATTTTACTAAAGTAAACGAACAATGAAAAAAAAAGTCTAAATAATAAGAAGAGGTTTACTTGGGGAACAATGTAACTTTTTGACAAAAACAAGCTAGTTTTGGTAGCAGCTTGTGTGGCAAGGAATGAAAGGGGACGGTGGCTTGTGAAACAAGTAGTCTTTATGTGATATAGAGCTTTTGAAGGTTTCTTGGTGAGCAAGAAAACCTTTGGGATTTGGTTGCTTGGAGAACAAGATAGGGTTTACTTGGTGGCTAAGTAAAGAAAATAGGTTTGAGGGACAAACAATATTAGTGGTGGCTTGGAAAAGGATTCAAGATCAAGGTTTGTCCAAGACAAGAAGACAAACAAAAAAAGAACAAAAACGAGACTCCCACGAATTGAACCCAAGACAAGAAGACAAACAAAAAAAAACAAAAACGAGACTCCCACGAATTGAACCTAAGCTCTGATATCAAATGATATGGACATCACCGAAGGAAGATGAGGTTCAATGAAAAAGACGAAGAACACTTGAAGAAAAACAATAACAAGTTAAAACGCAGCAAAGGAAAACAAAAATTAGAAGCAAAACCAAGACCCGTTGTGTAGAAACACAAGAACCTATGGTATTGGACCAAGACCCGTTGCTTAGGAAAGCAAGAACCTATGGTATATATTGGTGGAAGTTAGAAAAACGCCACAAGGAAGACCTTGATAAGTTCAAGAGTTCTCAAGAAAACCAAAGAGAAGAAGTCTCTCAATTTTATTACTAAAATCAATTGTGTTCTCCCCAAAGGGTTACATAACTATTTATAGGCAAATAGATAACTTGCAGCACAAGTAATAGGAATCCTACTTTCCTAACTTGCAGAACAAGTAATAGAAGTCTTACAAAATCTATTATTTAAAAAGGAATTGGGCTTAAATTAAATTAAGACAACGTTGAGCCCAATAATACTTAACTAAATAAAATATGCATCTAGCCTAATTTGCATTTCGGCCCAATACTTGTGTGTCTTCAAGAAGGTTGAACTTGGGCTTGAATCATGTTGTAGAAGACTTTATCATCCTCCATGCTCAAGCTTTGTTGGGCTTTCTCTCTAGCAATATCAATGAAACCAGCCAAGGCTTGTTGCATTATCTTTGATTTAGCTCTTGTAATTGGACCTCCATGGATACTCAAAGGATCACGATCATCACGAACATAACTTGAGCTTTGTGAGCTTGGATCTCCATCACAGTCTTAGATCCATCCCTACCGTTCCACCAGGTATACTGACACCCCGAGAACCCCATATCATGAGGACCACAGTATAGGATTACCTCATGAAATTCTAGCATTTGATTAGCATTCCTTTCTAATTTGCCAAACTTTTTCATTCTGATACAAAATCTCATTAAAATCTCCACCACAGAGCCAAGGCAATAAATCCCAACCTCGATTCCCCATTTGAGTCTCTAGTTCACCGTAGAAGCAAGTAAACCGCTACTTCCTGTTGAGAGCAAAGTCCTCAACTTCAACATCAATATGATTTTTAGAGAAGCTCTATAACTGAACCTATGCATCCTCATTCCCGAAGAGGATTATTCCCCCTCTTCTCCTTATACTACTAATATAGAACATTAAAGAAAAACCACACCTTAATTTCAATCTTTGTGCGTGTGTTTATCGCAATTTTGTTTCAGAGAGGAATACCAGTGTTGGTTTTTCTTTAGCAAGGAGGTTTTGAAGCCCATTAATTGTTCGAGGACCTCCGAAACCATGACAGTTAAGGCACAAGACGATCATGGCTACAGGCGAGACAAAGGAGTCTATCACCGTCCTAGAAATAGCATCATGCTAAACAGTATAAGAGTATAAAGAGATCTAACCACCAATATGTTTCCAAAAGAGTTCATTCATCAATGAACAGTGAACAATTTCATCATGAAGGTGTTGGTATGAGTGAGTAGATTTACTTCTTTTGAATATGGAAGAGAGAGCTGAAACACTCTCATAAAAAAGAGTAGTCTTTGGACATTCTGTAGCCTTGCGTTTCAGTTTAAATGGGTCAGGAACAAGATGCATCAGTTCTGGGACAATATGTTGGATAGCTTGTAATAAATATAAGGGAACAAGTTCTCACATTACTTGTAAATATGTAAAGTAATTTATTTATAAAGAGAAGTTAACTTTTAAGTGTAATTTGGAGTCAAAGCAGAAATGGGTTTTGACTATAGAGCTTGGCTTGGGCTAGCTTAGCTTGGGTTTGAGCTTAGGCTATTTTAAAAAGTCAAAGATGGGTGCTTGGCTCTTTGATTTAATCCAAATTTTTTATTTTGGCAGAAATATTTTAAATTCAATTTTTGAATTTAAAATTGTTTTTAACTTTTCCAACATACATATTTTCGGTTATATGTCTGGAACAGTTATGTTTGAAAAATGAATGGTTGTTGTTTAACAGACAATCACAACCATTCATTTAAGCCTCTTCACATTTTATATAAGTATTGATTTCCAGGAACTCTTTACTCTGCATTTTCTAACTTTTCACAAATTCTGAAACGCTTTGTTGTATCCTGGGGTAACTTGCTTCTATGTGAGGCAATATTACACTCAAGATAGTGTAACTCTACACGCCTCAAAGCCATATACTCTGTTATAATTCTAACACAATATGCATGGGATCAGTGTGTAACAAAATAGTCAGGATGGGTAGTGGTGCAATAGGGATAGAGGGGGTAGTATCAAGTCTGGTGGAAGGAGGTAATGTAGTAACAGTGGAGTGGCAAAGATTAGATTGGCCCAAAGCACTATCATTCTCCCATCTTAGTTGCCTAAAAACAGGATTCATAAATGTGGAAATAGATATTGGGTTGTTAGAAGATAAAGGTTTAAATGGATGAGAATTTGTAGATGATAGGGACATCTTTGACAAGGTTGATATACCCCTCTTTGGAAGCGAAGAAGCATGCATCCAATCCTCATATTTCTGAAAGGAGCTTTTTGGTACAGATTCAGAACACCCATCGATGTTAACATGGCCAAGCATACCACAAGTGAAGCAAAACTTAGGAAGTCTCTCATATTTGGAACATATAAAATGCTTCTCTGTAGTCAAACTATCCGTAACCATAACCCTTCGAAGTAAAGGTTTAGTTACATTCAGAGTAACTTTGATCCTCATGAAACTACCCTAGCAACCAAAATCATCTCCAAGATCGATATCAGTCATAACATCTATCCCAGAGGATATCATTTCAGCCAACTCTTTCCGCATCATAGATAGAGGATGATCATACACACGGATCCACATAGAAAGGGTGTTGAAAATATAATCATTGTTTTTGTGGCCATCATAGGGTTGAAACAGTAATGGACAACGCTAAAAAGTCCATGGACATCCATCAAGGACTCTAAGTTGGTCTCCCCTAGTAAAGAAACAAAACAAGAAAATATTATCATCCAATACTAGGAAACGAACTCCTTTAGCAAGCCTCTAAAGTTGCTGAAATGTATGGAACATTGCATCAAAGTTGAAAAGCCTATTCGTGAGCAAAGATCCTACCAGTAGAATTCTCCTAGATTATCTAATGTTTTAATAATTTATGGTGGATTAGTTACGTCAAAACTCTCTTCATCAATCAAAGTCATATGGGTCCATGCTATATTAAGGGAAAGGTCTGATGGATTCATGGTAATTGTAGATGGGTTCTTTTGTGATGGAAAGGAAACATTGCAAACCAGTAGAACAGGGTGTGTCGGGAGGCAGTGGAGAGGAAGACTGGAGTTAGAGGTGGTTACGGGCCGGACCGGGCCGGTTCCGGGCCGGTTTTCACCGGTTCCGGCCCTAACCACCTCAGAACCGGTCCGAACCGGTATTAAACCGGTCCGGTTCGGACCGGTTCTACATATTATGTGAGGCGAACCGGCTCGGTTCGTTGGACCGGTTCGCCTCAAAACCGGACCGAACCGGTTTAAACCGGTTCGGTCCATTTTTTTTTCCTTTTAAAAATTTTTATTTTTAAAAAAATTATATTAATTTATTTTAATATATATTAATATATTTTAATAATTTAATGTAGTAAATTTATTTTTATAATAAATAATGTTAATAGTTTAATTTAACAATAATTTATTATAAGAATATAAGTTATATTATAATTTATTTAATTAATGTAACAATAATGTAAAAACAAACTATTATAAAATTATCTAATAAAATTATTGTTATAATAAATTAAAGTTATATTATGAATATAATGATAAAATGATATTTGATTCAAAATACAAATAATGATATTATGAATATTATTATTATATTCATTTTGCATATCTTTATTTATATTCATTTTGCATTTAAAATAATTTATTATATTTGAAATATCATTTACTTAATATTTATTCATTTATTTAATATGTTTTTAAAATATTAATTCATTTTGTATTTTAAATATTTATTTATTTTAAACATATATAAGTATAACATTAATTAATTTGGTATGTAATAATAATAATAATAATAACAACAACAACAAAGGAGAAAAAGGAGAGAGTAGGAGACCAAAGATTTTTTACGTGGGAAACCCCTTCAAAAGTTAGAAGGGTAAAAACCACGGGATCGTAGTCCATAAAAATATTCACTATGACTAAACTTATTTACAATTTTACATACAATTTACAAAAAAAAAATTATTCTCTACTCTTCATAATTTATACGGATTGCCTTGGAAATTTCTTCCTCCTCTTCTGAATTATTATCAGCAAATTCATTGGCCATTCCAAGTTCGACATTGCGCGATTCCGCATCAAACCAATCTTTAAGGCATGTTAACATGCACAATGAATCCGGATTAAGAGTGGTTCGATGGTCTCCAATAATTCTTCCACACGTCGAGAATGCGGATTCCGAAGCAACAGAAGAAACTTGCACCGCAAAAACATCTCGGGCCATGGAAGCTAAAACTGGAAATTGTTTTTGGTTTTCTTTCCACCATTGGAGAAGATCAAAATTATCATCTACAGAAAAATCTTGACTTAAGAAAAATCCTAGCTCATTGAAGCTAGAACTCCGTCGAGTTGTTGATCCCGATCCCGATCCGCTCGCTTTTCCTTTTAGCTTCATTCTCTTCTTTGCTGCTTCCTTAATTGCGTTTAAAATTCCTTTTCCTTTTTTGCTACTTTCGGTTTCTTCGTATGAATCTTCTTCTTCTCGATTAAAGTTGAATTGCTCCCTTTCTGTTTCATAAACATTAAACAATTCTCGAAAAAGATTGTTAATTGAGGACTTTTGATCCTCAATAGAATCAAGACCAAGAATTTATAACAATCAAAAAAAATTTCTATATTTACCTCACCTTGACTAGGATCTAGTAAAGTTGCAATACAATAAATAGGAGGAATTATTTCCCAATATTTTTTAAATTTTTCCTCCATATCATATACAAAAGAACTTAAAGTTTCATGATTCCTAAATTTTACAAATTTGTCAAACATTGTGTAGATAATAGGAACAAAATACGGTGTAGTTGGATAAAATTGAGTTGAAAATCTTTCGGTTGCATCTTTAAAAGTAGATAATAAATCAACACAATATTCAATAAAAGTCCAATCTTCTTCAAAAAGTACTAAATGTGTGCTACTTGTATAATTATTATAAAAAGGAGTAACAAGTTCTTTATAAGGTAAAATAGAAGAAAGCAAACGATGAAGTGAATTCCATCTTGTTTCCACGGGAAGTGGAAATGCTTTAACAGGTATATTATTTGTTATACAAATTTGCTTCCATTCACGTTTATTACTTGGTGTGCGAATCCATTTTGCTAAAATTTTAATTTTATCAATTGGACCTATGCCACTACCAGTACCACTAGAACTAAAACCACTTTGAACACATAAATTTATAATATGACATGCACATCTTGCATGAAAAAATATGCCTTGCATAACAGGGTTTAAACTTTTAATTAAATGAGGAATAGCTGCAGTATTACTTGAAGCATTATCAAAAGTAATAGCAAAAACTTTATTATTTTCTAGTCCATATAATTTACAAACTTTAGTAATATATTTATGAATAGTATATGAATTATGTGCTTCTTCTATTACATCTAAAGATAAAATTCGTTTTTGCATAGACCAATCTTCATCTATCCAATGACAAGTTATAACAAGATAACTTATACCATTAGTACTAGTCCATATATCACTAGTTAAACTAACCCTAGATGAAATATTACTAAGTTTATCAATTAAAGCTTGTCTATATTCTTTAAACATATCCATGCAATCTCTTTTTAATGTATGTCTAGAAACAGATTTATATGCGGGTTGTAAATATTTACAAACAAATTCTAAATATCCTGTTTTTTCACAAATTGTGAATGGTTGTTCAGTTCTAACTACAAATCTAACTAAACCACGTCTAGCTTGAACATTATCAAAATTAAAATTTTTTCCACCATCATGCGTATTAATTTGAGATTGTTTACCTTCTAAAATTTCATTTTCTTCGGCATCAGGATTAATTTTATGTGCAGTAATTAAATGCCTTTTATACGTACCTGTACCGCCACCACCTCCACCGGAGTTATAAGAGTAAACGCCTTTGCACAATTTACAGATGGCACAATATTTATTCGTCTCACCTTCTTTTGCTACAATGTCGAAATACTCCCATACCCTGCTTGTTTTTTTTCGACTAAACTTCGGTCTTGATGATGTAGCAGCAGTGGTGGCAGCTGATGATTGTGTTTGAGCATGACTTCCTCCACGACCACGACCAAACGATGGTGCCAAAGGAAGCTCCTCCTCCGGATGAATATCGGGTTCGATTTCATTAAATGATTCGTCACCCAAATTAGGAATTTCAGTGGAACCAAAAGGTCGAGAAACAGAGCATGAACGACGAAAGAAATTTGACATTTTTATATTTTTTTTGAAAATAAATATATGTTAAAAATTTAAAAAATAGATGTATGATATATATTGAAATTTAAAAATTGAAACTTGAAAATTAAAAGTAAAATTTGCAAAATTATAAAATAAAAAGAAAAATGAAATTTAGAAAGGAAATGATGATATTATAAATTTGTAATAAGGAATATATATAATATATTAGAATTTGAAAATTAAAAGTAAAATTATAAAATAAAAAGAAAAATGAAATTTATAAAGAAAATGATGATATAAAATAAAAAGAAAAATGAAATTTATAAAGAAAATGATGATATTATAAATTTGGAATAAGGAATATTGAGAGAGTTTGAGACTTTGAGTGAATATTGAGAGAGTATGTGAGTGAAGAGAATAAGAGTAGATGAATATAGATAGTAGATTTGAGAGAAAATATAGAAGAAATGTAAATGAAAGTAGAAGATTATAGAGGTATTTATAGGAAAAAAATTAGAATAAAAAAATAAAAAAAATTAAAAAAAAAAAAGATTGATGGGCAACGGCCAAAATGGCCGTTGCCCATCTTGCAGCAGGCTAGGCTGCCACTGCGTGCGCAGTGGCAGCCAAGCCTTTGTAAAATTTTTTTAATTTAATTAAAAAAAAAAATATAAAGACTGATGGGCAACGGCCAAATGGCCGTTGCCCATCAAAGTATCGCAGACTCGCAGCCTTGCGAGTCTGCGTACTGCAGTTGCACTGCAGTTGCACTGCAGTGCAACTGCAGATTTTATTTTATTTTTTTTTACCGGACCGGTTCGAACCGGTCCGGTTTTAACCGGGCCCTTAACGGGCCCGGTTCTTAACGGGCCGGGCCCTTACCGGGCCCGGTTTGAAATAAATAAAACCGGCCCGGCCCGTTAACATAACGGGCCGGGCCGGTTCCGAACCGGTACAGTACCGGTTCGGATTTTGGACCGAATTGATCCGATCCGATTGCGAACCGGATCGGGCCAACCCGGCCCAATAAGCACCTCTAACTGGAGTAGACCCTGAAGAATGAGTGCAGCGACAGGTGGTTGTAAAAGGCTGAGCAAGGCTGAGAACAAGGCTATGTAGAGAAAACAGTGCAGAGAGGATTTGGGAGAGTTTATGGATTAGCTGATTTGCCAAAAGTCCCTTCAATGATAACAAGAACTCCTATATATAGGAGTAGAGAATGGGAGTTACATATCTTTGGTATTAATAATGTAATAATGAGAATTGACAGTTACAAAGCATTAATGCTTTGTCTAGTAAGAGTTACGTTTTTGGGAGAAGGTGTACTGAAAGAAATAGGGAAGAGCACTCATATTTCAGAGAAAGGTTAAGAGAAAAACTCTTAACTACCTCCATATCTGATCCACCAAGCCAAACTTTCCAGGACATCCCAATAGTGAAGTTAACTCAAGAACCCTGCCCTATTCCGGAGTTATCTTCACTTCTTCTTGAAAGTGTTGTTCTATAAATGAGTTATTCTGAGAACAGATTGTTCTGTAAAGAGTTGTTCCGAGTAGAGCTGTTCTGAGAAGAGCTATTTTGCGAATGAATTCTTCTAGAAGTAATGAGCTCTTCTGATAAGAGGTTGTTCTTGTGCAGAAGCTCTTCTGAAGAAGTTATTCTTGTGAAGTATTTATTCTAAGAAGAAGTTGTCTTTCACTATAGTATGAAATAAATATTAGTTTCCAAAATTAAGTATCTACATTTTGCCCCCTGCATGAGAATTCTTAATATAAGAAGTTCTCATGCATTAGTACTATAAAGGGTTTTTGGAAAAATAATATTTTTTTATTAAAACTTATTGTCTTGTATTGAAATTGTTTAAGTTCGACTTATTATTGCCCCTGTATGAATTTTTAATGATGAATGAAATTTTCTTAGAAGAATAATGAATGAAATTTTCTTAGCCAAATAATTGTTTGGCATAAATTTTTTTTAGCAAAATAATTTTTTGTTTTGCTGTACAGTTGCCTGATGGAATAGTTGCTTATGTTGTGTTGCCCCCTGCATAGAAATTTCTACGGAAAAGAAGTATTCTATGCATAGATTGAGAACAAATGAGAACAATTTAGAAGGAGTGTTTCTTTAGAATTTTGGAAATAAGTAAGAAAAACATTTTTCTAAAATTTTTTAGTACAAGTGATAATAGTGTTTCTATAAAATTTTGAGAATGAGTAAAAAGAGTGTTTCTTGAAATTTTTGGGAATAAGTAAGAAGTGTTTCCTTAAAATTTTGGGAACAACTAAGTAGAGTTTTCCTTAAAATTTTCGGAATAAGAAAGAAGTGTTTTCCTGAAATTTTGAGAATAGATAATGAGCATTTTCTTAAAATTTTGAGAACAAGTAGAAGCTTTTCTCTAAAATTTTGGGAATAGCTAGGGCTTTTCCCGAAAATTTTTGGAACAAATGGGAACGTTTCCGTAAAATTTTTGGGAACAGGTAGGGAGTGTTTCCTTAAAATTTTGAGAACAAGTAAGAAGTTTTTCTTTAAAATTTTGAGAATAGCTAGAAGCTTTTCCCTAAAATTTTAGGAACAGATAAGGAGTGTTTCCCTAAGATTTGTTTTATTTCAAAAAAAAAATAAAATAGAAATAATATATATTTTTTAACTTGCGAAACTGTTTCCACGAGATGCAGTTTTCCATCTCGCATTACACTGTTCTACAAGTCAATGTTTAGTTTAAAAGGCTTGCCACTTGACTCCTAAGCTTCAATTTGGAAGTTCCTTATTTGAAATTTAACATTTCAATTATAAACCACAATTATAAAAGACGTAGGAAGTTTCTGACTTTAACTTTAACGTTTCAATTATAAACTACAATTATAAAAGACATAAACTTCAATTGTGATTTAAGAATTTAATAAACATATATTTTTCTTTAATGTAAATTTAGAAGCTTGTTGAAAAATTCAATACCACGTGTTTTTTCAATTGTAACAGATTTTTTTTTGAGTAAAAATTAATGTTACTTTTCAAATCTTTGAAAAGAAGAGATCATGTGTAAATATAAATTTATTTAACTTTCCTTTTAAAAGATTGTGCAAGTAAAAAGAAATATTTATAATTAAAGAAGATTTGATTCTGAATATTTATCATTAAAATCTTGATACTCTAAGTCTTATAAATATTAAGGCTTCTCTTCAAAGTTTTCTCACATCAAAAGACAAAACTAGATAATAATAGTATCGTTCCATTCTTTTTGATTCTTTGAAGAAGCAAGTTTTCATTCTTTTCGTTTTTGAAGAAGTAAGTATAATTATTATTATTATTATTTTTAAATATGTATATATAATTTGGAGATTGTTAATCGATGTAGATGTATAATGTTCTGTAGCTATTGTTAATTTGTTAATTGAAAATCTGTAGGAAGCTTTTAAATTGAAGTTTAGTTGGTTGTTGAATATATATATGGTACTATAATGATTACTTTGCATGTTTTAAAAGTAAATCATTTGTATTATATAATTCTTTTTTAATAATAGTGTATGTAATATATTCTTATATGTAAGATGTCCCCTGAATGTATTTTGTAAAATATATTTATCATGGTTTTGTTATAGTGTAGCAATAAAGCTTGCTGTGCGGTAAAAGTATTATTGCGTAGTGTCAGTATTTGCTGCACAGCAAAGCTTGCTACGCAGGAACTTGCTGTGCATGTCTACTGCGTGTAGTAATTTTTGCTGCGCAAATTTCTTGCGCGTAGTATTTTATTTTTTTTAGAAAATAACTATTGTTAAATATTCATAAACAGATACTTATCTGACTTGTGTTGTTGATTTCTTATAGATATTCTCCAATGACGAGGGTTCAATACGACCAACCTTCTTTTGCTGCTCGAGCTCCTGTGAAAAAGAGAAAAAATAGTACTTCTGAATATTCTAATATTGAAGCTCCTATTGACAAGAAAATGCGTCTTTGTATTGGAAAAGGCCGTGTGCTTCCTTTTGTTCCTGAAGATTGGTCAGATCAGATTATTGAGGAAGGAGGAGAAGATCGTTTTTGAAAAGAGATTCGTGGTAGACGAATTGCTTCTTATCCTGATCCTCCAGTTGGCCATTCTTGGCTAAGTATTATTCCTGAAGCATCAACTTTCAGAACTCATATTCCAGGCGAGTCTATTCTGAAATTTAGGTTTGAACGAGGAGAATTCTCATTGTCTTTAACTAAGCTTGGTTCTAATTCTCAACCTATTCAAGGTTGGGAAGATTGGGTGAATAAGTTAATAAAGAATCCTACTCATGTAAAGGTTCTATCTTCAGCGGGAGTACTTAATGCTATATTGGTTTCCTCAAAACTTTGTATTGGTAAAGAAGGAAGAATGGATGTGTGGCGTGCTATTTTGGCATGATGGAGTACTTTTTCTCATACTATGATTACTACTTGGGGAGAATTTACTTTTACTCTTAAGGATGTGCGTGTTCTTCTTGAACTTCCTTGTATTGGGAAACATAATGTTTGTTCCATCAAATTGTCTAAAGAAGAAGAGAAGACTCGTAGGTTCTTCTTTGATTTGCTCAAACATCAAAAAGAGAAATCTAAGGCTGCTCGTTTCTCTAATTGGATTGGATTATTTTTTCACAAATTCAAACCTAGAAAAGGTGAAAGTACTTCTCCTGATCTTCCAGATTCTGAGCATGAGTTAGAAGCACTATTGATAATGTGGTTAGCCAGGCATGTCTTCCCAGGATATCCAAATGATGGTATTAGTCCAGCTCTCATTCCAATAGCTATTAAGATTGCTAAAGGTATGCTCTTTTCTCTAGCCCATTTCTATTTGGGTTCTCTTTATAGAAGATTGGATTTATATTCTTCCAAGACTGAAGAATCAGTTGGTCAGTATAGAATTCTTACGTACATTGATGTTTCTTTCATTCAAATGTGTTTATGGGAGAGGTTTGGTACTTGTGCTCCTATACCTAATCAAAGTCCTCAGCTTGTGACTTCTTCTGGACCTCTTTCGAAGAATAATTACAGAGCTTGGGCTTGGCATAATCAGAGTGCGAGGAGATGTGTTCTTAAGGTGTTGGATGTCAGTTGGCGTCCTTACTTACGTAAGAAGAATGGGTATGGTAATCCAGATTCCTATTATGGTGTTCAGAATCAACCTCGTTCTTCTTCGTTAAGTAAGGAAGAGATTGAGTTTTACTTGTGGACTAATCCTGTCATCTTACCCTCTATGATAGAAAGTACCTATGCAGGCTTGGATAGAGATTCTCGTTCTGTTGAAGTATACTCAATGTGTAGAGTTGCTCGTCAATTTGGAGATGATCAAATGATTCCACGTGCCCCTTTTAGTCCTTTGGATGAAGACTTCTCTTCTTGTGTTTCTAATTTTCTTTTTGATGAGGTTCAGAAAAAGCGTAAGGAGATCAAACTTTGGATTGTACCAGCTTCTAACAGGCGCAGTTATTATAGTTTAGGATGGCTAGCTTATTGAGGTCAGTGTATTTCTGATTAAAAAGCTTTTTGTATACCTCTTCCTGATCTTAGAAAACGTCTTACTCTTGTTGATGTTACTCAAAGTGACATATCATTGTGTTTGATCCCTTCATGTTCAAGAAGAAAAGGAAAAGAATGTGTTGATCAGATAGATGAGGAGTCTACTGATATCGTTGCTTCACATACTAGATATGGAAAAGTAAGTTGTTCTTGTTCTCTTTCTCTTTCTTGTTCTTCCTTATTATCTCTTTTGATGTCATTTTCTCATCTTCCCCTACTTTTCTTTTTAGGGTTAATCAATTCGGAAGGAGCAATTTGTTAATGATGATGAGACATCTTGTGATGATGACGATGAATCCGGTGACGAGCATTCTATGAATTTTGAAGAGTCTGATGATGATGCTTTTTCTGGAGCTGATGATGTTCAACTAGAGAATTCTACTTCTCTATTTGACATAAGTGCTGATGATTTCTGTAATGGAATTGAGGAAGATATTCAGAGTGATGAAGTTGCTATCTTAGAAGATGTTGTTCCAAATGCTCAACATGTTCCTAATACTGATCCTGTTCCAAGAGTTGAACCTGTTTAGATTGACATAACTGTTCCTGTTCCAAATGTTGATCCTGTTCCAAGTACTCAACCTGTTCCAAGTGCTCAACCTGTTCAGACTGACACTGTTGTTCAAACTGACACTGTTATTGCTACAGCTGCTCTTGATGTTGTTTCTTGCCCTCCAATGTCAGAAAATAGGGAAGCTATTATTACTCTTGATACTTTTAGAACATATTCTGGAAATGTAACAGCTAAGGTTGATTTTCATGGTTTCTCTGTTCAGTCTCAGTATGTGAAGCATTTAGAGATCATCTATCAGAAAGGGGTAAATTTTTGGATTCTTGTATCTTCCAAAGTGAAGATTTTATTTCTTACATACTGGATGGGTTAGGGAAAGCCTTGTTGATTGTTGATGTTCCAGTGTCTTCTATTTCTTCAGAGAAATTACAGTTGATGTTGTGACTTATGGATGATGCAGTAAAGGCTGGTTTTAGGCTTGATTGTATTGACATTTGCATTTTCAAAGCTAAAGCCTTCCTTTCCATTGATGTTGAGAAGAAAAAGGTAGGAGAATAGTTAAAAGAAATAGAAGTGAAGATTGCCGCACTAAAGAATCATCAAGCTGAGTTGCTACAGAAGTTAAATTCTGTTTCAGAGTTTAGCAGTAGTAATTCTTCTCTTTGGAGCTATGTAGCTAATTAGATATTTGTTTTCTTTTGTTGCAATTCTGTTTCAATATTTCTTTGTTTTGGAACTTTTTTGACTTTTGCAATAATATTGGTACTTTTATTCCTCTATTTATCAGTAGCAAATCTTGCTTTTTTTTTTAAATTGTCATTGACATGGCTTTACAGGCTGAAATGAATGTATGTCATTGCATCTATTTTGAAATTTGAACTCTAAGAATTTCTTTGCTCAGAGTAATGTTTTTTTTTTCTTTTTTGCATTTATTTAAAGAGGTTCTGCCATTCTAACTTGTTCTAATAGTTTTGCCTGGCAACAAGCTACATGTGTTGCAACCTCTTGCTATGTGTTGCTTACGAGATTAATCCTACGAGCTACCAGGATTATTCCTGCAAGCTCCTATTAAGAAGTATTTTTTTAAAAAAGAAGAAGAAAAAGGAGAAGAAGAAGAAGAAGACTACTACGTATGCTTATGAATAGATACTTATCTGGATAATGCTTTCTATTTCTTGTAGGTATTCTTCACACATTGTGGCAAAAGTCAATTATGAACATTCTTCTTGTGTTGCCTGTACTCCTGCAAATAAGAGAAAAGATTCTTTTGTAGTAAATTAGCAGAAGTGACGTGAGGAGTCATAGTATTCAACTTTTCTTAAGTGAAGTGTTGTAAGATCACAAAGTTCAGCTCATCATATGGAAGAATTTTTGCATATGAAATTAATGGAAGTGATACAAGATCACAATGATCGAATTCTCTTTAGAGAATAGTTTGTATGTATATATGCGACCAAGGAGAACCTTTCTCAACTTTACATCAAGGAGAGATTATCTCTCAACTCAATATTAAGGAGATTGATTCAATCCTTTTAGATAAGCGTTAAAGCTATGGTCAATATATGATTTGCAAGTCTCTCAGCCAAAATATGAGCGAGAAAGCTGCTGCTGGATTATAAGTAGTAGAGTATAGCCAAGATAAGAGCGATAAAGCTATGGCTATAAGTATAAGCGATAAAGTTGCGGCCAAATAATAAGCGATAGAGCTGTGGCTAAGGAGTAAATCTCAATTTCATATTAGGGAGAAGAAATCTCAACTCGGAAAGAAAGAGATTCAATAATTGTGTGCATATTTTAAAGAAAATTGCATTCTCATGTCTTCAAGAATTCTGATGAGCTGGGAATAGATTGTTCTGAACTCTATTATTCTTTATTATTAATTCCCTTGCTTGTATTTTTGATGAAAAATTCTTCGAAGGTTTCTACATTCAGCAAGTGAATGAACAATTGTTCAGTGATAATCACAATGCTTTGGGTTGGACATTTCTTCTGTTGTTGGTAGTCATGAAACATAAGGTAGATTTACATTTCCATCTCTAATCCATTCTTAGAGAAGTGCTTTCACTCTGTCTAGTGGAACTAAGAATGGTGGAAAGTCAGCATCATCATCTTGTTTTCCTCTTAGATTATCTCTTCAAAGATGTATGTTAGGATGAGAAGATCCTCTTTTTTTTTCTTTGAATTGCATTCACTATAGGAGCATTCCTTTGAGTAAAACGATTATCTTCTCTTTGCCTAAGAACTATATTATTAGTTCTTCTTGCAGCTTCAAGTAAAGTAGCAAAGGTTGGAAGAGGTAGATTTTCTAGGTAAACTCTACACTCATCAAGCATTCTTTGGATGTATATTTTCACCAATTCCTTCCATCAAGTGAAGCATTCTTTCTCTGAGACGTTGGATATATTCCATTAGATGTTCACGTGAATTTTGATGCTCTCTTCCCAAGTCAATGAGAGTTACCTTCTCTTGAGTAAAAAAGAACTTTTCTCCAAACATCTTATACATCTAGCTCCAAGATTCTATAGAGCCATGAATAAGATTAACATATTAGCTGTACACTTTTTCAGTAAAAGACTTGGAAAATTCCTTACTTCAAATCCTCATCCAATCCAGCTACACCAAGAGTTTCTATAAATTTCATGACATGCTCATGAGCATCTCCAGTCTTGCCATTGAATTGCTTAAACTTAGGACTAGTGTAGTCCTTGAGATATGGCTTAGCAGCCACACTAGCAGGGTAAGGCAACTTGAGATCAAATTTAGAAAAACTTAAAATCTTGTTCTTCTCTTCCAGCAACCTCTGAAGCTCCTCTTTTGTCATAAAGTCTTGAGTTGTGGTTGAAGGAAAAGTCACAATAGAGGTTTCAGCAATAATGGTGTTATTTGTTCCAATGTTTTCAACACCTCTAGGAGTAGGTGCATCAGTTGAGTTTCCTCTGTTGTTGTTCTCATTCTCGGTAGTAACAAGAGTGACAGGTTGAACTTGAGAAGTTGTGGCATTGGAAGATGTGAGTTGGGATATAGTGTCTTCCAACTTTTGCATTCTTTTTTGAGAAGCCTGGATCATCTTCATCAACTCTTGAATGTAGGCAGGGGCCTGAGCATCCTGATTACCAGTAGAGCTCTCCATGTTTTCTGGCAAAGTGAAGGTTGAATATGTTCTACTCAATGCAATCGCTCCTCCCCAATGGAGTCGCCAAAATGTAGATGGGTTCTTTTGTGATGGAGAGGAAACGTTGCAAACCAGTAGAACGGGGTGTGCCGAGAGGCGGCGGAGAGGAAAACTGGAGCAGACCCTGAAGAATGAGTGTAGCGGCAGGTGGCGGTAGAAGGCTGAGCAAGGCTGAGAACAAGGCTATGTAGAGAAAACAGTGCAGAGAGGATTTGGGAGAGTTTATGGATTAGCTGATTTGCCAAAAGCCCCTTCAATGATAACAAGAACTCCTGTATATAGGAGTAGAGAATGGGAGTTACATATCTTTGGTATTAATAATGTAATAATGAGAATTGACAGTTACAAAGCATTAATGCTTTGTCTAGTAGGAGTTACATTTTTGGGAGAAGATGTACTGAAAGAAATAGGGAAGAGCACTCATATTTCAGAGAAAGGTTAAGAGAAGAACTCTTAACTACCTCCATATCTGATCCACCAAGCCAAACTCTCCAGGACATCCCAATAGTGAATTTAACTCAAGAACCCTGCCCTATTCCGGAGTTATCTTCACTTCTTCTTGAAAGTGCTGTTCTATAAATTAGTTATTCTGAGAACAGGTTGTTCTACAAAAAGTTGTTCCAAGCAGAGCTGTTCTGAGAAGAGCTATTTTGCGAATGAATTCTTCTAGAAGTAATGAGCTCTTCTGATAAGAGGTTGTTCTTGTGCAGAAGCTCTTCTGAAGAAGTTATTCTTGTGAAGTATTTATTCTAAGAAGAGGTTGTCTTTCACTATAGTGTGAAATAAATATTAGTTTCCAAAATTAAGTATCTACAGTAATAATCAAGGATGATAGATCAAGACATGGATTTGTGAAGAAATTTGAGAATAAAATTGGTCGAGAACAGACAGACTACAATCTGAAACTACCAAGAAGGCGGCGAGTTACAAGAGGAGTACGGTGGTAACCAACTTGTTACAAAAAGTAACTGACAAAAGAAAATAACTACCTCAGAGCACTATTTCTCATATATATGTATATATATATACACACACACACACACACACACAAATCATATTTATTAATCAATAATGTTTTATGTACATGTAATTATAATTTACTTAGTAAATATATTTTTAAAAAAACATTAATTTATTTATATTCGGGCCATGCCTTGCTGAGCTCGAGCCTCGAAGAGTCAAGCCTGGGCCCGGCCTGTTTTTTTATCGAATCTAAAAATTTTGCCCAACCTCGTTAGATACATCTCATATTTTCGTCTAAACTCGACCATATCAAGCGAGTCTTCGAGCTTAGGCGGGTAGCCCAGCCCTTAAGCAGGTCTACTTGTTGGTTGAAAACTTATAATTAAATATTAATTTAGAGACATTATTAATTTAAAGGGTTTACTTTTAAATTTTTATTTTGTCTTGAAAATTATATTTGTTTTTTTTACATTTATTACATTTAATTTTCTTCAATCCTTATTATGATTAATAAACTCTTTAAAATTTTGCTTGCAAATATATTTTATGTAATATATTTAGTACTTTTTTTAGTTTTTGAAATTAAAAAATCTCAAACATGATAACACTTTACAAATTAATAACTTGAAATATTTTTCTAGTTTTTGAATATAATGTAAAATATTTTGTATTTTTTACTGAATTATTAATTTATAAAAGAGTTAGGATCAAAACTTTACTCTAAATTTTAAAATGAAATTATTAATTATACGATAGAGGGGTTTATTAATTTTCTATATTGATCCGATTCAAGACTATGATTTTTTGTTAATTTAAAAAGATTATTAATTTAAAATAATCAATTTAAAGGAATTATACTGTAGTTGTTTAATTCAAGCGCCAAAAAGTTACAAGGTTGGTGATGATTCTTTTTGCTTAAGCTAAGAGTTTGGATTTGTGTAGTTTCAGTTAGTTTTTATACCAATTTTACAATGAGAATTTCATCTCATGGATGAAGTATGGAAAGCCAACATACTTCAAGTTTCATCACATGGATACGCTACCCAATTCCATTCATGTGAAATGTTATTATGATAATAAGAGAGTCAATGATATATATATTTTTAAGAGATTAGATGTTAGTAATATAACAGTGAATATGACTTTAAGGCTTGTAGGATTACATAATCTTGAGTTTAATATTGCTTCACACAGAAGCAAGTTGCCCCAAAATACAACAAAGCTTTTAATGATGTTTGTGAAAATTTAGAATGTAGAATGAATATTTTTGGAAATCATATTTCCTTATACAGGAAATCACATATGAATGGTTGTAATTGTCTGTTAATTAACAACCATTCATTTTAGACATAACTACTCCAGATATAACTAAAAATATGTCTGTTGAAACAATTAAAACTTTTTAAATTCAAAAATTGAATTTAAACTATTTCTATAAAAAAATAAAAATCTGATTAAATTAAAGAACCCAAGTACCCCAATTCCAAAGTGCCTATCTTTGACCTTTTAAAATTATTTTAAAAGCATAAGCAAAGCCCATGGTTAAACCCCATTTACCCTTTAACTCCAAGTTATTTGTAAAAGTTGATTTCTCTTTATAAATATATCACTTTATACATTTATAAGCAATATGAGAACTTGTTCCTTTGTATTTATTACAAACTACCCAACATTAGATTTATTGGTTCAAGCCAAAAAAGAGTTTTTTCTCACAAGAGGGTAGTTTAAAATTTTTATTCCTTGATAAGGGTGGTTTTAAACTTATTTCTTTAAATGCGGTATGCAATGCCATGTTACTGCCATGTCAAATTTTTAAATAATTATTTAAATTTTTTTCCTAAAAGGTGCAACTTTATTAGCAGTGTCTATTCAACCCTCAGAGTCATGTCCCGATCCCCTTCTCGGAGTGGCACACCCCATGGGCATCTTAGATTTGATTGATATGTTTCTTCAACAAATATTGTTACAAAAAAAAAATGGCATAGATAGAGTTTGATCATCATCCACTCCACCATCGCCATCAGAACATAGATAGATCTAAAAGCCATGATCTTTTGGACTATCTTGATTATCCATCAAGAAAATTTTTTTGACACTCGTAGAAAAGATAGTCTTGTGAATGTATTGATTTAACGAGTGAGAATTCTGCTATCTTCTCCATAATCAATTTACCATGGCCGAGTTATCCAATCCACCTTGAACTAGGAAAATAGTTTTATTTTTCATGTAGAATTCTAATAAACTACGAGTTGTTATCAGATTATGATTAGTCTTATAGAACTTTTTATTTTTTTATAATTTTTTTAATTATGATGTTTCCTGAGTAAAACCATTTAATAAATGAACAATCACTAATAATGTCATAAACAAGAACTAATCTGTTAGAGATTACTCTATATTTTCAATATTATTCTATTATTCATGTGTGTATGTGTGATGAAAAAGAGTTTGAAGCTCTTCATTTTCTTTTCCTCACAAACTAACAAAAAATCTCCTTGACAATTAAGTAAACTAAATAACTACAAATACAGAGAAATTACACTACCTAAGTGATCTTAGCTATCCTCCTGGATGAACAAACATTCATCACTAAGAGAAAAACCCATGTCCAAAACCTCACAAGCTTATGCTTTCAGATCAGGCTCTCAGATCCAAGGAGAAAATGCAAAGCCAAATCAATTATATTTCAAAGAGAAAATGCAGGGCCGAATTCCTCGAGGCCTTTTTTGGAGTTGTTTTGGATACTTTTTAAGGTTTTTGACTTTTCAATGCCATGGGTTAAAAATATGACATGGCATTGGTATGGATAAAATACAGCATTTAAGTAAATAAGTTTGAAACTACCCTCTTTTGGGAATAAAAATTTTAAACTACCCTCCTATCAGAAAAAACTCCGAAATTTTAGGCAAAAGTAAAATTCAAGAACCTGTCTTTTTCATCAGCCACAAATCCATTTGAAGAGTTTGCCTACCATGATTTTTTTACTAATATAATTAAAGCTTTCAACTACTACAGTTAATCAAACAAACTTTTATGCTCCTTGTCTCCTACTTAAGAGAAATTCTAAATCTATTGTTATGAATAGTTGTAAATATAGATATCCATTCATCTCTCATGCTCTTCATATTGGTACATGAATAAGGAACTATTCATCCTTCCCTTACCATGCTCTCCATATTGATACATGAATGAGGAACTATTTATCCTCCCTTTATTTAAGTTTGTATTTCCTTTTGATCTTCTATCTTTATTCATGTATTTGTGAAGCCTATAAATAGAGGCTCACCATCCATGTATTGAACACACTTGAAGAATAAGAAAATCTCTCTTCTTGTGTTCTTTCTATAATTTTATAATACGTTATCAGCACGAGACTCTAAAAACCCTTGAGAGATTTGGAGAATAGGCCTCAACCAAGGATCTTCATCAACCATGATTATCTATCCCCTCTTTTAAAGTAATGAAACTATTTTTATCTACCTCCTCCGTAATTTTCTATGCTTGTGCATGTTTTATCTACTTATTCAAATCTGAGATTTAATTAAAGATTATGATTCTTTGGTATGTTAATAACTTGGGGATTTAATTTGAACTATACATAAATTGTTTAAAATGTCTAAAGTGCGCAACCAAAAGTAAGTAGTTTTTATACATGAAAATTGGTAATTTTATATGATTGTGTTCTGCTTTCATTAAAGTTCACTCCCAAGTTAAAAAGTTTGAATTTTTTATTAGTATAGGTCGGTTAATGAATTGCAAAAGTTGGTTCTGTCTTAGACCTGATTGTGCATTAAACTTTCTGTAATTTTCTAGAATAATTGAATTGGGTTTTTGTGCCTCTAATTGCATGAATTGGCTAAGCACTGACTAAAATTGATCGAGATAATTTTATTTTTGAATGTTCTTGTCTAAAATAATCAGTTTTTGAATTTTAGAATTGAATGATTGTTAATTTATAACAAAATATAAATATATTTATTTTCTCCTAACTTGTTAAACATGTGATAGTTCATAATGTTAGACTTTGCAAAACTTGAATTTGTGGCTCTTGACACTATGGGAAAGAATTATTTATCATGAGTGTTAGATGCTGAAATTCATCTAGATCAAACGATCTCGATGATACCGTCAAAGAAGAGAACAAAACATCTAGTCAAGATAAGGCAAAAGCAATGATATTTCTTCGTCATCACCTCTACGAGGGACTTAAAACTAAATATCTGACTATTAAAGACCCACCTATTCTTTGGACCAGTCTAAAGGAAAGATATGACCACTAGAAAATTGTGATATTCCCTAAAGCTCGTTATGATTGGATGCATCTGAGATTACAAGATTTTAATTCTGTGAGTGAATATAACTCAACTATGTTTAGAATCAGTTCTCAATTAAAGTTATGTGGAGAAAAGATCACTGATGAGGATATGTTAGAAAAAACATTCTCTACCTTTCATGCATCTAATATGCTCCTGCAACAGCAACATCATGAAAAGGGTTTTAAGATGTTTAGATGTTTCATTATGTTTTCATTATTTATGGGATATTTTATTAATCTAGTTATATATTTCTTACTTTCAATGAAGAACATAGATACTCTCCTAGTTCAATTTGCGATGAGTGGTGAAGATATATGTCTTGCAGACAGTGCCACTCACACTATATTAAAGAATAATAAATATTTTTCTTATTTGATAATGCAAGAGGCCAATATTAGTACTATATCAGATAGTGCAAAATTGATAGAAGGCTCCGAAAAAGCTAACATATTCTTGCCTGGAGGAACAAAATTCGAAATTCATGAAGCATTATAATTTCCTAAGTCTCAAAGAAATTTATTGAGTTTTAAGGATATTCGTCAAAATGGATATCATATTGAGACAACAAGTGAATGAGACATTGAGTACCTTCACATTACGAGTATAATCTCAGGTAATAAAGTGTATTAGAAAAATTACCAACCTTTTCCTTTGGTTTGTACTACACAAGAATTAGAACAATTGAAACAAATGTGGTCATTAACCAAAAGCTTACAGATCACAATAACTTTGTTGTTTGGCATGACCAATTAGGCCATCTCGAATCGATAATGATGTAGAGAATAGTTGAGAATTCATGTGAACATCCATTAGAGCCAACAGATTCTTCAATCGAAAGA
This sequence comes from Heritiera littoralis, assembly GCA_031772115.1. NCBI lineage: Eukaryota > Viridiplantae > Streptophyta > Magnoliopsida > Malvales > Malvaceae > Heritiera > Heritiera littoralis. The sequence goes on along the minus strand of JAPDPK010000151.1, from coordinate 1,424,442 downwards.
TTTCCCATGTGCTGCTTGTTCTAAAGGCAAGTTAATTGTTCGACCATCACCAGCTAAGATAAGGATTGAATCCCTTACTTTTCTAGAACGAATACAAGGTGATATATGTGGACCAATACATCCACCATGTGGACCTTTTGGATATTTTATGGTTTTAATTGATGCATCAACTAGGTGGTCATATGTATCTTTATTATCAACTCGCAATCTTACGTTTGCGAGGTTACTTGCTCAATTAATTAGATTATGAGCACATTTTCCAGATTATCCTATCAAGACAATTTGTCTTGACAATGCTGGTGAATTTACTTCCCAAACTTTCAATGATTATTGTATGTCTATTGGGATAAGTGTTGAACATCCTATAGCACATGTTCATACACAAAATGGCCTTGTGGAATCATTTATTAAGCGCCTTCAATTAATTGCAAGACCATTACTAATGAGATCAAAACTCCCAATTTCTGCTTAAGGTCATGCTATTTTACATGCGGCTGCACTAATTCACATCAGGCCAACAAGTTATCATAAGTCCTCCCTTTTACAATTGGTTTTTTGGTCAGGAACCAAGTATTTCCCATCTAAGAATTTTTGGATGTGCTGTATATGTTCCAATTCCACCACCACAACGTACTAAGATGGGTACTCAAAGGAGGTTGGGAATATATGTTGGATATGAATCCCCGTCTATAATTAAATATTTAGAATCATCAACAGGGGATTTATTTACAGCGAGATTCGTTGATTGTCATTTTGATGAATCAGTCTTCCCAACAATAGGGGGAGAAAATAGGCAGTTGGAAAAAGAGATAAGTTGGAATGAATTATCATTATCTCATCTTGATCCTTATACAAAACAATGCGAACTAGAAGTTCAAAAGATAATTCATTTACAAAATTCAGCAAATCAATTGCCAGACACATTTACTGACCCAAAGAGAGTGACAAAGTCACATATACCAGCTGTTAATGCTCCAATTAAAATTGATGTCCTAGAAGGACAACCTTTTGTTGCCAATGAATCTAAAGCACACCCGAAGTGTGGTAGACCAGTCGGTTCCAAAGATAAAAATCCTCGAAAAGGAAAAGGAGCAAAGATTCAAGATAGCCAAGTCGTGGAAATTGTAACTCCGAAAGAGCCCACAGAAGAGTCCCTAGACATGACTAACATTACAGTTTCAAAAGAAAGTCAGGTACCTGAAATTATTGAAAATGAAGAGATCTCAATAAATTATGTCATGTCAAGAAAAATATGGAACCGAAATGAAATCGACGTCGATGATGTTTTTGCATACAATGTAGCGCTAGATGTTATGGATGATGACAAGGTTCTTGAACCAAGGTCTATTAAGGAATGCAAGCATAGACATGATTGGCCAAAATGGAAAGACGCAATTAAGGGAGAATTGAAATCTCTTGAAAAAATAAATGTTTTTCGAGCAGTAGTTCGTATACCTGATGGTGTAAAACTAGGGGGGTACAAATGGGTCTTTGTGCGAAAACGAAATGAAAAAGGTGAAATTGTGAGACATAAAGCACGTCTAGTTGTACAAAGTTTTTCGCAAAGACCTGTATTGATTATGAAGAGACATACTCTCCTGTGGTGGATGTGACTAGTTTTCGATTTCTAATCAGTCTGGTAATAAAAGAGGGACTCGACTTGCGTCTAATGGATGTTGTTATAGCCTATTTGTATGGCCCACTTGATAATGACATTTTTATGAAACTCCTAGAAGGATTTAAATTGTCATAAGCATGTTATTATAGTTCTCAAGAACATTACTCAATCAAATTAAACAGATCTCTGTATGGATTAAAACAATTTGGTCGCATGTGGTATAACCGCCTTAGTGAATATTGTTAAAGGAGGGATATAAGAATGATCCCGTTTGCCCATGCATTTTTATAAAGAGATCTAGATTTGAGTTTGTTATTATTGCGGGATATGTTAATGATTTGAATATCATTGGAACTCTTGAAGAGATTTCAAAGGTAGTAGAGATAGAACAGATAGAACATTTTGTCTTGGAAAGACAAAATTTTGTCTTGGGTTACAGATAGAACATTTAAAGGACGGGATTCTTGCACATCAAACAACTTATATAGAAAAAGTGCTAAAACGATTTTATATGAACAAAGCACATCCGTTGAGTACCTTAATGGTTGTGAGGTCATTTGATGTAAATAAAAACCCTTTTTCGACCTAGAGAAAATGATGAGGGGACTCTTGGTCCTAAAGTACCATACTTGAGTGCAATTGGAGCACTAATGTATCTCGCTAGTCATACATGTCCGATATATCATTCTCTGTCAACTTATTAGCAAGATATAGCTCTTGTCCAACCGGAAGGCATTGGAATGGGATTAAACATGTACTTCATTACCTACAAGGTACAAAGGATATGGGTTTGTATTTTTCTAACCTACCCAAAATAGATTTAATTGGTTTTGCAAATGCAAGGTGCCTATATGATCCTCATAATGCTCAATTGCAAACTGGATATGTATTCACATGTGGTGGCACCGCCATTTCATAGCATTCCATGAAACAAACTATAATAGCCACATCTTCTAATCATGCTGAAATTTTGGCAATACATGAGGCTAGTCATGAATATGTATGGTTAAGGTCTGCAATTCAACACATACGAAGAGCTTGTGGTTTATTTTCAAGAAAAGAGGCACCGACGGTCTTTTATGAGAATAATGCAACATGCATCACCCAATTGAAGGAAGAATATACCAAAGGTGATAGAACAAAACACATTTCACCGAAATTCTTTTTTACTCATAACCTTCAGAAGAATGGTGATATAAATGTTCTACAAATCCGTTCAAGTGAAATTTTGGCATATTTATTAACAAAGGCACTTCCTACCACTACATTTAAGAAGTTAGTCCACTATGCTGGATTGCATCCACTCAGAGATCTTAAGTGATATAATCATGAGGGGGAGTAAATATACGTTGTACTCTTTTTTCCTTAACCATGGTTTTGTCCCGCTAGGTTTTTTGGGTAAGGTTTTTAATGAGGCAGCATCCCATGTGTATTTTGAAGAATAATGTACTCTTTTTCCTTCACTGGATTTTTGTCTCATAGGGTTTTTCCTAGTAAGGTTTAATGAGGCATATTCTTCAGTAATGGACATCCAAGGGGAAGTGTTATGAATGGTTGTAAATATGGATGGCCATTCATCCCCCCATGCTTTTTATATTGGTACATAAATGAGAAACTATTCATCATTCCCTTACCATGCTCTCCATATTGATACATGAATGAAGAACTATTCATCCTCCCCCTATTTAAGTTTGTATTTCCTTTTGATTTTCCATCTTTATTCATGTATTTGTGAAGCCTATAAATAGAGGCTCACCATCCATATATTAAACACACTTGAAAAATAAGAATATCTCTCTTCTTGCTCTCTCTCTTTGTGTTCTTTATATAATTTTATAATATCTATCACATTTTTATTCTTTTCACTACAATTTAACTACACCACAAAAAAATACTACATATTACAATTTTAACCTCAAATTCAACCTTCATCTCACCAGAAACTCCCTCAACACCAAATCATCTCTTACAAACGATTGCTCTTTCATCTCCATCACTCTACAGCTTTCAGGTATCATCCATTTTACAATTGAATCCAAACGCATTACCGTTTGACACCAATCTCATCATCACTGTTATTTTCAATATTACCGGAATCAATTATACCACCAATTCAAACTAACCCTAATTATCCCTTACTTGATTGTTGAGATACCTGTTAATCATTTAATTTGTTTGTCCAATGCTCTCTTGAATGTTGAGCCATCGAAGCAACGTCATTTTTAGCGTAAATTCTGGAAAAAAAAAAGAGAGACAAAATTAGTTTTAACAAGATTAACTACAAATCACAAACCGCATCCCTGACGATTATACAAAAGTGTTAGTCAAACTGAAAATGGAACGCAATTCATTTAATAATGCAAATCAAGCTCATACATCAAAGACTAAACAATATGCACATCCACATCATTGTGCAAAGGCCAAACAAATTTTTATAGTTCCAAACTTGCGTAGGATAAACCAAATGGCACATGCATTAGTCCACTCTCAGGTTAAGAACTTAATTTTACTCTGATTATCTGCAGGATGCAAAACTCCTTCGTGCTTTTCAATTTTCATGTTGCAGGTATCAAAAAATGAAGTGGAGAAAGGTATATAGAATCAAATAAAATTATTTCCACAGCTTCTCAAAGTACGCCACAAATATGTTAAAAGCTTATCAGTAAAATTATGCAAAAACTTAATGCAAACTTTTTGCAGCCCAAACATTGTCAGTGATCATTGGAAGTTTCGAAAAGTTGGAATCTTTCAAGTCTTTGTTAGAACACATTTAATCATTTGTGATAGACAAAAGGTGCCGTCCACCTTCTTGCACAAGGGGCTGTGGCCATTTCTTTTGGCAGGCATCTACAGACTGCTTTATTGTCTGTCAATTTATACTTCACGTGTAAACCTGTCATTCACAGATCAGTTTCATGTCAAACAGATAGTATGTTCTTCCTTTTGAACAAAAAAAAAAAAGGGAGTATGCTCTTCTAGCTCCAGGGGAAAAAGCAGAGAAAAGGAAATATAGCAAAGCTTCAATTGCTGAGAAAATAGAAATACCAAGACAAGATTTTACTTGACAAAACAAAATCTCATACCAAACTGCCTTACTACGCAATCACTTGCATTGTTCTATCTTATTACATACACTATGAATCCCTTGTCTTTCTCCACCATGGTAGAGCATTATGGAAATGGAACATGTAGTCCAAAATCTCCTAATTCAACTGTACTTCGAATATTTGTTGAAGTACACATGAACATACAAAATTATTTGATAACTCTAATCTAGAACATGACACCAGTAGATAAAAAATTCCCAACTCCAAGTTCTTCAACCACAGAAGGTCGGCAGGAGCAATCAAACCTTCCAACTCAAGCAATCAAATGGCCCCGTTAAATGGCACCGGCTGCCTCCTACGGTCAAGCTAATCTTAGACGGTGGTTCATGGTCAGTCTAATCTCTTGAGGTGCAAGACATTGCCCTTAATTTTCAGGTACCTATTTTCAAGCGGAATCTTTACCCACTTCTTCCCAAGCCTTTCACCCTCAGTGTCAGCATTGAGTTGCTGAGTTAAGTGATCGTTCTCGGTTTTAAGCCTTGTGTTCTCTTCTTGCATATATGACATATTCTCCTACAAATAAAGATGACAATAACAAGAAAAACATCATCAACCCAGAAGTCAAACAGGTATATATGATTTACAGCCGATCTTACATAAACTGCTGTAACGTGTGAATCTTTTTTTTCATGTTTTCCTCTTTCATAGTTTCTTAAAAAACAAAGAAGAATTGACTCTTTCCATCCCAATTATCGATCAGTGACTTACTAGACTCTTTGTGAGACTGTCTACTTGGATTTGTTGTCTTCTGTATTCTTCCTCAAGTTTGATATACCTTTCGTTGCCCTGGCGTATCCTTGCTTGTAAATCATCCAGTTTTGTATTGGACTCACTACTGTTTTTTCTGAGTTGTTCATTTTCTTCACGAAGCTTCTCTATCTCGAGCTTCATCTGTTCCTCGAGTTTCTGGAGAAAGAAAGTGATGAAATAACCTTTATGCTATGCTAATTAGCATTGAATTAAGTGAAACTTTTAGGAGACAAGATGAATGAGGTGTTTTTAGATAAGAAAAATAAGATGTGAAAAATACTTTAATTACTTCTTTCATTTTTTTTACAGCTAAGGTAGCTACTGATCAGCTTCCTCAAAATGTTGCTGAGATTATTAGGATTTAGAAGGATTAAGGGGTTGGGATCTCTCAGAAATTAGAGCAGTGGATTCCAGATCAAGTAATGAAGGCTATTGAGGAAATTCAAATTTGTCAGCAAAGTGGGAACATGAGCTGGTTTGGATTTCGGCCTCACAATGAGAAAGGAGACCAAAATTTGTCAGATCAGGACATCAGGTGGTAAAGCAGGAGCATGAACTTAGCCTCACCAATTACCGCTTCATATTAGTTGTTGGGCTGAAATTTGGTCACGGAAACCTCCAAGTAAAATTAGAATTCTTTATGGAGATTGTGTTCTGATGCAGTTCTCAACTTTCAGTCACCTGTGGAAAAGGTAGAAGGTAATCCTCTTTGCTCTTTTTATGCTTTAGATAAGGAAACAGTGAGGCATATGATCCTTTGGTGTGAATACTCAAGAGAAGTCTGGTTTGAGGGTTGTTTTGGCCTCAAGGTGCTAATCTATGAAGCTGTTATTGGTTAAAAGGAGTTAAGTGGTCAGTCAGCTATTGTTCAAGCCTAATCAGAAGCATATGATCACTCTCTGGGTGTTCAAACTCCGTATAGTCAGGAGATGGAGTTTCCTCATAAACATTCCTCTACTGTTCCAGAGAGCTAGAATGCTCCACTAAGACGATTGAGATAAATTTAATTACAATGGTGCTCTCAATTCTCAAATCAATAAAGCAGGGGAATCTTTGGTGTGTATAGATGTTAGAGGGATCTGTTAGCAGGCTATGGCTCTAAGATTTTAGCAGATTCAGCTGTTTATGACAGAGGCTGTTGGCTGTGCAAGAAGGTGTAAATTAGCTTGCTGTGGAAAAGGTAGAAGGTAATCCTCTTTGCTCTTTTTATGCTTTAGATAAGGAAACAGTGAGGCATATGATCCTTTGTTGTGAATATTCAAGAGAAGTCTGGTTTGAGGGTTGTTTTGGCCTCAAGCTGCTAATCTATGAAGCTGTTATTGGTTAGAAGGAGTTAAGTGGTCAGTCAGCTATTGTTCAAGCCTAATCAGAAGCATATGATCACTCTCTGGGTGTTCAAACTCTGTATAGTCAGGAGATGGAGTTTCCTCATAAACATTCCTCTACTGTTCCAGAGAGCTAGGATGCTCCACTAAGACGATTGAGATAAATTTAATTACAATGGTGCTCTCAATTCTCAAATCCATAAAGCAGGGGAATCTTTGGTGTGTATAGATGTTAAGAGGGATCTGTTAGCAGGCTATGGCTCTAGACAGAGGCTGTTGGCTGTGCAGGAAGGTGTAAATTAGCTTGCTGTGGAAAAGAATTTCAGAAGGTACTCCTGGAAATGGATTCAGCCATTCAGGGTTGTTCTTTCTAACAGAGAAGCAAGCTTAAAGATTGGAAGTTGAAGAAAGATATTGAGCACATGCTAAACATGGTAGGATAGAAGAAATTTTGTTTGATCGGAATAAATGCAAATTTAGCATCTGAATCTAAGTGGCTACCTATATGGAGAAAAGGGATTGAGCCAGCATGTTGGATCAGACAACACAAACCTTTTCATATTTACTCTAATTAATTATCTCAACAACATAAATGTGTTTTCTCTTTTAGTTCTCAGCTTGTTTTTATGGTATTTGGGCCTTGACTCTAAAGAGCATTACTATTAAAAAAAATAAAGTTCTTTTAATTCATTAAAAAGATATAATTCATCACAGAAATTAATCCCAAAAGAATCAGAATATTAGAACGAGACAAGTGATACTCTTTACCTTTTTTGTTTCCCGATAGTTTTTAGAATACTCAGCTGCTCTACCATTTCTTTTCTTGCCTGCTTGCGGTGCTACAGCTGGAGAAGTATCTGTTTTCCAATTATTAATCTGGGTCTGGCCTGAACTTGAACCTTGCACCAAGATCCTGTTCATGCTGCATACGGCCGTTGCTTCATTCTCTCCCGGTTGGTCTGAACCAAAAACTTGCCCAATGTTGTGCCCGGTTGTTACGCTCGGCAACATCCCAAAGTGTATATCTGGAAAGCCTTCTCCGCCAACATCTTGCAGTGGAACTGCAGAGGTAAGACAAAAAAAATGCCTATTGAGCTTAATTATCCAAAAAAACATAAAGAAATCATTGAATTCTGTAGGGAAAACCCACAACCAGGAGTACTTTATATATATATATGAGTGTGTGTGCGCGCGCGCTTACAGTTTGTAATGTCTGCTGAGAATGGTTGCCCTTGCCCAGAGTTCTGCAATTGCAGATCTGATGATGGCCACGGGGAATTCATTTCTCTGAAAAGAACAATTCATCCAAGTTAAAGAAGCTGTTATTTATATAGACTGCCGCAATCATATAAGAGAAGTCCCATCTGTGGAATTTTTGTATGCTGCGATTCCTCCGAAGGTTCAGTGATGTTTCCATCTCACAAGGAAAATGAGATAAAAGTATTTTCTTCAATGTGAATATGAATATAAATATAAGTAGTAGTATTATTTTTTTTCCCTCTTGTTGACTAGTGGTAGGTTTGGATTAGGTGCGATGAAATATCTCACAAGAAACAAAACACTTTTGAACCGTGGAAGATTGGTGCGAAAATATTAAAGTGCCCCTCCATCTAGAGCTGGTTACGGACCGGACCGGGCTGGTTTCGGGTCGGTTTTCATCGGTTTCGGTCCTAACCAAAAGAGAACCGGTCCGAACCGATAGTAAACTGGTCCGGTTCGGACCGGTTCTATATGTTATAAGAGGCAAACCGGCCCGATTCGTCGGACCGGTTCACCTCAAAACCAGACCAAACCGGTTTAAACCGGTTCGGTCCATTTTTTTATTTTTAAAATTTTTATTTTTAAAAAATTTATATTAATTTATTTTAATATATGTTAATATATTTTAATAATTTAATGTAGTAAATTTATTTTTATAATAAATAATGTTAATAGTTTAATTTAACAATAATTTATTATAAAGTTATATTATAATTTATTTAATTAATGTAACAATAATGTAAAAATAAACTATTATAAAATTATCTAATAAAATTATTGTTATAATAAATTAAAGTTATATTATGAATATAATATTATGATAAAATGATATTTGATTCAAAATACAAATAATGATATTATGAATATTATTATTATATTCATTTTGCATATCTTTATTTATATTCATTTATTATATTCATTTTGCATTTAAAATAATTTATTATATTTGAAATATCATTTACTTAATATTTATTCATTTATTTAATATGTTTTTAAAATATTAATTCATTTTGTATTTTAAATATTTATTTATTTTAAACATATATAAGTATAACATTAATTAATTTGGTATGTAATAATAATAATAATAACAACAACAACAACAAAGAAGAAAAATGAGAGAGTAGGAGACCAAAGATTTTTTACGTGGAAAACCCCTTCAAAAGTTAGAAGGGTAAAAACCACGGGACCGTAGTCCATAAAAATATTCACTATGACTAAACTTATTTACAATTTTACATACAATTTACAAAAAAAAAATTATTCTCTACTCTTCATAATTTATACGGATTGCCTTGGAAATTTCTTCCTCCTCTTCTGAATTATTATCAGCAAATTCATTGGCCATTCCAAGTTCGACATTGCGCGATTCCGCATCAAATCAATCTTTAAGGCATGTTAACATGCACAATGAATCCGGATTAAGAGTGGTTCGATAGTCTCCAATAATTCTTCCACACGTCGAGAATGCGGATTCCGAAGCAACAGAAGAAACTTGCACCGCAAAAACATCTCAGGCCATGGAAGCTAAAACTGGAAATTGTTTTTGGTTTTCTTTCCACCATTGGAGAAGATCAAAGTTATCATCTACAGAAAAATCTTGACTTAAGAAAAATCCTAGCTCATTGAAGCTAGAACTTCGTCGAGTTGTTGATCCCGATCTCGATCCGCTCACTTTTCCTTTTAGCTTCATTCTCTTCTTTGCTGCTTCCTTAATTGCGTTTAAAATTCCTTTTCCTTTTTTGCTACTTTCGGTTTCTTCGTATGAATCTTCTTCTTCTCGATTAAAGTTGAATTGCTCCATTTCTGTTTCATAAACATTAAACAATTCTTGAAAAAGATTGTTAATTGAGGACTTTTGATCCTTAATAGAATCAAGACCAAGAAATTCTTTATAACAATCAAAAAAAATTTCTATATTTACCTCACCTTGACTAGGATCTAGTAAAGTTGCAATACAATAAATAGGAGGAATTATTTCCCAATATTTTTTAAATTTTTCCTCCATATCATATACAAAAGAACTTAAAGTTTCATGATTCCTAAATTTTACAAATTTGTCAAACATTGTGTAGATAAATAGGAACAAAATACGGTGTAGTTGGATAAAATTGAGTTGAAAATCTTTCGGTTGCATCTTTAAAAGTAGATAATAAATCAACACAATATTCAATAAAAGTCCAATCTTCTTCAAAAAGTACTAAATGTGTGCTACTTGTATAATTGTTATAAAAATGAGTAACAAGTTCTTTATAAGGTAAAATAGAAGAAAGCAAACGATGAAGTGAATTCCATCTTGTTTCCACGGGAAGTGGAAATGCTTTAATAGGTATATTATTTGTTATACAAATTTGCTTCCATTCACGTTTATTACTTGGTGTGCGAATCCATTTTGCTAAAATTTTAATTTTATCAATTGGACCTATGCCAGTACTAGTACCACTAGAACTAAAACCACTTTGAACACATAAATTTATAATATGACATGCACATCTTGCATGAAAAAATATGCCTTGCATAACAGGGTTTAAACTTTTAATTAAATAAGGAATAGCTGCAGTATTACTTGAAGCATTATCAAAAGTAATAGCAAAAACTTTATTATTTTCTAGTCCATATAATTTACAAACTTTAGTAATATATTTATGAATAGTGTATGAATTATGTGCTTCTTCTATTACATTTAAAGATAAAATTCGTTTTTGCATAAACCAATCTTCATCTATCCAATGACAAGTTATAACAAGATAACTTATACCATTAGTACTAGTTCATATATCACTAGTTAAACTAACCCTAGATGAAATATTACTAAGTTTATCAATTAAAGCTTGTCTATATTCTTTAAACATATCCATGCAATCTCTTTTTAATGTATGTCTAGAAACAGATTTATATGCGGGTTGTAAATATTTACAAACAAATTCTAAATATCCTGTTTTTTCACAAATTGTGAATGGTTGTTCAGTCCTAACTACAAATCTAACTAAACCACGTCTAGCTTGAACATTATCAAAATTAAAATTTTTTCCACCATCATGCGTATTAATTTGAGATTGTTTACTTTCTAAAATTTCATTTTCTTCGGCATCAGGATTAATTTTATGTATAGTAATTAAATGCATTTTATACGTACCTGTACCACCACCACCTCCACCGGAGTTATAAGAGTAAACGTCTTTGCACAATTTACAGATGACACAATATTTATTCGTCTCACCTTCTTTTGCTACAATGTCGAAATACTCTCATACCCTGCTTGTTTTTTTTCAACTAAACTTCGGTCTTGATGATGTAGCAGCAGTAGTGGCAGCTGATGATTGTGTTTGAGCATGACTTCCTCCACGACCACGACCACGACCAAACGATGGTGCCAAAGGAAGCTCCTCCTCTGGATGAATATCGGGTTCGATTTCATTAAATGATTTGTCACCCAAATTAGGAATTTCAGTGGAACCAAAAGGTCGAGAAACAGAGCATGAACGACGAAAGAAATTTGACATTTTTATATTTTTTTTTGAAAATAAATATATGTTAAAAATTAAAAAAATAGATGTATGATATATATAATATATTGGAATTTGAAAATTGAAAATTAAAAGTAAAATTTGCAAAATTATAAAATAAAAAGAAAAATGAAATTTATAAAGAAAATGATGATATTATAAAATTGGAATAAGGAATATATATAATATATTAGAATTTAAAAATTAAAAGTAAAATTTGTAAAATTATAAAATAAAAAGAAAAATGAAATTTAGAAAGGAAATGATGATATTATAAATTTGGAATAAGGGAATTTAAGTGAATTTGAGAGAGTTTGAGTGAATATTGAGAGAGTATGTGAGTGAAGAGAATAAGAGTAGATGAATATAGATAGTAGATTTGAGAGAAAATATAGAAGAAATGTAAATGAAAATAGAAAATTATAGAGGTATTTATAGAAAAAAAATTAAAATAAAAAAATTAAAAAAAATTAAAAAAAAAGATTGATTTGGCCGTTGCCCATCAAACACAGAGTAGAGGCAAGTCGACTTGCCTCTGCTCTGCATACTGCAGTTGCACTGCACTACTGCAGTGCAACTGCAAGAGGCTCCAAGCCTCTTTTTTTTTTAATTTAGTTAAAATTAAAAAATAAAAAAAATAAAAAAGAAAAGATTGATTTGGCCGTTGCCCATCAAAACGCAGACTCGCAGAGGCAAGTCTGTGACTTGCCTCTGTGTCTGCGAGTCTGCTGCAGTGCAGACAGACTGCAGTTGCACTGCAGTGCAACTGCAGTCATTTTTTTTTTAACCAGACCGGTTCGAACCGGTCCGATTATGAACCGGGCCCGATTTTAATAATTTAAAACCGGCCCAGCCCTGTAATATACCGGGCTGGGCCGGTTCAGAACCGGTACAGTACTGGTTCGAATTTTGGGCCGGATTAACCCGATCCGGTTGCGAACCGGGTCGGGCCATCCCGGCCTAATCAGCACCTCTACCTCCAACGGCAGATCCAAGGAAGGTTTGTGCTATGGTGAAAAGGTAAAATTAATTTTTTATTAATATTGTTTAAATTTTTAAAATTTTATTTATAATGATTTTTAAATATATAATTAATTTTTTAAAATAGTAATTTTTTAGTATTTAATAATAAAATTATTACTTAATATAAAATAATTTATTAATTTTTAATTATTTTATTAATTCTATAAAATATATTATAAATTTTATTAATATAATTTTAATATAACATTTTTCACGGTTATTTTTTCTTTTCACTTCACTACCATTTACTTTTCACTTCACCATCACTGATTCACCGATACAATTGCAAGTAAACCCATATCAAGGTTTCACTATTTAATTCCATCGCTACAGAAATTAATTCCACTTCCACTAATGCTCTCGATTTTATTGGAATCAATTACACAATCTATTCAACCTAGTCCTAAAATGTCAAGGGAAGAATGGTAAGTACTGAATGGTAACGTCAACAAGCAAAAATATACATGTGAAAATAAATTTTAAAATATAAAGAAAGTATAGAGTAGAAAAATTACATCAAGATAAAAAATATGGAGACGAAAAAGGATAGATTTATCTTATAAAATAAACTAGCTTGTAAATCTTACTATAGCAGGACATAGTTTTAACTTTTTGAGTATATGTGCATACAAATAAATTTTTATTTTTCACACAGTTATGTATTTATATCTTTAAAACTTTTTATATGGAATAAACAAACCTTATGACATATTCAATCAACAAATCATACAAAATAAATGTAACAAAAAATAATTATACAATAAATAAAAATTTTATTGAGTAAAATTAAATATTTATATCTTCTACAATAATATTTATACACCTGAAAGATTATATCAATAAAGATGTGTTAAATTAACAAAAAAAAAATACAAAATGCATGTGTAGGAAACATGTATGGTAGAAATTTTTAGAAAACAAAAATTAAAACACAAATTAGAATAAACAAAAGACGTTTTTATTTATTTTCTAGAAAAATGTGATAACCATCCATTTTACTTAGATTTGTTTACTCTACGGTTATACCAACCATTTTATTTAAATAAAACTAATAAAATTGTAGAAGAAATAAAAACAGTTAAAACTTATAATTAAAAACCATTAAAGTCCATTTGTTTTGATAAATTGATGGGTTTATTTATTTAGGTAAATAGAGAATATCTTGCTACCAAAATAATATGCGTAATAACCCAATGGTTATGGTTCAATTGGTAACGAAGGTTGAGTTTGTGGAAAGAGCTCTAGGATTCGACTCCTACTAAATACATCTTTGAAGAAGGGTGTGTGACTAAATCCCGAATAAGATTAATCTTAAATCGTAAAAACGAATTAAGATACCTGTGATCTAAAAAAAAAATATTATGCGTAATACATCCAAAATTTTAGTTACAATGAAGTAACAAAAAAAGGAATATTGAAAAAGTGTTAGCAATTCTGCATAAACTATTAGCAACTATGATCCTCTAATTTAAGAACCTATGAAGAGTGAATAGTTTTTCGGCAATTAGAGAGAGTTTCCTTAGAAATTTCATACAGGAACCATAAAAAAGCACGTTGATACGTGAGGGTCGAATATGTACTTGAAGCAGTTTATCTGCGACATTTGTATACCGACAGTTTTATCTCCATAAACTATGTAGATCCAGAAGACGCGTATTGCATGGTTTTTGAGTTTCAACTGTTTCTTTTAGACATGATTTAATGGTCCGACCATCTCGCTGAAGTACAAAAGTCAGTTCAGTTTTTAAGTGGGAATTGACAAAACTATTAAGCCAATTGGCTTAGGCTTGAAAATCTACGTTTGATGTGAAAAAGCATTGGATTTGAGTTTATCGTTTTAAGCCCGAATTCGGTTTGGTCAAATCCGATAATTATAATTTTTTCAGTATTTTTTATACCATGTATTTTTTTAATTACTTTTACATTTTTATGCAATTTTATTTGAACTTATATTTTTTTAACTTTAATTCAAATTTTCATGTTTTTGTATTCTTTTGTAGGAATTTATTTGAATTTTTGTGCTATACTGATTAATTATTGTATATTTTATTTTTTATATTTTATTATAATTAAAAAAATTAATAGTATTTTGATTGATTTGGATTTATTAATTATATGTGAAAACAAGATTTGGCAAAAACATAGGTTCGAAAAATCAAATCAAATCTTACTTATGCTCACTTTCAATCCTTTAATATTTAAGTTCGGCTCAAACTTGATTTGACCACACTCATAAACACCTTTAATTTAGTTCAAACTCAACACAAATATTAAAAAAAAAGTTAATCAACCATAAATACAAGTAACAGTAATTGATTTAAAAAAAAGGCAAATAAATGAATTTTTTTCATGTTAGATGCTTGAAGAGATAAACAAAATAGAGTCAATGTAAATAAAATAAAAGAAACAAAATTGTTAAATAAAACAAAAGTTTTTAAAAAATGGAATGAAAGCCCAAAAAATGGACATATAATTTTTTTTTGTTCATGAAACTAACAAATTCAATTCAATGCTAAAATATATAAACTTAAATATCCAATTTTAATATTTGTGACAAAAGTTTTAAAATTTTATGATAAGTTTGATTAAAATAGATAGATTATTTTGTAAATTTAAAAATGATACAATAAGCAATAAAAAAATTAAATTCTAAAATATAATTTAATTTTATAAATGAACAGTTGAAATTTAATTTTTTAATGTTTAAATATTTTAAAATTAAAATAATTAATTGAATAAGATTATTTGATAGAAAAGTAAAATTAATTTATTATCTTATTAAAAAGTTAAGCTATCAATATAAAATATTTTATTTTTACCAAAAAATTTATCTTTTAAATAAATAAAGAAGGGTAGATTTTCTGATTTTATAAAAACATTACCTAAAAAAGACATAAATCCACGAAACTAATTTGCCCTTCATGTTTATACGCCGTTAGTTCATTTCTGAGAGGCTAAATAAGCAACCGCCGCAGAGACAGTGAAAACATGAAGAAAAAGGGTTATAGGAAAACTAAACCACTCCCCTTTTTTTTGGTTCAAAATAAACCACTCCTTTACTCTCCAAGTTTGAGGCTCGAATCTTTCTACTTTTGATCAAGAACCTGAAGATTGTTTCCTTTTTAGGCGTATTTACTGTTCTCCCTGCGGTTGTTCGGTAAGTTATTTCCCTGTTTTCATTATTGATTAAATAGCTCTCTTAATTGAATAAATTAAATTCAAAAACACATTTTGATTTCTGAATTTTTGTTATTTTCTGATGTTTTGATGTGGGTATTGATTTAAGTGCCTGGTTTTTTTGTTTAGATTAATGGGTTGTTTTGCCTGGTTATGATTTGGAAGAATTTATGCTTGATATTTTCTGAGGTTCTTTCGTTTTTTTCTGGGTGAAACAAATGTGAAATTAAACCTTATAGGCTATAATTCAAATTCTTTCTACTTTTTAATTTTCTTTTCCAGGTTTTGAATTATCCTGGGAACATTGTGGAGGAATGGTATGGTATAAATTAAAGGTTTATCCAGATAGTAGAGAGGCTATAGGAACTTAGGTATACCTTTTGGGTTGAGTTTTTTTCCTGTATAACAGTGCTCGGTTTGAAAGGTAGAATAACTAGCAGCCATGAATAAGGCTTGTGATGTGATGAGTCTTGTTCAAACTGAGGATCAATGTTGTAGTAATTGTTTCTGCTTGCATCACTTTCTTAGGGAATATAGTGGGAAATAAGAAAATGCCAATTTGGGGCATTGATTGCAGGAGTGAAATTTGTTATTTCCCTTTATAATTGGAAAAAATGACAATTTTGTTAAATTCAATACTCGGGTTCTTTTTCTGTTACTTTTTTTATATGATGAAATATATAACTGATGGACAGATACCTACATTGACAATTTTTCCTTTAAATGGTTTTCCCTATACACTGGCCATGTTTTTCGTTTATGTCTTTTTTTTCTTTTAAAATATCCCCTTTGATATGCATTTCCATTTGTGATTTTTAACAAACCAGTGATGAATTTTCATTCACCTTCAACAAGATGAATGGATTCTCCACTGTTGATGGCTTTGTGGAGATAACTGAATCCTTGGCAGAGATGATCAAGTACACGGCAAATGAACCCTCGGTGGGTCTTTTCTATGTTCAACAGCACATCCAAAATGCAGTTCCAAATGTGATTAATATTAATAATCATGTCTTAGAAAAGTCTCGTGAAGCAACGTTGCACACAGAGGACTTGGAAGATTCTATCACCATGGTGAGGTCAATGAAGGAATGTGGCTTCCCCATTGCGGATGAGATGATTAAGGACATTAGGAATTCTCTAATGTTAATGTCAGCAAAACAACCAAAGAGAGGATTGATCCACAGCCCTACTTCAAGCTTTCAGACGAGAACTAGCTCTTGGGGACCAAAGTCGTGGGGTCATGGTTCTGGAAATGTCCAGCAGGATGGAAGTAATTATTTTTCAACTGTAATCAAGTCAGCGAAACAAAAGGCTAGCAAGTTTAAGTGGCCACAACTTGAGTCCAAGGAACAGATACAAACTGAGCCCCAGAAGCCGCCTCCGTATCCTGCTCCCCCATTATCGATTGCATCTGCCAGCACTAGTTCGATTCCTGATGCAGAAGCTGATGAGCTACCTTCATCTGGTCAAATGGCGGAGGAACTCCATGAAGAAGAAGAAAAGGTAGAAACTGAAGACGATGTCAAACTGTCACATTACAATTTATCATTCACAGCCGAAAACTACGATAATTTCAAGGCTGATAAAGAAGCTGAATTAGAAAAATGGTTGGAAGGAACTGAGGGCAAAATGAAAAAAAGCAGGGAAGAAAGTGACACGGGAGGGCTTTAACATGATAGTATTTGGATTGAAAAAGAAGCCTGAGTTTTGTAAATACTGTGGCTTGGTATAAATATCTCCAGATAATGATTATATACAAGTGATCGATGGCGCAAATTATTCTTTAATATCAAAATTTAATTTTGGTTTTCACTTGTATTGTTCTTGCTTGTTGTCTAAACTTTTTGACAGCTCAATCTTTTTCTTTGAAGGTTGGTTTACGAGGGCAGGAATCCTTAGTTTTGCTAGCTCTTTATGGCCCTCTCTGTCAAACCGTGGCAGTGGCAGGAGCTTATGGTTCCGTCAAACCGTGGACCCTTCGCAATGCAGACACTGCCACAGCCAGTGCGGCCAATGATTGTCTTTCTAGACTTGCCTACGTCTTTGTTCATGCCTAAAAAAGCAGAGTGAGCCATGCTTTTAGCAAGTTGGCCAGATCACAAAGCCGAAGTGGCAAAGTTGTTCTTCTCAAGGGAAGATATGCAGAACTGTATTTTCATCTTAAGAAGGAAAGCAGTAAAACAATAGAAAAAAAAAAAGCTAAGGATCAAACAACACAAGTCTGCCAAAAATACACGAACATATGCACTTTACAGTGGAGTTGGAACTGAATAAAATCTCCAGAAATCATTAATCAATATTCATTACTCCAGGTATACATCAAGGAAGTCGATTCCTGATCTGAAACAGAAGCTTCTCAAAATATATGGACGTGCTATTTGGCTCAACTTCCTGTGGTAGGGTCTTCATGGTTTGGTATGAGCTTAACCAACACTTCTGCCCCATCGGGCAGGGTGAATAGTTGGCACAAGTCATCTTTGACCAGAGATTTTGAAATGCAGCTAATCGTGCCAGTCTTCAGATTATAGTAAGCGGCCTCATTGCAAACGATCTAATGTCACAGCATCAAAATCAAGCCCATTTTCTCAGTTGCACATGTCCACTGCTCACTTTGTTTGATAAGGTGTGGATTACAACAAACCCTTTAAAAGCACCGATGCATATTTTGCTTTTCACACTGGGGTCTTGCTGGAAAGCCTCAGTGATGGCAAAACATTTTTCTCCTAGTATCTGGTCACAACTGGCTTCATGACAGTTTCACAAGCTTCAGAAATGCTACTGTTACAGAGAAGTGATTCTGAAAGCCAAGTTAGTTCTGCAGCAAGTGCCACGGACGATCAAATCAATCAATGCATGCCAAAACCATTACCAATATCTGGTTCTTGCTCAATGTATAGCTAGCCATGGCATTTTAAACATTTCAGGATATAGGCCAAGTGAGAAGGACATCTTTACGATGATTGCCATTGAGCCAAAAGTTTAACCAAAATAATACAGTTCCCTAATGATGGGAGTAGAACATTTGGTGGCAGCTTGTATAGCAACATTTAAAGAACTGAGATACAACCTCCATGCATTTACGAGGAGGATCAGCAGAAAATTCTGGCTCAGGCAAGGTCGCTGCACTGCGAACTCTCAATGTCTTCAGGATCCATAAGAATAAATCCTAACATTATCCAAGCACAAATTAAAGTTTAAGGCTCATTTGGTTTTAAATTAAAGGATGTAATAAAAGTATAAATGCTTATTTAAAAAAAGTAAAATAGTTCAAGGGCCTTTTTTTAAATTTTAGCTTTTGAATTATTTTGTGCCTCAGGTTTCTTTATCCTTGAAATTATAATAAAATAACAAAAGTATCCTCATATATTTTTTTACATTTTGATTTTTTATTTAAAAATTTTTAAATAACTTTGTTAATTATAAACAAAATTTTATAATTATATAATAAAAACTAATAACTAAGAAATTTATAAATACATAAATAAATAATAATTTTTATAATAAAATAAATATTTAATAAATAAACAAAAAAAATGTTCTGTAATTAATAAATAAAATAATATATAACTACATAAATAATAAAAATAATAAACACTAGGATTACACTATATGAGATGAACTGAAACGTTTATTACATCCGTCTTGCCAAAGTTTGAATCATGGAAGCCTATGTCTAATCGAACAGTTTAGCACAATTAAAAAAACATATGATCAATGGATCATCAAATTTTATTAATAAGTTAGCCATTTATTTTGACTTTAGAAATGAGATAACCTTTATTATTCTTAAACTTTTTTTAACAAAAAAGTCATGATCCTTTTAAAAGATTTGTTTAACAAAATTAATCTATTTAAATTAAAATAATAATTCATTAATTATTAAAATAACTAATTTTTTTGTCTGATATCATCATAATTCTAGTAAATTATTAAAAAAAAAACAATGGTTTTTTTATGGATTATTATCCTATCCACTGTCAGTGAAATTTTTTTAACTCCACAAGTGGGATTAAGATGATGACATATGTCCTTTAAAAATATTAAGAAAATAAAACATAAATAAAATGGGACACATGTAATCATCTTAACCTTGCATATGAAGTTAAAAAACTCCACTGACAGTGTATAGGATAATTTTCCTTTTTTTATAGGCAATATCCAAAATTATATTAAGAGTGGTGAAAAAGGTAAAGAAAAAAAGGTAAACGCGGAAGCAATATATACCAATTAAGTACACATTGAAGAATGACCAAACATTTTAAAGCTCCCTCCTCATTTCTCTCCAAACCTCTCAAATTGACATACGCTCCAACTACTTGAATGTAGAAATGTGGGATGCTCTTGTTATAGAAATTAATTTTAGAGAAACATGTATAGATCAAAAGAGGATCGCATAAGTTTGATTGCTTTGACGATGTTAATTATGTGTACATATATAACAACAGTGAGAGGAGCCACTAAAAGCAGATGGTCATTTCTCAAATGCCAGATTGATTGCATGCCTATGTGCATGACTCTAAAGGACGTTAAAATTTCCGACTGCAGAATTGCTTGCAGAGAAGGATGTCAACAGTTGCAAGGCAGAGGTGTTGTTCAAGCAAGTGGCTGGCCTATACCAAGGGTTGTTCCTATCACCAAACCCTAATCAGTAATTTCTTTTATTTACATTACATATTTCATAGTATATATCTATTTAATTTGTAAACCTGCTGTGCATATATACTTTTTTTTCTTTTTGCACAATGTAATTATAAATGTAATTTTATGCATTTGAATATTTGTTTTGATTAGTGCTTTTCCTTATCAAGAAGTTTTTGAATTCTCTTATTCCTCTTTGTGTATATATAATTGTAATTTCTATTTCCAAAACTCTTTCGCTAAAAAAATTAGAAATTTGTGAATGACACTATTTTTGAATATTCTATATTTTCATGTAGATGATGATTTTTGTATTTGTTTTCGAGTTTCTTCTTCTTTAGCTTGGCTTTGATCCAATGCTATTTAAATTTTTTATTATTTCTCTTGCGCTGCACGATATGTGCAAGGCTCCATGATCCTATAATATATAAACACCATCAAGCAAGAAATAATCTATAATGTAAAGCATGGATGTTGAGAAACTTTTGACCTGACGAAAATGAGCTTTGTTGTTCATTATTTTTCTAAATTACCATTTTAAATTTTTTTCATTATTAAGATTTGCAATGTAAATGTAAGAATTCTAATTACTTTCCTTAAACAGATTTATTTGGGAATAAATAAAAAAGACTTAAGTTTAAATTGAATTAATAGGGTTCTAATTTTTAATAAACCTTAAAAAGTAAAAAAGTTTATTTTTATTTGGTATATTCTATACATGGAACAAATTTTACATGTTAATACAAATTTCGATAAATTGTGGTTACTTATACAATATGTAACTCTATGTTCAATATATAATTTTCTTAGAAAAAATAAGAGTGTACTTGGTAAGGTGGAAAAGTGGAAGGATGGAAAAAAGATGTTTGGAAAAGTGGAAAGAAAATTATTTTTGATAGTGCTTAGTAAAAATGAAAAGTGTGAGAAAAAAAATTAGGGATGTCAATGGGGCGATACCAACTAATTTTAAGATACCCGTACCCGATTATATTTTAGAATACCCAAACCTGATTAATTACTCGAATATTTTGATTTTCACTACTCAAATCCTACCCATTTAATATAAAAAATACCCGTTAACTACACAAATCCGATTAAATACCCATTTATTAAATCAAAGTTTGACATTTAAATTTAAATTAAATTCAATTTTAATGTATATCATTAGGAAAAATTAAATTAATAAATTTAAATCAACTCATAAAAATAAACTAATATTAAAAATCATAATTAAAATACATAATGAGTTCGTTTAATTAAGTATTATATAAAAAATTATTTAATTTATAAATAAAAATGTATATAATAATGTTTAAAAAATATTATTTATAATCAAGTTTGGGTAGTAAGATACCTTAAGATCACTACCCGAACCTGTGACAGGTAGTAAAACTACTACCTAAGCTCTAGTCGAACCCAATTACCAAATACCTTAAATCTACTTAATCGGGTCAGGTAGTACAAAGTACCCGTTTATTCAAATTGATAATTATAATTTTAAGTACAATGTATACCATATACATATACTACAGTATCATATATGTAATAGTCAATATGTAAAAATTAGGGATGTTAATGGGGCGATACCCGCTAATTTTGAGATACTCGAATCTGATTATATTTTAGAATACCCCAACACGATTAATTACTCGAATATTTTGATTTTTACTATCCAAATCCTACCCATTTAATATAAAAAATACCGGTTAACTACTCAAATCCGATTAAATATTTATTTATTAAGTCAAAGTTTGACATTTAAATTTAAATTAAAATAAATTTTAATGTATATCATTAGGAAAAATTAAATTAATAAATTTAAATTAACTCATAAAAAAATAATATTAAAAATCATAATTAAAATACATAATAAGTTCATTTAATTAAGTATTATATAAAAAATTAATTAATTTATAAATAAAAATGTATATAATAATATTTAAAAAATATTATTTATAATCGAGTTCGGGTAATAAGGTACTCTAAGATCACTATCTGAACCTTGTCCGAACCTATAACAAGTAGTAAAACTACTACTCGAGCTCTAACCGAACCCAATTATCAAATACTTTAACTCTACTTAATCAAGTCAGATAGTACGAGATACCCGTTTATTCAAATTGATAATTATAATTTTAAGTACAATTTATACTATATACATATACTATAATAGTCAATATGTAAAAATTATATATTAATTTATTATGAAATTTTTATTAATTCACGTACCACATGTGTATAAAAGTAATTTTCATTCGCCATTTATTGCCAGCGATAGTCCAAAAAAATTTGATTTGATAATATTGAAACATGAAAATTTTCATTTTTTCATAGCAAAATTCAATTAAATCATGCATCACTTAATCAATCAAATGAATTTGAATGATATCGATGCAGGTGGCAAAATCATCTCGCAACGGAATGCGGCTCACTCTCTGATTGTTGTAGAGTCGGTTGGTCATGCTGCCCCAAAAACAGACAAATCTCACTTAATATCTATAGTTAGTTGATATATCAAACTTATGATAGCGACTGTTTTTTTTTCTCATGGCCTACTTTACTTTGCAAAGAGATTGAATTGCGCCCAAAAAAAAACTTTTTTAAATAATATGAACACATAAAAATATAAAAATGATAATATATTTTTTTGTCTTTTAATCAGCTAAAAAAAAACTAAAATATAAAAGTTAATAAACGTAGTTTCTTTCATGCTTTAAATGCTTGTACTCTTAACTTCTCTTGAGGGCAAATTTTCTAGGACATTGGGGAAACGAGTTGACAACTTAACATCCAATGGCAAAAAGTTTCCCACATCTTTTTCCTCTTTGTGCCAAAGCAAATTACAAGATAAAAACAATATTTTCTCTCTGTTTTTCGTTGGCGACAAGTTTAGGAAACCAGCCATTGATTTGATTGCAAAGGAATCAGAGCCCTTCATTTGGGTGTCGTCTGGCAATGGCATGGTAGCATGTGCTGCTGGCTCTGGCCAGCAAGTAGTAGTGTACTAGTGTTTTGGAGTCGTGTGACGGAGCCAATACAAAAATGCTCATTTAAAGTCAACCAATCGTCCATGGATAGTTGGGATGTTATCATATCTTGTTGCCACCAATGATTTCTGGGAGAGAAAAAAAATCTGTGTGTCCATGTTCATCCTGACAGGTTATTAAGACTTGTTATCAAATCATTGTGTAGAGTTGCTCTTTGTGACACTTGAAGGGTTTTTTTTTTTTCAATAACCTCCTAATCAATTTATTAAAAAAATTATGGCATTTCTCAATAATTTTATAACCAAATGATTAAAAAATTTTGTGGCATTTTTCAATAATTTTTTTAATCAAATGATTAAAAAAACATATTATGATATAACATCAAATTTGGATTCAATTTCAAATAATTTCAACTCTTATTTTTAATTATATTAAAAAAAAATATTCTGTGTAACTATGTACTTTTCTTTTCTTTCTTTTTTTTTTTTTTAGTTTTTTAGGTTGCATACAATAAGTGCAGTAACTTTTTCAATTATTGGCCAAAGTTACTTCATTATAGCAGAATCAAAGAGTGTGCGATTTTCTGTTAAATTCTCGGTACCATCCACATTTGATGCCATTACTTTTGCTCTTTTACACTCACAAAATCTCTGAACATTAATATGAATTCATCATAATTTCTCGAATTAACATAGTTTTATTTCAGTTTTTAGGTTATTATTACTACTAATTAAGCTTCAATCAAAGAGGAACTTTTTTTTTAGTGTAAACTATAGGTATCTTCATCCGTTTTAACGGTCTGAGATTATTCCTGCTCGGGACTTACTCACAGTTAAGGCTCTTCACCCCTTCTCAAAGATGTGTTTAGAGTGGATCAAACCTAAAAACTCTTCCAACAAACTCAGTCTACGTTACTAACTAAATCACAACCCTTGAGTTCAAAGGGAAACTAATACCTTGTATTTGAGTGAAAAAATATTAATTATGACCAAGAAACACAATTTCTAGTATGTGTTGAATAGAGATTAAATTCATATTCAATTATGACGTTCATGTTCCGTCTTGACCTTTTATATTTAAATTAAAGTTCATGCAAATAGTGAAATATGAACTCACAAAAAAAATGTTGGATGTTAAAAAAATAAAAAATTCTACTTAATGAATACAAAATAAAAGGAAATAATACATCAAAAAATGAAATTTCAACAACTTGATTTAACTATTGTTATCTCTTTTTAAAAGAAATTAAATTTAAGATTCGATTCTTTTCTTTTATGAATTAAAAAAAACAATGTATTGAATAGCAATTATAACAACATAAGTTTTGCATGCTTATTCCCAATCTTCTCAAAAAGAGTAAAAACACCTTTTTCTTTTGGTTTGAAAACCAAAGTACTTTAGTTTTAGTAACCTTAAAAACAAGAGGAGCAGGACCAGGAAGCCAACAACGGCACCCACAGGATCAACAGTGACAAAAACGGGAACCCAGGTTCGAATGTGAATCCAAATTCAAAAAGCCGCCGAAAGAAAAACACACTGGATTTTGTTTTGTCGACAAAAAGAAAAAAACTTTTTTCACTGCTATAAAAGGGGGGTGACAGTGGACAGTGGAGCCTACCATCCTATACCTCGTCAGATCCGTCCTTTTGGGTCCCACTTTTTCTCACTTCTTCAACGTTGCTTCTGATTCTGCTTCTGCTTCTGTTAGTGAAAAAACCAATAGACAAAGACAGAGAAGGGGAAAATCATTTTGTAGACTGCGTGTTTTCTAAAAGACAAAGGGAGCGAAAAGGGTCGTGTTCTAGTTGGACAAAGAAATCAAAGAAGTTTTTTTTCTTACAAAGTCGAGGCTTTTGGATGACTGTGTTGGGTTCATTCTTTTTTGAATTTTAGTAAGGTAAAGCTTGGTTTTTTGGGGCTTTGATAAAAATCTTTGCTTTGTTAAATCTGTTAAAAATGGGTCTTTATCAAATCTAACTTCTAATGGTAAAACTAACTCCATTGCTTCAATTCTACATTGATAGCAAACTCTGAGTGTTTGTCCCTTTCATTGTCGAAGTAAAAAAAATAGTAATCGACTTTGCCTTCAAAAATACATTCTTTTATATGTCGTTGGCCAATTATTTGTATTGAAAAATGCCCTTTTTTCTTGTTTTGCAGTCTTGTAAAGTCGAACCTGTTTTTGATTGGTTTGGCAGCATAGTTTGAAGCCAAGTAAGTTCCTCAGATCTGAATTTCCATGAAAATGTTATTTTATTCTACTAAATTGAGAAGTGGGTCTTTGTATCTAAACTTTCTTTATATATTAAATAGCTTCTTTAGATCTGTAATGCTCTAGAGTTAAAGCTTTACTCATTGCTTTTATGGTTCTTTTCATTTATCAATTTTTGGGAAGTTGGTTCCTCTTTGTTCTTTATTGTTGTGTGCTGGAATTTAGCCTTCATGAATTTTAAGTATGCATTTTTTCATTTTTCTTGTTTAGATTTTAAATTCTGCTTCTTTTCTGTCTCTCCCTTACATGCTGGTTTTTCAACTCCCGGATTTTTCTTTTCTGGGATGCCATTTTGATAATATGATTCTGCCTGGTTTTTTATTCTTATTGTTTCAAAATTTTGAAATTTAATTTCTTAGTTTTGCTTTGGAGATGTGGGCATTGCTTATGCAATTGTAATTGCACGGTCGTTTGTTTAAAAGAGACTAGAGTGGCATTGATGTTTTTCTTAACTAAAACATCACTGGTATGGATTTAGCATCCAGTTTTGGATAAATTATAAATACATTCTTTCTGTTGTGTTACCTTTGTTTGTTAATGATTAATTTCATTCCTTTTATCTCAGAGTGGCTTCTCATACCTTGATTGCATTTATGGGATTTAGCTAATGGAGATGGAAAGTTTCGTAAATATGGATCTCCAAGAAGATAGCGGCAGGTTGGGATCGCTACAAGCGACAACCTCTAGAAATATGTCATCAGCATCGTCGGTATTTTTTTCAGCAAATCAATCACCATTCTTTTCTCCAAGATCTTCAAGGTGTCAGTTATCCGAATCAACTAGGTCTGATGCTCAATGTGATAGTATTAATTTAAGTGCTGACCCTCCAAGTACCAGTTCTGGAATTCAGGAACCTGAATGCCTTGCAAATGTCAGATTTGCCCTGTCGGACATGTCATTAATGCCGGCTGCTTGTATTTCAAGTGACTTCAAGAAATTTGACCACGTCTCATCTACAAATCTTGTCTCTAATGGCACCCTATCTAGTTATCGTCATGTGGGTGATAATGGTTATTGTGGCCTTATACAGAAGCACAGAAAGCATATGAGAAGCCATGATATGTCATTTTCCCCTGTTCCAATATTATCTTCTATCAGACACAGAAGCTATGACATTTACATAGGTTTGCATGGTCGCAAACCTTCCTTACTGAGGTTTGCAAATTGGCTCCGTGCCGAGTTGGAAGTTCAAGGGATGAGATGCTTTGTATCTGATAGAGCTCGATTTAGAAACTCTCGTAAGCATGGACTTATTGAGAGGGCAATGGATGTTTCTTCCTTTGGTGTTGTAATTCTAACAAGGAAGTCTTTCAGGAATCCATATACTATTGAGGAGCTTAGGTTTTTTTCAAGCAAGAAAAACTTGGTCCCAATCTATTTTGATTTGAATCCCAGTGATTGTCTTGTCCGGGATATAGTTGAGAAAAGGGGAGAGCTGTGGGAAAAACATGGGGGTGAGTTATGGGTTTTATATGGAGGATTGGAAAAGGAATGGAAGGAAGCTGTTAATGGCCTCTTTCGAGTGGATGAATGGAAATTGGAAGCTCAGGATGGTAGTTGGAGAGACTGCATATTAAGAGCTGTTACCCTTTTGGCAATGAGGTTAGGAAGAAGAAGTGTTGTTGAGCGATTGACAAAGTGGAGAGAAAAGATAGACAAAGAGGAATTCCCATTTCCTCGAAATGAAAACTTTATTGGCAGGAAGAAAGAATTGTCAGAACTAGAATTTATTCTTTTTGGTGATATTAGTGGAGAATCGGAAAGAGATTACTTTGAGGTCAAGGCTAGATCAAAGAGTAAGAGTTTGACTATTGGGTGGAGTAAGAGCAGTTCACTGAAGGAAAGACGCAGGGAACGACGATTGGAGAGTGGCAGCCGGAAGGGTAAAGAACCAGTCATTTGGAAGGAGTCGGAAAAGGAGATTGAGATGCAAAGCACTGAAAGGCAGCACTATCACAGACCAAGAGGCGGTGGAAGGAATTCACGAAGAAAGAGATCAGCGAAAATTGTTTATGGAAAGGGCATTGCCTGTGTAACAGGGGATTCAGGAATAGGGAAGACAGAGCTTCTTCTGGAGTTTGCTTACAGATATCATCAAAGGTATAAGATGGTTTTATGGATAGGAGGGGAAAGTAGGTATATTAGACAGAATTATTTGAACCTCTGGTCATTTTTAGAGATTGACGTTGGGGTTGAAAATTGCATAGACAAAAGCAGGATGAAAAGCTTTGAAGAGCAGGAAGAGGCTGCCATTTCTAGAGTCCGGAAAGAGCTAATGAGAAACATACCTTTTCTGGTGGTGATTGATAATTTAGAGAGTGAAAAGGATTGGTGGGATCACAAGCTTATAATGGATCTTCTTCCCCGTTTTGGTGGAGAGACCCACATTCTGATATCCACTCGCCTTCCACGTGTGATGAATTTAGAACCTTTAAAACTCTCATACTTGTCTGGCGTAGAGGCTATGTCATTAATGCAGGGAAATGTAAGAGACTACCCTATTGCAGAGATTGATGTGCTCAGGGTCATTGAGGAGAAAGTTGGAAGGCTAACCTTGGGCCTCGTGATTGTAGGCGCAATCCTATCTGAGCTACCCATAAATCCAAGCAGGCTACTGGATACCATCAACAGGATGCCCTTGAGAGACTTTTCATGGAGTGGTAGGGAATCTCATTCATTGAGGAAAAATACTTTCCTCCTGCAACTCTTTGAGGTATGTTTTTCAATCTTTGATCATGCAGATGGACCAAGGAGCTTAGCAACGAGAATGGTCCAGGTGAGTGGTTGGTTTGCTCCTGCTGCCATTCCAGTTTCCCTGTTAGCTCTAGCTGCTAACAGGATACCTGAGAAACATAAAGGAACCTGCTTTTGGAGAAAATTATTGCATTCCTTGACTTGTGGTTTTTCTTCAGCATATTCCAAGAGATCCGAAGCAGAAGCATCTTCAATGTTGTTGAGATTCAATATTGCAAGAAGTAGTACCAAGGAAGGTTATCTCCATTTCAATGATCTCATCAAGGTTTATGCTCGGAAAAGAGGAGTGACTGGAGTTGCACATGCAATGGTTCAAGCTGTCATTAGTCGTGGGTTTCTATCCCACCATTCAGAACATATATGGGCAGCTTGTTTCTTGATATTTGGATTTAGTCATGATCCCACAGTTGTTGAGCTCAAGGTGTCAGAACTGTTATACCTTGTCAAAGAAGTGACTTTGCCTCTTGCAATTCGGACATTCATTACATTTTCTAGGTGCAGTGCTGCTCTTGAACTTCTCCGGCTATGCACCAATGCTTTGGAGGAAGCAGAACAGGCATTAGTTACTCCAGTTGAGAAATGGTTGGACAACTCACTTTGTTGGAGGCCCATCCAAACTAATGCTCAATTGAATCCGTGTCTTTGGCAGGAGTTGGCATTATCAAGAGCCACTGTGCTAGAAACCAGGGCCAAGTTAATGCTACGAGGGGGGCAATTTGACATAGGAGATGACCTAATTAGGAAAGCCATCTTTATTAGAACTTCAATCTGTGGTGAGGATCATCCAGATACTATATCTGCTCATGAAACTCTAAGTAAACTCACCCGGCTTCTTGCAAATGTTCAAAATCATATTTCAACATAACTCTATATTTCTTCTTAGCAAATTTTTAGATTATACAAAGTTTACAAATAAAACTCCTGTAAACAATTCAGAGAATTTTTTATACCATGTTAACTTTGAATGAGATGCCATACAGTTCTGAATTTTCTCTTTTCTGCTTTGTCGGAAGTTAAATCATCTTGCTTGACTTTATTGCATCACGTGTTTTCCTAAATTTCTTATCATAATCAACTCTTTGATCAAGATTTTATAGCTTCTGCTTATAGATTGGACATTTGATTTATATTTGGGACCTTAAAGAAAGAGAGTAATGAATAAATGGTGCATATATCTTTTCGAGGCATTGGTTCTTAAACTTGATTCCAAAATTTATCAGGTGAAGAATAGCATAGCTGGCAGCTATCTCATATTTAGTCTTCATCTGTTTGGGCTGTTTATACAATTTGAAATATTCAATGCTGCTATGTAAATATGTAGTTTCTCTTGTTCAAACTATTCAACACAGAGAGCCTGTTGATCAAGATGAGGTCTTCTCACTCTCAAAGGGTTTATCTTTGTCTTTATGAATTTGCTGTTATATCTCTTCTCTTAGGGCTAAAAGTTCCACTACTTAACAGCTAAGTTGCAAGTCAACTTGTTAAATTCCTGGGTACAATTTTTTGTCTGGAATGATGCATAGGAGGCTTCAACAGCCTCTGCATGTTCATTTGGTTTTATACCTTCTAAATGATTCAGCAATATTGAGATTGACCTATTTAATTGTCATCAATAAATTTTCTTCCTTCAGAAATTCTGTTGAATTACATCTTTCACATGGGTTTTTACATTATGTTTTCAAATTTACTTATGCAACTTTGGCAACTGATCCACTCTAGAACAAGGATGTTGGCTGCATCAATAAGCAGGCTCTTGAAACAATACGAGAAAATGTTCATGATCAAGGCCATACATGTCTATCATATAAATATTTCACTCTATCAACAGATCTCTCAGTGGCTATCCTGACTTTGTCTAGATGCTCCTTTCTACCACCCCAAACCCATTCCTTCACCACAGCCTGCCTTCTTATAAATGGAATCGGGAGAAAAAACTGTTGTTAGTTGTGTACTTTGTGTAGAAACTGAAACCTACCATGCACTAATTACATTGCAGATACAAAATAATTTATAAGGCTTTATACTGTGCAATCTTACTACCAGCCCGAATGCTTCTCACCGTGAAACATTGGGTTGGATTTCAGCATCTTCTTTGCCAAATTGCGGATATCCTCTCTGCTGGATTCCATTGATATCCGTTGAAGCTCTTGCAATCCTCCACTGGATGTAAAATCCTTGGCATTGTCCACTGCAAGAGGCAGCAGATTAAGTTGTATTAGAAGT
Organism: Heritiera littoralis; assembly: GCA_031772115.1. Lineage (NCBI taxonomy): Eukaryota > Viridiplantae > Streptophyta > Magnoliopsida > Malvales > Malvaceae > Heritiera > Heritiera littoralis. The sequence continues at coordinate 1,393,799 of JAPDPK010000151.1, read as the reverse complement.
AACTGATAAGTGTCAGCAATGGAAAAATGACTGAACCTTAAGTTTATAATCCAAGAATTATAAAAAAAGGCTCGACTTTGGGAGTCTAACAGGCAGAGTGGATTACAGATTATTACTGAAAGATTTCTTATTTGGTGGTTTCATGTTGGATATTTACCAAAACCCAGCATTCCACAAGTGCACACACGTGAAGGAAAACAAAAGGCATGTCAGAGGTCACAAAAGAAAGAGAATTGTGCAGTTTGCAAGACACCCAATCTGAAGTATCCGGTAGGCATTTCCATAGGAATCATAGACTAGAGTTTTATCCTAAATTTTGATGAGTGCCTATAACTTATACTGCCTGCTGCCATTTCACTAAGAATTGAAGTTAATCTCCCATAGATGACCACTGTTTTAATTTTGACAATTTTCGATGAATAATAAAGTTAAAATCTTCTATTTGTTTTAACAAGCTCCTATCTTATTTAGTTAATTCTTGAAAATATATAATTATTTTCCATGATTTTTGCAAATACAGCATTGGTTCATCATTTCTAAATTAAATCAGATTCAAAATGTTGTCATGTATAGAATTCTCAACCCTAAGACTTCATTTACCATTTTGTGCTAAATGACAGAGGGCCAGCTCAACGTGACGTCTGGTTGAAGCTGATGCTGTGTTACAGTTGGCTATCAACCATTCAAGTGCACCATCTTCCATTAGAAGTGAACGGCCTTTGCGATGTCCTGCAGCAACCAAAGTTCATTAGAATTGTGAGGAGAGAAGATGAATATCTACAACATAGAAGGACATGGATGAACCTTGAACAATTGCTCGGGATTCACATTTAGCAAAGTTAGCCATTCCTCTAGCAACCTGAGCAATCACATCACTATGCCCTGATATAACCATTTCCAACAATGCCTTGATGCCTGTGTCTTCTTTTAGCATTGCGTGTAGTTTTTCTGTTGAACAATAAAAAAATTCAAATTGAACACAAATCAACATGATGATTCACTTCCCTTTTCAATAAGATCTGCTTTCTTAATTTGGATATCAGGGACATAGTGAAATATAATTCACGAAGAAGTTACCAATGCTTAAAAAATAAAAGCATTTCAGTATTAAGCAAATGAATTCCACAGTAGAACTACAATTTGAACAAATGGATTCTAAGCCAGGTGGTACTCACCAACCAGTTAAAGCGTCAGCTCTAGGCAAAGATCAAATATTCAAGCCTTTGTAACAGCTAGACACACTAACTTACCAACAATCCCCTTACCTCCCAAAAAAAAAAAAAAAAATTTTCGCACCAGTGCACCAGAAAAAGGAGAAAGGCTTACCATTTCCACATAAATTGGCAAGTGCCCCAGCTACCATTCTAAGAGTTTGTGGATCATCTGTTTTGGAAGCTGTCTTTGCTAGTAACTGAGCACCTCCTCTGCTCATTATTAGGCCTTGATTCATCTCTGAAAATGATATGGAAATAAATTAATCTAGTGCGTCTCTGATACATCATGGAGGAGTTAAAGGTAGTTATTTATTAAAGAAAAAAGAAAACTTGTGGGTTGCGTGTGGTAATTGTCCCAAAATTTTGTTCATCCATAAAGGAATCAGGATACACCAGATTCTCCTGAGATTTACATGTAAAGATATTTCCAGGAATGACAGCAGTGAATGGTGATACTCAATTCACAACATATGAGAGAAGTAACATATTTTGCTGACATAAATCTAATATTATGAGCCATTAGCAAGAGAAAAATCATGATGATGAGCAGGTTTGCACGGACTAGATATGTTTGTGCGCTAATTCTTTGTATGACAATGTGTCACCATGTAAGAGTTAAAAAAAATGATGTGGAACTTTTTTGGAAAAAAGAAAGGAGATTGAATCCATCATAGATAACCATTAGCCAGATTCAGAGCACATATGCCAATGGAAGACTGAAAGTCAGATACCATTCATTGCCAAATTGGCAACAGCCCCAGAAGCCACTCTAAGTACGGTAGCATTTTGAGATGATCTCAACATTGAAAGCAGAGCATCTAAGCCGCCTTCCTCCACAATCTTGTCCTGGTTAGCATCTGTAGAATATAAACCTTTAATCAATAACAATTGTTCAATCTGAGAGAGATGATATAAACTTTCAAAGCAAAGAAGGAACAATGGATGTAGAGATGGAAAAGAGATAGAAAAATAGCTCTGCAGTAAAATCAATCCAAAAACACAAAATTTCATCATAAGATTGTCCGCCCATGGTGGGAAAGAATGCAACAGTTAATTCAAATCCAGCCAGAAGGCATATTGTACTCCACCTTCAGCAGCAAGATTGGCTATCACTTTCACAGCATGGATTTGCACGTCTGAGTCTTCAGAAGTTAACAACTGTATTATCTTTTGAAGTCCAACTGAATTTAAGAACCAAAAAACATGTAATTCAATATTGCTCGTTGATTAGGAGAAATATTTTGATAATATATGGTTTTATTATAGCAGAAGTCTTGCCTTCTTCACATATCTTTGCAATTGTAGCCCTCTGAGCAGATTGTGTTTCCCTTAATGAGCCTGACTTATTGAAACTCGCTGAGGTCCCCAACACTGAAGTTCCTCTTACATTTTCCTTCATATATGATTTCCTTTCCTGTGAAACTTGATAGTAAGACCATAAAGCAATAAGAATGAATGCGAAGTAAAAAAGGTGCAAACAACTTACCTCAAAATCTTTAACACCATCATGTGCACTTTTTTTAAGCTTTACCAGCTCATGTTCAATGGCCTTCCTCTGCTTCTCCTCTGCTGACAGTTTTTCTTGCACGGCATAAAGCTCTTCACTAATTGTTTCCTATAGAATACCAATTTATTTGGGGGAAAAAAGAATAAGTGTAAAACACCAACATTGACAGTCCCTTTAGTTCGGAACTGCTGGATGCCTGTTGTCCAAACAAACTTGAACTAAAAGTTATATGTGCAAGCATGTGTGCACATATTTACATGCAAGCACACCAGTCATACCTTCTCTTGAATCTGATCTTTAAATTCTGTTTTAAGGGATTGTAGTTCATTTACAGTAGATTCATGAAGCTGATACATTTCTTGTAACTTAGATCTCAGTTCACTGATTTCTTCCTGCCCCTAGGTTTCACAATAAAACAAGAGAATAGTTCATAAAAAAGTTCAGAGAGTCAGTGAATCACTTCTAATGAAGCCAGAAAATTATCAGCAGAAGAATAATGGAAGGAAAAGGCATTTCAGGAATGTTTAACTGCTCAAAAAGACTAGACTGCTATTAGTACTACAAACATGCAACAAAGACATCAAGATAAATTCGTGCAATTAACAACAGAATGAAGCCTCTGACTCTATCATAGGGCTAAAAACAAATTCATATGTGAATCTATTTTATCTACAAACAGAGCCTACTGAAGTTTAACGTAAAAAAAAAAAAAAATGGCAGCCAAACTGGAAACATAGAATATTGGCACCGTTAGCTCTTTTAGCTTGACATCATGTGTTTTCAACCATGCTCTATCATATTACACCCTAATGACTAAAGAAAAGTTTCAGCTCTTGACATAGGGCCCCTGATTGAAGAGTGTTCCCAAGTGGGGTGGAAAATAAGCCACACCATACAGATTGCAGACTTCAGAATGGGAATAAATGAACAATAAAAGCTAGCAAGTCTTCTTTGAAATTTCATATATATAGAATCAGAGATCCTTATAACCATATATGTCCAAAAGTTAAGATGCCTCAATTTTCCTAAATATATTTATAACCATTCTGAAGACACCAAATTCATCAGGAAACACAACTTACACTGCCATTCGCATTTTACAAGGCCACTACATCCGATTGGCCCTGCATAACAGTTAGGAAATTTTTTAAATTATTTTCCAGAAGATATTGTTGGGTAAAGGCTCATTTCCATGGAAAATCAAGAGAATATCCTCTTTACTAATTCCCTATTCAACAGACATGCTCTATAGGAACGATTACCCAACAATATCTGAGTCTGACTAAAAGAGGAAGCAATGATTACCCATAAGTTCTATAGGAATCAATTTTACCAAGATAAAGGTTATCTATTTCTATGTAGCATGAATCAAACACTCAACTCTTCAGTTCCTATCAGAAGCACTACGGTTCCTTCAATTCTTATGCAACATCACATTGACTAAAATAACTGTTAAAACAATGACAATAAAATTAAAACATGAACAGGGCCGGGAAGGGAAGAGAGTAAAAACAAAATTTTTTTCTTATAGCAATTAGAAGTATGGAAATATTTAAAAGAAAAAAACAAAAAGATCATTTCAAATTTTACATAGCAAAATTTGTGGGAGAAGCTTAACCTGCATTGAGTTTTGATAATCTGTCAGAAGCTTGTTTGCCAAATCCAGTTGTTCTTGTGCAGCTTCAAACCTGGTGTGCTCATGTTCTAGCTGCTTAGTTAACTCCATTATTTTCTTTTCATACATCTGAGTAGTGTCAGCAAGAGCCTTCTGATATTTAGAAATCTCCATCTCATGTTGCTAGTAGCAATAAGAATATACAATTAGGCTTCATACATAAATAATCTTACAAAATAGAAGTAAAGGAATCAGTGAAAAAAATAGTAATAATTAACACAAAGAAGAGATGAAGATGTGAGGACTAGGAACTTTTCCAATAATCAGAGGACAAACTACTAACCTGAACTAATTTTTTATGGTCACCTGATAGCCTTTTCATTGCATTTAACTGTTCTTCAGCATTGTCAGACCGGGCACGCTCAACTTCTATCTGCTTGATTAACTCAGCTATCTTTTTCTCATACATCTGAGTGGTATCAGCCAGTACTTTCTGATATGTAGAATTTTCAAGCTGGTGTTGCTACTAACAATTAAAAGAACAAAATAAATACTTTTTTTTTCAATAATTGAAAAAAAAAGCATAAATACTTATGTAGAGAGGACAAAATGGGGGTTTGGGGGGGTTATATTGACTGCAGTTACATACACCAATGATATAGTTTAAGTTTAAACTAATACAAAAAATTAAGATTCTAGAATTATATGGTAATGCTTTTGTCAGTATATTTTGCTCAATTGTGCATTTGCATCCTTAGAATTAATATTGAGCAAGTTTTATCCATTTAAAAAGTTTGAGCATCCTGTCAACCAGAGCCTTCCAAGACTGAAGCCATTGCATAAAATATTTCAGTCATAATCATGAATTCAGGTGTAAATTTCTATGCTCATATCATATGCTCACCAACACAATAAATATCTACAGTCTAAATGGAATAGATTTGAACCTCTCAGCGGCATCACTCCTTTATTTGGCCTTTTTGATAACCTTGAACTTGCTATGTACAAGAACACTAAGACAAGGGTTTTTCCTGTATTCTTTTAATTTCCACAAAGCATTTGATTTAACATGAAATAGATACAATAAGACCTAAGTTGCAAGATTTTAATTTTATAAGTTCAACATATGCACAAAAGGTTCTTATAATTTATAAAAGTTCAGTAAGAAAAATTAAAGGTTAAAGTTAGGAACTCTGATGAATTATAAAATACAGGACAATTATCTCACACACACACACATATGCGAAGACGGTATAATCATGATTCATTCCTAAGTCAAAGCGGTTTGCACGTACTACTGATCAAGATTCTAGGTACAAAGTTGAAGAAAGGCTACTCTTAAAGACCATAACATTACTAGAAAGGCTTTTATAGAAAAAAAAATCCACCAGAATGCTACCAGCAAGAAAATTTTTAGCTTATTAACCAAACACCCCAAAGACTTGCTTGGAACATATAACCTAAACATAAATAGAAAAACAGCCACAGCAAATTTTCACCAAACAGAATTACCTTGCTCTGTTTTAAACTCATTTCTAGATCCGCAATTTTATCTTGCATCAGAGAGTTGTGCTCTTTCTGGCAGATTAATTCAGCTAAAATGTCTTTCATATCGAATTCCAAGCGAGAATTTTCCTTCTCTAAAAGCTGCAAAACAATATTATATATTAGAAATTTTAAAGAAAAAAAAAACTATATCAACACTTGGATTCATATAAGATTCAAACAGGACAGGCTGATAATGTGATTTTAAAAAATAGAAGGTTAGAAATAAACAAGGAAAGAAATTTCAGAGCAAGAATTAATTATAATTAGAAAATAGAACAGGAGAGCAAACTACCTCAGACCTTGTGACTAGATTCTTTCTTGTCTGACAAAAAGAATCTTGACATTCGTGCAGTTGTTTTTCCAAATTATACCTGTCCCTCTCCCTCAGCTTCTGTTGCCTGTCAATGTCTGCAGTAAGATGGTCTACTTGAGCCTCAAGCTTCCGGCATAAACTTTCATAATCAAACTCTTCTTTAAGCTTTACCACATTTACAATTTTCATTGCCTGCAAAAACAAGATATCAGGCTGCCTCATGAAGAAGATAATATAATATAAACAGGGTGCATTTGTTCATCAACATTTATGATACAAGCATTTTGCTATATGCATGCGCACATAGATGCATGTAGTATGTACAATATATATACATATTAAATAGCAATGTTGGCCATTTCTAAAATATAGAATCGCACCTCAGCTTTGACACACCCTAGCTTTTCATTTTACTAATGTTTAGTCATGTGGCATAAGGTTTGGTTGTCTCCAAAAAGTAGGGAACTGATACCCTATCTAACCAATAAGTAGCAGGACAATTCAACTTGTTTTGCCTGTTAGAATATTTCCAAACTTAATTAACTGCTATAGGGGATTCTCACTGATATCCTGTCAACATTATTCTTAGTCAGCTCACAGGAGAAGGTATAAACCCTCAGAAGCTATATCCTTGCGCAATTTAGTTAATAATGCATGGCAATGATTTACTCATAAGACCAACTGCAACATCTTCCTACAACTATGACCAATTATATTCATTTCTGTTGTATAAAGCAATGCAGTGCCTTTTCTATTCAATCAAAGAAGAAGAAAACAGTATCCAGTAAAGCAAGCCTACTCCAACTATTTACAGCTGAGTGGAAATCTAAAAAACCAGGAAGAATTCTAACATTGAAAAATCCAGAATATATGTCACATGTACCAAAGCATAAAGAAGGTTAAAATGCCATAGCAAAGAAAAAAAGGGGGAAAGAGAGGTTCGTCAATAATTAGACAATAATATTGCATGTATTTGACAAGAGAATTCCTAAACTTCTAAATCACAATATTCTTCATGTACTCACCCTCTGCCCAAACATTATTGTGCTAGTGGTCTCTGCATGATGTCGTGAAGATGGCCCAATTGTTATTATAAGTGAAGTCCTTGCAGAGCCTATTCATTTACAGATGAATCTCATAAGAATATTAGAATATAAAACCAAAAACCATATTAGCATAAAATTGACTAATAATGCATACAGAATGTGCTTACTTATGAACATAAGTGTCCGCTGTGCATATTGAAAAAAGTAATTTAGAATATAGAGGAGCACATCAAGGTATAAACATATTAACTAATAAAAGCTATATATATATATATATATATATATTGAACTATTGCAATACTACAGAAAAACATAGAAACAGTAGTATTAGTGTGACAGATGATAGACATCACTGATTGAGTGCCCTATTCAAAAACTTCATGTTTTGATAAAGGTATTACGGGAAATAAAAGACAGAGCATAAAGTAAAAAGAGTTCCATACTAACCTCCAAAAGAATCACGAAGTAATCTTGTAAGTTTAGAATCCCTCGTAGGTATATGTGGACTGTTCTCAGCTAATGCATTTATGCATTTGCCCAGAGAAGTTAGAGAGAGATTAATAAACTTAGCCTCTTCAAGCAATAGGCCTTCACTGCCTACATCATGGGTAAACACAGTTATGCAAGTTTGTGAAGGACGATTTAAAAAAATAATGCTCCTACATTCAGTTGTTTAACACTCAAAAGAAACAAGAGATTTTCAAACCCATTATATAAAACTGTCAGTCTAGGAAGAAAACACACACGGAAACTGAGTATAATGCATTGTACAAAATAAAACAAAAAAGTTAATGGCAAGATGTGTTCAAAGTATACATTTAATCCTCTAAGTGTAAAATATCAACCATCAAGAACATACCGGATTTGTCTAATCTTTCAGACCCTGCAAGATCCACAATTAGCAACTTGCTTTTCCTAACCACAGGTAAATTGCTTCTTGTTTTCTTATCTTGAGAGCTAATATCATCTTCCATTTTTCCAGGGACAGACCTCCGGATAGAAACCTACCAGATAAATGAGTTCAGGATCCTACTTATACTTTTTCTTAATCTTCTTTTTCATTTTTCCCCCTTTTTTTTTGTTGACATTAAAAACATTGTTAAAATAGACAATGCAAAATTAAAGGCAACATTAATGAAGAGAGTCTCAACTTCTAATGCACACCTACCATTAGAATTGCATGGCTACGTGAAGATTCTGTATTTAGCTTTGTATTAGCTGCATGACGATTAGCCTCACCAATTTGCAGTAGCTCTAGAAAATGATCTACATCTCGAATCTTAACTGTAAGAGCACCAGGTAATGACACTTCCCCAGTCTTCGGGTCCTCATTAATGGGGATATTTGTCTTTTCTGGTGCAAGCAAATCTTGTATAGATTCCATATACAACTGGATTAAAAAAATTAAAAATAGTAAATTAAAAAGAGCATCATCCATCTGAAAAATTATCAGTATGACTGGAGTGAACACATTTAATAACAGCTTAAAGATGTCACCCATGAAAAAGCTAACCAATCACTGCTTAAACAATCTGGTAACATATATGGTCTAGAGATAAAAATTAGTTTGGTCGCATGTTACGGGAGTCTACATATCCATGTTTGACTACTAAATGAAAGTGAGCAGATCTGTGTCTCCATGATTGAGTACTAAAAGATAACTGGGAAATAAAGGACTAATGCAGATACAAGCTTTGATCCAAACAACATTCATCTACTGTGCCATCCTCTAAAACTCCTGAGGAGATGCATTTTTCTCCACAAGCTTTGACACCACATATATGGCCATTTTAGTATCACCATAAAGGCAAACAAGGTGTAGTAGGGTTCTTCACCCAATTAGTTTTTCTTTTGAATTTACAAGCTTTCCTAGAAACTTACTAGTTGTAAACTTCACAAACTTTTTACTGCAATATGAACTGTTTTCTGATGTAGATACCAATCAACCAGCAAACTCAATCTAGCAACTGCTTGCCATTTGGATCAACACAAGGACTTCAATGTACTGTGTTTTCAGTTGATGTTGAGATATTATAGATGATGCAGGCAGAAATTGACTTAAAAATATAGGGTTCTTAGCATTGACGTTTAAGAGCAAAATGGGGTTCAAACTTTTCTTTTCATCAATTTTAGAAAGTCATTTTCATTCACATTTTAGGGCTTTTGGTTTTGAAGCCTGGTAGCTGAAAAGTTTCCGTCTTCTCTTAATTAATGTTGCTTGCTACTTCTTTGCTATTCACAAATCTCAGTAGACTAGATCATGTTTCTCTGTATATCACTATTATTTGTTTGTTTTCCTTCTGCATAACTTCCATCTGGCCAAAATTCAACTCAAAAGTCAAAACAACAAACCAAACCATGCCTATCGAGGAGATAAAACAACCAACAATAAATATTTCTCAAACTAATATACAGTTATTGGTTGTGGAAGAAAACACACCTCAACAGTAAATTTAAACTAGAACCATGACACAAGTGCCTACAAGCAAACATGCCCCTAGAAACGGAAGAATGCAATATGAATCTTACCTGCAAATAAGAGACTTCCACAGTGTCAGAAGCAATGGATATGTTGGCCACTATGTCCTCTAGAGCTCTAACCATAATACCACGTTCAGATGCATCATCTTTACCAATTCTGCCAAGCGTAAAAGTTTTGCCACTGCCTGTTTGACCATAAGCCATAACCGTCCCATTATATCCACTCAAAACACTCTGCAAAAACGTATAAAATCAACCAAAATGATAAATATCAAATCAAACTTGAAACCAAACAATCTCAGGAGGAGGAAATGGTGGCTTTGAAGCCACCAATTATAAACTGAAAATGCACACATAATTAGGTGGATTAAGTCACATGCATGGAGCTTTCAAGAATGAACATGTAATCAGTATCAGTCAATAGAATTGGTATGTAGTCAAATCTGCAAGTTGGAAAGAAGTCTACTGCTTATGATATTTCTCACTCACCTCAACTACAGGTTTTGCTACCACTTCATAAACACGATTCTGAGAAGCAGTTTCTGTGAATACTTCGTCAAATTTGTAAGATTCAGAACTCCAGTTGTTTTTTCGCAACTTTAACCGCTTCAGCTACATTAAACCAAAAAAGGAAAAATCTAAGAATCCTGTGGATGCCCAACATGGGGAGTCCAGAAAATTGCAAAACAATATAAATGTGGAAGGATAGGACCTAACTTTTTTTTTTTTGAGATAAGGTAGGACCCAACTTAATTATGATAAAACCATGAAACTGTGCTATGAACCAGAAGTAAACATGCTTTGATAATTTACAACACCAAGAAAAAAGCCTTACGAATTTGTTAATAGACCTATAAATTACCTCTGGCTGCAATTCAACACAGTCAGCAAAATCAGCATCTGAAAGAAGATCCTCAGCGTTTCTTGGTCGAAGTCTGATAGCAACTCTCACCCTTTCAGGATCTGTGAACCAATTTCAGAATCAAGGAAATTTCAAAAAGATACTTTAATCAAATGAAAGCTAGTAACCAGAAAAAAGATAGCAGGTTTCACTCATTCAATAAAGCAAAAACTTTTTCTATAAAGCCCATGTCTTAAAGTCCTCTTTGCTAAAAATTTAGCCATGCTTAAACAAATAATCATCCAAATCTATCATTATAAAAATGAAAATCAATATCTTCCAATAATTCCAACGTGCAAACCGCCAGAAAGGATTCAGAGAAATTAATTTCCAAGAACTGTCCCTGACAAATGCTAATGAAATCTTAAACTAAAAGCATTTTTTCCCTTATTTAAGTTTCCAAACTGAAACCAAAAGATATTGTAGACTTTAAACCCAAAAGACCCTTTGAATTCATAATTGTTTGACTTTGAATTCATAATTGTTTGGACATAACTCTCCTTAAGATGAACCAAAGTTCCTACCAGAAAGCATAATCATTAAGCTGAAGAGAAATGTTGGTCGTCCAATTTCACATTTCATCCATGATAGACTTGAAAACATCCAAGTTGACTCCCAAAGTTCACCTTTTTTAGACTGGTTTCATTCCATCGTTTGTTCACTTCTAAAAATATGATATGGTTCCCACATTTTTCATATTACCTCTCAAAACCTTTTTTTTCAACAAATGAGGAAGGCCAAGACCAAGAGGGAAAAAAGAAGTAGCCCATCTATTTTTCCCCTGCTTTATGATTTGACAACGAAAATATGCTTAAGAGAAAAAATTTTGATCAAACAAGCATAAAACCACAAATAAATAAACAGTATTATCATTCTACAAAAGTCAAAATGAAACTCGAGAATAAACCCATTTTAGCAAGGCAAAAACAAAACTTTACCCAGAAGCAAGTAAAATGATACCAAAAAAAAAATGAAAACTTCATATAAAAAAAGAAAAAGAAAAAGAAGGCAGAGAGGGGAAGAAAACCATTTTCATCCTCAAAGTCCCTCGAGTGTGAACGAGAAGTTGGAGTAACTGAACGTCTAGAAGAAGAAGAGGGAGGAGGTCTGGCGTCGTTTGAGCGGAGAGACTGTTGCCCATTATTTAAGCTTCTTGTTAATAAATTCCCACCATGGCTAAGAGCCTGTTGTTGCTGGGTAATTCTTTGCCTTTCAGCCCGTTGTGCTGGTCTCAAACCAGAACTTGTTGTAGCCATTGTCAGAGAGTGAACGAAAAAAGAAAGTCTGAAACTGGGTTTTGCTAAAAAGTTTTGGTTTTCAAAGAGTGAAAACCCCAACAAAATGAAATGGTTTTCTTGGTTTCTGTCAAGCCCGTGTTTGGAAAGCAGTTGAGGCCGGCACGATACAAGGAAAGAAATAAATGAAAAGGGAAAATGTGAAGAAAAAAAAAATGGGGTTCCCGCGTTATTGGTTAGTGGGTAGTTTGTTCTGTTGCTTGTGAGAAAACGTCTATGGAAATGGAACAGGAGCCGGCAGCAAAGCACAGCAGATTCATATGGCTTTAAGGAAATCTTCTTCTTTCAAAAGAGGGTGCGTCACCATTGTTGTTACTTTTTGAATTTCAAAAGGCTCTGAATTTGAGAGCAATTCTTTTTACCAAAACAGAAATAAGCCTTTTTCATTGTTTTTTTTAATTAATCAATTGAGTAAAAATACTGTAAAGAAATGTTTAATTGATTTAAGTAAGAAATTCGTATTGCTTTCATGATTTTGATCGTTTCCTACAAATATAGTGATATTATACATCCACTTTACTTTTTATCATTTTTTTTTAATTCAAAGTTTAATATCAAAGAATAACTAAACTGTAATTCAGTATCGATTTCAATGATAATGTTTTTATTTGTAAGATATTGAAGTTATATAAATTTGAAATTTAATTTTATTATTTGTATTTTTTAAACAAAATTTTCAGTATTTGCATTTTTTTCAAATATAGTTTTTATTGTATAAAAATATTAAGATCATTTAATTTTACAGGTTTGAGATTTCCTTAAGCTGTTTAATCTCTCAATTTTAATATTCTAAAAAAAAATTTTTTTTTATAGTTCAAGATAACGAATGGAGTTGTTTGAGTTTAAACTCAAGTCATGAAACATGACACAATTTTTTTTAATTACTGTATCAATAATAAATCTAACAATTTCAAACACAATACAAATAAAGCACACAAAATTGATGCGAGCTAAAATTTTAAAATATATATATATATAAATATAGCAAAAAGACAAAGAACAAACCCAAAACATTGACACAAAATTTGTATATTTTATATCATATAAATATGATTTTAAATAATAAGGGCAAGAATTATATAGATGAGTTGTTAAATTTAATATTAAAGGAATTGTTGGCACAAAATTTTCAATCATTAAATTAATTTCATCCCAATCTCATAGAATCTATAAATGCTTAAACATACAAATCGATAATTGAAAGTGAAAAAACTATGAAGGTCATGGCATTGGCATCAGAATTGGAAATTTCTTTTTTTTTTCATTGGCCCATCAATAAAAATCCTTCATTGGCTACGGGTTCCACAATCTCATATCAGCTCACGGGTCCTTCTATTCCATCTTCTTACTCAAAATTTTTTCAGGTTGAATTCTCTTATTATTATTTTTTTCAAATCACAAGATGTATTATTCATATTATTATTTTCTTCAAATCACAAGATGTATTATTCATATTACAGTGAGTATGAAATTATTTTTTGCTTTATTATTATTTATAATATTATTTGTTTAATTCTTTGCAATATATTCACCATCATTTTAGCAATTAATTGTGAACATCAAACATTTGAATGATCATAAAAAGTTAATGTGAAAAAATATTAAAAGAGAAGAAAATTCGATTTTTTTTCAATAAGAATATGAGAAAAAAGATAAAATGAGAAATGAAGATATTCGCAAAAGAATTGAGAGGCACCTATCGAAGATAATATGAGTTAAAATCGTTTACGTTAGTTTGGACACGCATGACGTAGATTTATGGACACTCCTGTTAGAAGAATGGAGACTATAAATGATATACAAAAAGTCAGGATGAGGAGAAGACCAAAGAAAACTTGAAAAAAAGTAATTCATAAAAATATAACGGAACGAGAGTTAAAAGAATAAATTGCTTTAAATAGGAATGAGTGGAAGAGGAGACTCAAAAGAACTCATGTTGACGATTTAGCGCAAAGTCATATATTGATTCATATAACTATCTCAGAATTGAGATAAAGGTTCTGATGATAATGTTCATAATGAAAAACAAGTGATTAGTACATTGATCAATAAATTTAAAATTTTAGTATTTATTAATAAAACACAAGACTATTAAATTTAAAATAAATTTTTAATCTAATAAATGTCGTTAATTTTATTTTAAAATTTGAATTCAAAACATTTACCATAAAATCTTAAATTTTTAATTATTTACGTTTTTTTTATAGAATGTTAGAGTTTTATTTGAGTCGAACCGACAACTTTAATGAAGATATGGTCATTACAAAATTACTTTGGACAATTAAACCGTTGGAATTATTGTCTGCTTGCATTGCATTTATTGATGACTTGTTTGTTCATTGTTCACGGACAGACACAGAGTTGACTCATTGAACTTGCGTTTCACCCTCACTTCCACATAAAAACGGTGTAACATGTACCAGTTTCTTCTCCCTTTTTACTCAAGTCCCAAAAATGCTGTTCATTTCCTTTATTATATTGTATGAAAAAACTTTTCATTATGTTTTAGATTATTCACGGAAGACTTAATGTAAAAGTTTTATTTTAATCAGTATATTCGAAAAAAAAAATTCATAGATCATCGATAGAGTTAAAAAAACTTTGTTAATCGTGCATAAAAAAATTCACATGTTTTGATTTTAATGTTGAGTATTGATTGAAATAGTAATATTTTGATTTTTAAAATATATGAAATTTATAAGTTTGAAATTCGAAATTTAGAACATGTTGTTTTTCTTTTGATAAACTTTAATCCAAAAAAATATTAAATTATTGTTGAAGGATTGATGTTTGTTGGTTGTCCAAAATGTTGGTGAGAAGTGAGGAAATTAGGATATTCTTTCAAATCAAAATTGGTATGTACCTTTGCTTTAACTATCAAACATGAAAAAGGTTAGTGAAAGCGCACCATAATTGAACTTTTTCTTTTCATTTTCTATAATATTTTTCATGTATTCTATGTTATCTTATATCCGAGGTGTTGAAAACATACAACAAAGAAAGACACCCCAAGTTCTTTTTTGTCACATAATGGCCAAAAAAAAAGGTTGTTTTATCACATGGATGCCATGTTCATGTTGCAAATAATGTTTTGAAAATTGTCTTAGTATTCTTATAAAAATTCCAATATAAGATATTCCTAAGGAGATATATAACATATGATTGAGTCCTAATTATCTTTTTTTTTTTTTGCCAATTTACTTGCTTTTGTTGTTCATCTACCACATCATGAATTAATTTGAGTTGGTTATATATACATAAAGAAAAAATTACTCTCGTATTTCATAAATTTCATTTTGTAATTCTATCTTTAAAAAAATTATTTTCTTATATCGTAAATTTCATCTTATTTATTTTAAAATTTGAATTTGACAGCTCAAAATTAATGACTATACATGTGTCTATTCGAGACACATTTTTTATACTAAATTTATAACACCCACTTTATTAGTTAAAAAAAAGTTTTTTTAAAAGAAAAAAATGTTTTTTAACATAAAATACTACTTAAAAATGTAAGTAGTTTTTTTAAAAATAAAAAACATAAATATCTTTAATTTTATTTCATTATTACAACTTTAATTTAAATTGTGATATAATTTTTACAATTAGATTAATGTCTGATTAATTCGTGCCATCAATACAGTCAAACATTTTATTATTATAGTCAACAAAGACAAATATATAGTTAGGTAGGTTTAGCAAAATTTAATCTTGACCAATAATCTTTTAACATAATGGTTTAAAAAAAATTTATAACAGATTATAAAACATTTTTTTTGCACAATAAAACTTAAATTTGAATGTAAACAATTCCAATTATCACCTCGAATTATTGAAAAAGTATAATTTAATCTTGGGACCCTTATTTTTCCCATTATTCCTATTAGGTTCCAACTGTGCTGTCAATCTCAAAATCATCGGCTGCTTTGGCTTCTCTTGAACAACCCCATGTGTTCCTCAGTCCTATGCATGTACATTTTTTTTTTATAATTTTCCAAGGGTACTGTCACGTCTTCGTCCAAAATATATGTTTTCTCCGAAGGAAAAAGCTGAAAGCGACAAGATTAAGCAAAACCAACCATCTTTATTTTCCAAAAGTATTGCTTCACGAGATTTATAGAATGTCTCAAGAAAACAGGATCATTTAATGTTAAATCATCAGTCGTTCATGTAATATTATGTTTAGATGAAAATTTTATTTTGATACATGTGATTTTGATTTCGAGTGACAATATGGGAGAATATTTTTTTTTTTATAAAACCAAACCGTCATCTCTCAATTTAAAATTTAAATTTAATATTAATGGATATATGAAATGGTAACATACTTATTACATGTTATGAAATTTATATGTATGAATTAAAGTCTATCATGTGATTTATGCAAAAAAAAATTTTTTGTTATAAGAGGAATATTAAATAACTGGAGATAGAAGTGTTTGGATTCGAACCCAAGACGATTAATGAAAAATTCTGCATAATACACGAAAACAACAAATTTATCATGAAAAAAAAGTAACAACGATGAAAATAATGTTGATTTTGATGTATATTTATGTCAAATTTTATAAAAAAAAAATATTGAAATTTAAACTGAATTAATAATGGTTATATCATCTAGTCAACAAATTCTTCAAGCTTAATGGATATGAGATATTTTTTTTTCAGTGTCAACAAGCAAAATTGCAAATTTGTTCTTTTTCTTTAAATTTTTTTTTTGATATATTGAAAACTTTTGCCGACTTGTAGTTACATTTTCTAGAAGAAAATAGGAAATGAATAGTTTTGCTCTTTAGACCATGTCAATGTCATACCTCCAGATGTTTGGATTTCCTTTTTCTTAATTTTTTAATTCCTTGAGATGAGTTGGATATTGTCAGAATCAAAGATTGCTTTGCTTTGCTTTGCTTTTCTGTCTGTATTTGTTGTAGTCATTCGGCAGGCAAATAATGGAAGTCTCCTTATCATACGCAAGCTGGAATGAAAACTATTTTTTCCCCCCACAAAATTTCCGACTCCTTTTATGAGACACAGCAATCGGCAACACCAAGTTGTATGAACAGTCTAGATTTTTTCAACTGCTGTGAACTTTTGGATTCTAGGCTTTATCACCTATTATGAAACATGCAGTTGTCACAAGATTGGGCTCAGCTCCACAGACAGTAAATATATCGGGCCCAAACATAGTCCCTATCATCAGAATTCAGAAGAGTTTTGCAGTTAACCAACGCCTTCGTGGCTTTTCACGACTTACATAAATATTCCGGTCATGGAGTTGGAGGTAGGAGAAGACTGGTCAGTGGAACTCACTTGCGCAGAGAGGTCTTCTTCCTCTATTTGTCCAAGGATGAATTCTCGTCAAGAAAATCAAAGATTACAAATCAGATTGTTAGACATACTGTCTGAAATATCTTTAAAATTTGCTTGAATCTTATCTCCTTTCCGGATGATAAGCATTTAAGATCTTCCTCCAATACACATGATTTTACCATTCAGAACTAGTAATTCAAGAACTAGGACTTTTTTCTGAAGAAAAAGATGCGGTTTGCCTGCAAAACATCCAATGCAATGAGAAATAATGAAGTCAACTCAGAGGCAGGCGGCAGCCCATACATTGTTTCCGTCAAGGGTTCAGTTCCCACACTATCGAAATGAGTGACTTGAAGGCTGTGTAACATCTGACTCGAGTCTCTCCCATGGACCAAAGAAAATGTAGATACTGCCACTGAAGCTGTGACCTTACTAACTCTTCCAACCCATTGCCAGAAGGTCGCTCTGTTTTAGCTTAACATGCTTCCCTAGCCTGCATTTTACAACACATTCATCACAATATATTATGTGCAGATGCAAATAAAATGGAATTTAATTTATAGGATACTCCATGCACAAACTACAGCTGGCATTAGCAGACAAAACCAAAAACTATCTTAATAAAAACAGGGTGCATCAAAGGTGACTAATTGGAATTCCAAGCTAATTGTCACAAGGTTTTAAGTTTTAAGGATCCACAAAGCTTCTCTGCAGAAACTGGTTATGGTAAGCTTTAAAACCTTGCATATTAACTTATAACAGACTAAAGCAGCATCCTCTGGATCACCTGTCTAAGAAAAGGCAAGGTACTTTCTGATTAAAAACATGGTTTATGCTTTATATTAAAATATGATGGATTAAATCAAAGGAAAAAACTGTTTTTGCTCAAATTGAAAATAATTTTAAAAATAGAAAAA
This sequence comes from Heritiera littoralis, assembly GCA_031772115.1. Lineage (NCBI taxonomy): Eukaryota > Viridiplantae > Streptophyta > Magnoliopsida > Malvales > Malvaceae > Heritiera > Heritiera littoralis. The sequence goes on along the minus strand of JAPDPK010000151.1, from coordinate 1,375,652 downwards.
TGAAGTAAAAGGCATAAATTTTAGTATGTTACCCTTACCCATATGAAGGGGTCACAAGCTAAAGATTCTGAAAGGAAACCCACACAAAGCAAGGGAATAATATTGGCCACTTGTGAAACCCTCAAAATTGCAAGTGGTACTCTAAGAAATTTGAATACTCAGCAGGACTTTTAGCTCACAGGTTAGAGCACAGCTTTGTATGCAATGGTTATTAGTTCAATAGTAGCTTGCCTTACTTCCATCAAATTGTGTCCATGTGATCAAAATAACTCTTGGTAGCGTGATTATATAAAAGAAAAAAATTAAAAAGAAAAAAAAGGAAAGAGAGGAAAAAGAGGCACCCTAAAAGGTTGATGCACAAAAAAAGTGGTTTTATGAGAAATAATACCCTAGATCTGCAGGAAGTCTGAAACCACCTATGCGTACACGCTTCAGTGCATGAATCTGAAAAAAAAATAATCAATAGCCTTAGAAACCAAAATAATAAGACAAATAAGTTGAACAGAAAGTTAAAAAACAAATAAAGTAGCCACTGAAACTTGATGAATGGATATGGTATGATAAACCTACCATCCTAAAGCAACAATAATTTCATATCACTTATTTCCTTATGAAGAAACTTTTTAAGTTATTGCTATGGTCCATTCCTATATAAACTCTGTCAATTAAGAGCAAACAATGAGCCATTTTTGCTACATGATGTAAATGTCTTGTAAGAACACCAAAACTGACCTCAAGTCCGGCATTTTTCACAAGTTCACGAACTTCATGATTCCTCCCTTCATGAACCTGCAAATCCAGTTTTAGCAAAAGAAGGGAAAAAACAGCAAATAAGCTGTCAACCAATCTTACACAGCAGTCATCTTTTTACTAAATTCTAATCATGATTTTAAAAAAAATACCACTGTTTACATTTTAACTCACCAAAATTATTGGCTTAGTTTGCATCTAAATATTTGACCACGCAAAACCCAAAAGCAGGGTTGTAAATGAACAAAATGTTTGATGAACAGCTTGTGAATAGAATGGTTAGAGCTCAAAAACCATCCATAATTTTTATAGGTAGCATTGTTGGAAATTAAATTTTTATAGCAGTTAAAAAAAATTCCTTTCAAGTCTCATTTCTATCACTAGTGACCATTTTTGAGTCTATAAAATGGTCACTAGTGATAGAAATGAGACTTGAAAGAAATTGTTCTACCCACTATCCCACATCAGAAGAAAAAATCAGAATAAAGAGCCATGCTTTCTGTAAATTAAGTCCTCCCTCGGATCTGTATTACGCAAATGCCAATTGACATTAACGGTCTTCGCATGCAGAAAACACATAAAGTGAGCCAAATATTGGATTTTTTGGGCTTGAAAGCAGTTAGTTCTTTTGAGCTTAAGCCATGAGCTAGTTTCGAGCTTGGGCTCGGCTCGAAGCTCAGCTACACTAAACGAGCTGAGTTCGAACTAGGTCTTTGAGTTTATGTAAAGCTTAGCTTTTTTGGTGGATCAATAAAATTTAACCAAGCTGAGGCCTAAGAAAAAGATGCTTGGCTCGGCTCATTTACAGCCCAATTCAAAAGGAAAAGTGCAAAATTGTTTAAATTTTCTAAATTAACAAGCCAATTTAAATTCATAAAAGATTGGCATTTTCAAAACTGCCTGTGGAGGTACCACAATACGAATACGAGGTCTTGACAAATCTGGCTGCCGTGGAAGTAATTCCACAGAATCTGGAATGCAATGAATGCCTTCAATTTCTATTCCCTCGCTAATGGTAATCAAGTGTCGCTTCTTTACTCCACCATCAATTGTTGCAATATATCTGTAATTACATTTTGGCAATGAATAGAACATAAGTCTACACATAAATATATAAGTATAACAATATCATCCCTGAAATTAACCATACCTTAGTCGAGATGAAAAACAAAGGGTTTCGTATAATTAAAAAAGTAGATAGAATATATGGAATTAAGTAATAAATCATAATAGCATTAGGCTTATCTCAAAAACAGTAAGCATTTAAAATATCAAGCAACTGCTGTTCAAAATGTAACAATAGTACACTACCATTCTTCAGAGACATACTATCCAATGTAGCTATTCCCCAGGCAACAATACTAAATTTCACAATAAAAGTACCATTCATTGAGGATAGTTATGAACAATAATCCCTGTCAAGAACAGAGACTAAAATATGAAGAATCTTACTCCTTGCGTAAGTTGGATGAAGGGTGTGAAAGCTTTTGAGCAAAATCACCTGAAACTCACAAAAAAAAAAGGTGAAATGGCTTAAGATGTTTGCTTAGAAATTGATATCTGCATAAAACTCAGTATTCAAGCATAAGGATGGGTATATATGCAGCAAAATACACACCATCATTGGTCACAATAATCAAGCCAGTTGTAGCAACATCAAGTCGACCAACAGTGAATAATCGTGGCTTCGGAGATCCAGGATTCATTTTGTCCTAAAAATGTAAACTTGCTTCTTACAAGTTTGCAGACTATGGGAAATAAATGAAACATATGATATAAGTTTATATAAAGCACGTAACATTGACAAGAGTAAATCTTCTAAGCATCCTTACTTATAGCGGCAATAGATTGACAGCTAGAAACCACACTTTTAAAGTTTTAAAGTTGCAACATGGACATACCCATCTCTTTAAATAATCCTCAAACAGATCCAGGACAGATCTGAACTCTTTCTCCCCAGATGAGCAAATATACCTAGCATAACATTATTGCATGATCTAGATGAAACTGCAGCAAATAAAATAAAATGCCATTAAAAGCAGACTGTGGTTCAGTGGTGGTGACAACCCTTTGGGCTTGTTTAGGGCAAGATACACCTTGGGTGGCAGTCTTTTAGGAAGGCGATTCCCGTTGACATAAACAATATCCTTTGCAGGATCAACTCGAGTCTGCAAATTATCACATAGAATGAGCATATAACTTCAGTGTCATCAAAAAAGATATAAGCATAAAACCTTTTATAGGAATTCCAGCAGAAATAACTAAACATGAATAATTAAATGCATACAAAGAAAACAAAGCAGGATTGCCTGTAAAACCTCAATAAAAGAATAATGAATAAATTAGACTTCCTACTATATTTTTACAAATTCTATTTCTATCGTCCCACTTGTTTGACTTATGCTGCAAATGCTCAATAAATGCACATTGATGGTAAAAGAAGTGATGGAAAAGAGAAGCAATTTTCCTAAAGAAAAGCATTTTTTTCAACAAAATAGACTGAGAACCATAAGAACTATCCTGTAAAGCCTGAGAACCACAAGATGACAAGCTTACTTGAGGAGCATTGCAGACGGAACCATTCACAGTCACCTTGCCGTCAAAAATAAGCTCTTCACTTCCACGTCTCGATGCCACTAGTAACACACCATAAAAAACAACATAGACATACACATACATACACATATATCAATGCATATTCTACAAAGAACTATAAACACATCACCTATATTGGAGTTCAAAACTAGCAATCATTATGAATAAAAACACAAAATTAACGTATTCAATTAAACAGACACATGATAAGCCTCTAGAATCACTTGTAAGAATTTTTAAACTCTACCATTAATGTATAGAACATCAGTTCAAGTAATAAATTTGGTAGATATTACCAAAATACTGAATAATATAACTGAACTAAAGAGATTAAATTAACATATTGAATTAAACAGGCAAATGGGAAGCATTCAAAATCACTTTTTAAATTTTTTAAACTCCAACCTCAATGTACAGAATACCAGTTCTACGTGTAATAATAAGTTTGGCTGATATTACACAAACACCCAATGTTCTAATTAAACTAAAAGACATTAAATTAACATATATTTAATTAAATGTACACATGAAAAGCATTCAGAATCACTTTCAATTTGTTTTTTTTAAATACCAGCATCAATGTATATAATATCTACTTTTTTTGATAAATACAGTTTTGATTTAGAATATCAGTTCTTCAGGTACTAGTAATAAGTAACTTTGGTTACTATATTCCAAAAATAGCCAAAACTATTATAATTGAATTCTTAGAAGAAATAATAAAGGGAATATACCTCCAGCAGCAGCAAGGACTTTGCTTAACCTTTGAGGAGGCTCTCTAAAATTTTCATTATAAAACCTTCGAGCCGCCTTTGAAAGCTTAGGAGGCGGGTCAGAACTCGCGTTCCCCACAGCTGAAATCTCCTTTTTCTTCTTCACTGCCTTGTCTACCTTCTTTTTGGGTTTCTGTGTTTTAGCATCAGCAAGCGCGTTGACAAGACGCGCAGGGGGGTGAGCTTGGAGTTTGAGGTTCCCGTCCTCACCTCGGACGATCCAGGGGATGAAGAACTGGCTATTGGGAGGAAGAGCAGCGGATTCGGAGTTGAGAACGGCGTCGCTCTTGAGATTTGGAGGAGGTTTAGGTTTGGGGTTTGGAGGGGCAAATGTGATGTTGAATTGCAAAGAGGAGGAGGCGATGGGAGGGAGAGAACGGATTGGGCGGAGGAAAGGAGGGAGAGAAAGGGAAGGTTTGGTGAGGAGGGAAAGGGAGGTTGAGACGTAGTGGAAGGATGAGAATGCTCCCATTTCTTTTGCTTTGCTTTCCCTGCTTGCTGGCTAGTTCAGACTTCAGAGTGCATTTTTCCCTTCGGAAAAAATGATTCGTGATACTATTATGTTTTTCATTTATTATTAAATTAAATATTCGAATGTAATTATTTTTTTTAAGTTACAATTTATGCAAGAAAGCTACCCATCATAAAAATTGGTAATAATTTTAAAAAATATTTATAAATTTTCGGCTAAAATCTTAATTTTTTTAGTGGAATTTGAGATTTTTTCTTTCTTCTAATTATTTTATTAAATTGTGGATAATGCATTGATGTGACACAGCAAATGAATATTCTTTGGTTGAACCTCGACGGAAGCCGTTGTGAGATGTGTTTTTATATTATTAAATATGAGATTAATTTTTATTTGTATTACATGATCAGCGCTAATTCAAAAAATTTTAATTTGATAAAAATTCAAATACAAAATTTTTTATTATAAATCATACTCACTCAAAAACCAGTAAAATTTTACATGACTAAACCAACTTTTTGAGTTTGTGACGAGCAAAATTTTAACCTCTCAAAACTAAGATGAGATTCTCATCTGGAGTCAATTACTACCAGTAAGATCGAATCCTCTGTTCGAAACTGGACTATGGTTGGACGATAGCCCAAGGTGAGACTTGGGCTTAAGGCTTGAACTTGAAAGCTATGACCCATACCGATTATGACCGGCCTGATAGTTGTAAGCTGAACAGACTGAAAAACAGAGCTTCAGCTCAGAAAAATGGCGTTGTCCTTTTTTTCACTACTAACAAACTAGAAGCGAAACACGTTATGAAAATGAAGTAAAAAAATTAAAATTAAAATTTGAAAAAAAAACTGTATAAATTTGATAAAAATCAAGAAAAGTCTTATGTTACTTGTTGTATTTTATATCATACAATAATGCAATTACTAGATCTAACAGCAAAGCAGTATTCCCTTTATGGAATTACAAGTCGTAATCACAAATCCCTAATTCATAATAAATTTTTAAATATATATTTTTGATATACAACCATAGGCATTCGTTAGCGAGCATAGGCATCCTTTGAGGCCCATGCTAACCTAAATGTCAAAAGAACAGCATAACAAGTGATTTAGGCCAAGCAAAAAGGCAGATAATTCAATGTTTTCTCATGATCAAGAGAGAAAATGGTGCATATGACAATTGACAGAGAACAAAGCAAACTTTCAGAAGATACAAGAATTGGACCAACACTTTTTAGCATGTATGCATAAATGTCAGAACGGAAGGCAGGGTAATGAACTTTGTATTAATTAGGAAAAAATTATTTACCCGTGTACCAGGAACCTGTCATAAACCTTTAAGACAGGTCCCAAGATGCTAAAGTGTCCTGGGGACCCGTAATCTTTGAAAAGAAGTTGCATTATTAATGATGTAAAGCAAGCTCAACAAAATCAAGTGCCTTCAAAGGATGTGCATGCTTATGACATATGATTCAATTACGCTTGCTCTACCAAATGAAGCAGAAGACATATGTGACTGTGTAACATGGGAAACCCACCAAAAAAATGTTGAGGAGAGTCTTGAGCTCCGAAAATCTGTTTGTTGATTTCAAGACCCTAAAACAAAGTTAACAGAAATATATTAATAATTCATTATAACTTTCCGAAAGTCTTTGCTTGTATTAGTACATAGAAAATAAAACTCACTATTTGTGCTTTCCATCATGGAATTGTGCATTCTTTGAAGACTTGAAAGTTTCCAAAAATTCTTTAGCCTTTTGCATTTCTTGCTTCTGCCTTGACTTGTCCCACTTGTGCTCATTAGCAAGTATTTGGATAACACGTGGCAATGCACGGCCTGCTGCATCAGTGTCGAGGAAAGCAAGGCGAGATCTCCTGGCAATGAAATCAACAGCAGAGTCACAGTACTCGTTTCGAGCACAGTATGCAACCTCGGCCTCCAGATAAGGGTACCCATGAGCAAGCCTCTTTCCCAGATTTTCATCCTAAAAATTGAAAGGCAGATTTGAAGTTTTTAACCAACCAAAAAGAAAATAAAAATTGCACGTTCAGAGACAAATTGAAATATACAAATGATGTAATACTTAAATGTTCCCAAATCACTTTATGTTAGAACACTAAATTAAATGGTGGAAAAAAAATTCAAGTGGCTCACACTAAGACCATGTAATAGAACTGATTCTATTAAAATAAAACTGAATGAGGCCATTGCACCTTTGATTGATTGCTACTAAAGTTATTATCTATATAACAGGACAGGAACTAGTATATAAATTTATTACACCAAGAAAAAATCAAAAAAACTAAAGAAGAGAAACAACCAACTATGATAAGTCCTCTTAAATTGCTTGCCCACCACTAGTAGCATCCATGCTTGTCATTTTAAATTTTAAACAGGCATGGAAAACTGATGATTAAGAAGTATTTGGACATGCTAGCTTAATACTGACTTGCATAAATTTCACTTGATATTTAATAATATCAAAACATGAACAAAAGTAATCCACAACATGAAATTAGCACGATTCCTTATTCTATCACCAAAATAAATTATGAGAAGAAGCTCATCATATTCCAAGTAAATGTTGCATATATATATCCCTCATCAACTAATGTCATAGAAAAGCCAAAGACTGTAATTCTGAGTTTATTCCAGTTATCTTATCCGTCTTAGAAGAACAAAGCAATATTTTATCAGAATGAAGATCCTTGAAAGCTATACTAATTCACTGTGTCTTAACACTTGACTAATGAGTGTCATTAGATAAATATACGCTAAAATCCCTAAATTGCCAAAACTCGAAGCCCGATGTGCTATAGATAGATGCAAAATTAACTTATCACTACATCTATTAAGACCAATAATTAACAGTTATGAGAGCATAGCAAACCAACCTGAGCTATGGTGGCTACTCGTTCTGCTAAGATGCCATATGCATGAGACAAATGCTTAGCAGTAGCTGTGTCCATCACCCCAGGAACAACTTTACCACCATATGACTTCTTCATGCGTACATACTGCTGAGCAAGAACAGTAAAAGAGGAGGGTTCCCATCCATCTCCACCAATCAGCCGCAGGTTGCTTGTTATACATTCATTGCTTGGGCTCAGTTTACCAGACTTGATAGCAGCATTGACTGCATCTTCTGCCATGCTGAAACGAGTTCTAGTAAGCAAAAAAATTCATGACAAAAAAGAGAGAAAAAAGAGAGGGAAGGAGAGAAGATCAACGGAACAAGATCCCATGCACCAAAATCAAGGGAATCCAGAGTGTGTCCAACCCTAGATCTGTAGTTCAACAGTTGGATCTACACTACAAATTTTCACTTGATGTTAAACACCAGTCCATCAAAGATAAATTCAGCTCTTGATGCACTACTCTAAACCACCAATACAACTAATACTGGAAACCATTTATTAGAAACGAACCCCAGAATATCTGCCTACTACAAAAGAATTTTAGCAAAGCCAAGTAAATATTACCTTCGATAAGTGGTCCATTTTCCACCAGTTATTGTGACCAAACCAGGATAATCCTCAGAAACAACATGATCTCTAGAGATGCTCTCTGTGTTCTTTGCATTAGGATCCACTGCCAATGGACGGATACCACTCCAGGCAGAAAGAACATCAGTGCGTCTTACCTAAATTTTTTCACCATAGTTTTAGTTGAAAATTAGACTGAACCATTTACAATAAAAAAGAGAAGGAGGGAGGGGGAGAGAGAGAAAGAGAGAGCAAATTAGAAATAAAGTAGAAAGACAACGTCAACATATTAAACATTGATGAATCCATATTATACCTTGATATTAAGGTAATCACAGATGGCATCAAGTATAAATTGAATTTCATCCTCATGTGGTTCTGGAAGTGGAGTGATGGAAGTGTTAGAATCTGTAGTGCCAGCTACACTTCTCCCCAACCATGGAAGCATGAAAACAACACGTCCATCCTTAGTTTTAGGGACAATCAAGCCCATTCCTTCTGGAGAATAGTAATCAGGGAGAACAATATGTACACCACTGCTAGGACATATCATAGGTTGTGCATCTTTGTTAGCCATTTTCCTTAAAGAGTCACAAAATGGTCCAGCCGCATTCACAATAACTTTTGCATAGGTTTCGAACTCTTGGCCTGATTATATAATAATGAGCAAAAAGATCAGACAAATGACCGCCTAAGCTACCTAATTACACTAATATTAATATGCAGCAATAAGCTTAATGTTGAAGGAAGAAAATTTGAAGCACGCCTTGTTGCAAACATATTTTGGTGCTCACGTGTGCAAAACCATTTCCCTGTATATGAACACCTAAATTCCTTCTATACTTCTTCTTGCTAAAAGAATTAAAAATAACTCAAGAATGCTTCGACCTCCCAGTACATGAGATAAGCCAAAAAAAGAAAAGATAAAAATAGATATGTTTAACTAGGGTATCAACTTATTTGGAATGTAAAGATTGAATAATGAATTGTCTAAACAGGAAGAAAAACACTTATCATTTCCTACCACAGAACACCTTCATCCAAATCTAAAGAATGTCTGACATCTTTAAAGATTTTAATTTATTAATGTTCCATGACAAACAAAACTATAATTTAATTTATAAAATTTAGATGGAAAGCTTTTAAGTTTGATGACAGTTTCCGTTCTTGGGCATTTCTTCCACTATAGCATCTCTGCGTTTATTGGCTGTCAATGCTAACAAATCAGGATAAGTTGAACACCCAAATTTTGCAATTTCCTGTCTCATTTTTGGCATATTTCAAAATTTAAGATCCCAATCTGTTCTATCAGTGTATGAATAAGGAAATAGCCTACTACAGATTTACAAGTGTTTAAAAGGTGATAAGCAAAGTTAATTAATGTGCTCAAGGCATAACTTATTAGAGCAAATCAACTACAAAGAATTCAAATGGGAACATCTCAATCAACTGGTTGGACACAGAGCTGATTGGTTTGTTCAGGTCTTCAAGACATAAGTAATTAATGCATGTCAAACAATAGAAACCAAATGCATCTCAATCCATTGTTTTGACTGAAAGACGGGGTAAGTCAGAAAAGATCAATAATATTCATGGCGTCGCGGTCTTACCAATCAATTGCCTACAAGGTTATTAATAAGTATTTCTTTAATATTCTAGTCCTTTGACATTTTTTCTATTGCAAACTTGAGGTATTTCATGAAGAGGTAGATAACAAAAAATAAACCAAGCAAGACAGATACGTAATTTGTCATATGCTTGAATTGATTAATCATAGGAATATTTGTTTGTTGAAAGGATATGCCTGCTGTACCTGACAGATTGTCACGAATTCTAGCACCAATTATCCGCTCAGTACCTTCATCTTTAAGAAAGGATACAACTTCTGCATGGTTAAGCACTGCTGCCCCAGCAAGTGCAGCAGTGCAAGCTAATCCAACATTCAGGCGTGAGTCATTCATCTGTCCATCATAGTACACAACTGTGCCCCTCAAGCTTTTATCTTTACCCTTCCTTGCCAGAGTAGGGAAGAGCTCAATAGATTCTTGTGCAGAATAATATCTGGACAAATGTAAAAGACGTCGTCCTGCGACCAAATCGTACATTTTCAAGCCAATCCAGTAGTATACCACCTCAAACCAGTCAAAACAGGGTGTCATGCATGGCAAGGCATTGCAGAGATGAGGAGCATTCTCAATAACCTGTTTACGCTCCTCAAGTGCATGGAAAACTAGCTTCAATTGCCCATAGTCAAGATTAAAGACAGCTTTCTCCAAGTAGCGGACCCCTAGCAGAATTGAACAAATGGATTAGATTAAAAAGCTGAAACAAGCTCATAGAGAAGAAATGGAATTGGCCTCATTTACATATTTCGTGGACTATAATTTAAAGTTGTTCACCCTAAAGGCAACAACTAAAACTGTGACATCAATTGCTATCCATTCAACATTATAATTCAACAGGAAGTAAAACTTTTGACTTGAAACTTTTAACATTAATCAAAAGACAACGTGTAAAACTACTTTAAAATCCAAAAAAAATTGTTTTTATTAGTTAATTAATACAAGAATATTTGATACTCGATCGGAAAGGAATATGATACCAAAGTATTGAAGATAAACTTTTCACAGAATTATTCATTGTCCATGCGTATTTAAAATTTTACACTCAATGCTCCCTCGGCAAAAATTATTCGACAGCAACATCGCAATGCCCGAAAGCAGTAAAGACAATAAAGACAATTCAATATTTAAAACTTCTACACATGGAGTGATTTCCTAAGGGTTTTTGCCTTTTCTCTTTTAAAATTGTGAATCGTATGAATTCATAATGCTGGATTTGGCCTCTTGAACGACAACCAATGTTCAAAATCAGCAGTTTTAAAACATATAGAGATACAGATATCATGCTTCATACATATAGCGAAGAGAATGCAAATACAGTAATGCAAATCAACATGAAGTTTCTTTTTTTTTTAACTTATTATTAAATCACATTTCCATTTCTTAAAAGTGAAACTAGAAATCAAACTGACAAATTAACCAATAATAAACGTGAAAACTAGAAAAAAATTGACAAAGAAAAAAAAAAGACTTCAGAAACAGAAAAATGAAATTCGATTCATTTTCAATTTTCAATTTTCTTGAAAAAACAAAACTGAAAAAAACAGTTCGAAATACAATAAAATATGCGCGCACATACACACATTTTTATACGAATATTTATGCTTACCTCCATGAATTAGCTTCGTGGACCGCGAAGATGTTCCGGAGGAAAAATCCTCTCGCTCGACGAGGCCGACGCGGAGGCCTCTAGTGGCGGCGTCCAGAGCAACGCCGCAGCCGGTGGCACCACCACCAACGACCAGGATGTCGAGTGGATTAGCCGAGCTGGCACCTATCAGAGCCGATTCCTGGACAATTCTCGACGGAAGGACGGCGCTCGGATCATTGATCGTCCGCCTAATGGACTCCATGGCGGGGCCACCGCCGCGGTCATTGGAAGATACTGAGATAGGTAAGAGGATTGCGCCACCGCATGCGGTAATTGTGACAGCTGCGGTGGCGACAGTGGCCAGGCGGCGGAGGCGAGTGGCGGTTGCGGACATTGCGAAAGACAGAAAGAGCGAAGAGTTAGGAAGGGAATGAGAGTCGAGAGAGTTGCTGGGAGGTGATGGCCTTGGGAATCGGGCCGATGAAGAAGATGATTTTGGAATATTTTAATCGAATTTACATAAACGCCACTCTTTTCCGTTGCATTTGCTCCTCTCTTTAAATAAAAGTGATCGAATAAAAATAGGATCAATGGAATTACTGCACTTCCATTCTATATTTACTATTCTTGTGTTCATCCCTATAATTATTTGTCAAAAAAATTACACAATATAATTATTTTAATTTCATTTGTAAAATTTTTTAAAATGAATAAAAAATATTAATAATTTTATACGTTATTTATGAAGCATCTTTTATAATTTATATTTTTTTATGGATTTAATTTGTTTAACGATTTTTCAATACTATGAGGAATGCAAATTTAGTTATACAAATAAAAGAAAACATATTTAATTACAGAATTTGATGTTTAATAATATTATTTTGCATGTTATTATATAAAATTATAGAGATATTAAATATACATGTAATCGTTTTTTTCTTATAAAAGTTATTTTTTAGTGTGATATACATGTAATCCATCAAAGTTGTGTTATTGCAATAGAGAAGTAAACTTTACGTGTATGCATCACATACATACATACATACATATATATATATATACACACACATAAGATCCAACTTTTAAACAACGATATATTTAATATCTTTTATTACATAAAATCAAGGTTATGAATCTTTATTTTAGCATAAATGTACTCATTAAATTTTAGAAATGTGAATAAAATTCAATGGTCATAATTTGTAAAATAACATTCATTAAATTTATTGTATTTTTAATTTCATACAATAAAAAATTAAAGACTTATTTCCATTTTTGAAAAAATTTTGAAGCTTGTTTGGTTGTTATTTTTATTTTTTTTGAGAAAATGCTTTTCATATACTTGTTAAGGTGCATTAAGCATGTCAAGTCGCATCTATTACATTTTATCCACACGATAATTTCTTTGAACAATATTGTACACATAAATTTTGAGTTAAAGATTAGACTTGAAAATTAGGAGACATATAAATTTTATTTATCAATATGAATGTTACAATCTCTGAATATTTTTTAATACAAAAGAAAATCTTCTGATTTTTTTCTTCAGCTGAAAATCTGCTTCAAAAGTCTTAATCACTTGATTTTGTATAAACAAAATTAATATTTCCTTTTATGATAAAACAAATAACAATACGTTCTTTCGATTCTTATTGAGAGGTTGAAGCTTGAGATTTTGAAAAGGTTATGAGTTCTTCATTCAAAATCTTCTCCTATTTTAGAAATGGCAAAGAGTTTTGGAAGAATTTAATTTTTTTGATTTTATATTTAAAATAATTTTAACTTGATTAGAGATAAAATTATTGACTCATAAGTGAATTCTAATTAGTTATAAATCCTTGAATTTTGATTGGTCAGAATTTGGATTTATTTTTCAATTATTTTTATTTAATTAAAAAATAAATTGTTTGAATTTGATTGGCCAAGCTAAGTGAATTTATTTTTAAATTAATTAGAAAATTAATTATTTAATAGTTAATTCTATAGTTAAGTTGAAAAATGCCATTAATCCATATGGCAATGTAAATGATTTGTCACATGAAAATTTTTTGATTAATTTATTAAAAAATTTCATTGAACACATGGTTTTCGTACTTGGATTAAATTTTTTTCTTGTACAATGGTAATTGATTAAACTGAAAATCTGTCTATTTATGGTAATTGATGCATTAAACATAATAATATTTTCTCAAAATAATGCAGTTTAAATAGTATTTTTTATTTTAAATAAATTATACACTCACTATAATTATAATTTTATTGGTGCATTAAGTATTACATTATACATTATGTATCATGTAATAAGATAAAATTATTTTTCTTTAAATTTTTTTATTTATTGAAAATTTATGACCAGCCAATATTGTCAACTTTATTTTCATAAAATCAAATAAGAATTTATATATGATGCGCTGATAGTATAGTTTCTATACATTATCAATGCACACTTCATCAATAAACTCTTATGAGCACATTAAAAAAATTTATTTATATTTACTTTTAAGGGCTTGATATATTTTTTAATTTATCAATTGATGAGATGTCAATATCGAATACATTGACAATATATAAACTATACATTGTTAGTATATCATATACAAAACCATCAAATAAACCAAAAATAGAAATTATCATTAGAGTTTATATATAATGTACTGACAGTGTATAGTTTTTATACATTATCAGTCAATAATAAAATGACATCTTATATGTAAGTACTTAAAAATAAATATTAATAAAGTTTTTAAATTTATTTTTAAGAGTCTATATGCTTTTAGACTTTACTTATTAATAAAGTAACATATTATAATTGATTGATAATATATAAAAATTATACATTATTAATACATAGAATATAATCTCTTATAATTAATCCACACATATTTTCCAAAAACTAAAGGACATTGAAGTAATTTCAGAATCAAGCAGAAAACGGTGGGTCCCTAGCCCGGGTCTTCAAAGAGGCGCGTAACAGAAGATGCATATCTCGTCTCGTGAGTCGTGACTCATAGTGCCTTGAAACGAACGGACTCTCCGTTCATTTCCGTTCCGTGAAGTTTTAGCCTTCAATTTGCTGCGTTGTCCGCCTGCATTTGATGAATTATTATAATGTTATTCGGTGTGGGCGAGAAAAATGGAAACTTCCATTGGACCAACTTCCATGTGCTTCGACATTTCTGACTAAATTAAACTCGCTAACATGGACTTGTGCCATTAGCCATACGTGTTCTCAATTGACAGCTGACTTCCTTGTTTGACAACACGTGTCAACATTTGTTATCAATTAGTATTTAATTAATTTCTAGGTGATGCTCCAAGTAAATGAAGGATCAATTTACAAAGATCAATAAATTATTTTTTTAACAAGTAAAATTTGATTTAATGATTATTATCTATTTTTAAAAAAGATTAAGTATAAAGTTCGATTTTTCATTTTTTTTTATTTTTTATGAGCCAATAATTTTTGAAGTTTAAATAATAATAATAAAAAAATATTATTATTATTATTATTATAAACAAACTCTTGACCAACGATTAATAAATAATTATAATATATGTTATAAATTTTGGATTCGAGTTCAAATAACTTCATCTCTTACCTCTAATTATTAAGAAAAATATTAACATGTGTCAAGTAAGGAGATCACAAATGTAATTTATTTTACTTTTATTCGTAAATAACAATTTAGGTTTGTATTTTAGGTTGTTTAATTATTTTTAATGTAAGTTATTATTTTATAGTTAGAGATTTTTAAATTTATTAATAATGATGAGATAATTTTTCATTTATTAGATTGATTACTTATTTTTATATCATCATTTTTATACATTTTGTTGTTGTATAAAAATTTAATAAATATCTTCTAACATCGTTTTTATATTAGTCAACAAAATTATTACAAAAGAAGATTTAAAAGTTGTCTCTCTATTTATGTCCTGTTATATAAAATTTATCATTCATTTTGTAATGATGTGAATTTTATCATTATACTTTTTAATTTGATTTAAAATAATGAATATTTAGAATAAGATTTTTTTTATGTTTTCTCACAAAATATACTAAAGAAAAATTTAACTTCTAAATATTTCTGACCAAATTAAAATATACAATAATAAAATTATACAAGTTAAAATATTTTTTTTAGATTTAATCTATCATGATGAATTTAAGCTTTATCCTTAATTTTTATTAATACGATAAAAAATATCACTTAGGTTTTGTTTGATAGTAATCTTTTATTTGAAGTAAGGTTTTATTAATGATCAATCGAAGTACAGAAAGAACTCAAATGAACAGCCAACCAAGCAGGACATTCATAACCCACGGTAGGAGTTGGAGCAGAACGTGACCACCCAACTATGGCATGGGCAGCCCCATTTGCATTTCTCCGTACATGAACAACCTTGTAGAAAGGTTCAGAATGAAGCAACAGTGAACACCTATGTAAAATAACACCAAACTTAGTATCATTAGCACCCCTATGCTGCAAGAAAGATACGATCGCCTTGCAATCAGTTTCAAAAATCACCTTGGAATACCCCATATCCCGAACCCAGATCATGGCCTCATAAAGTGCCAAAGCCTCAGCCTCATGGACAGCAGGCAACCCCGGTAATCGCATCCCCTTATAAGCAACAAGGACACCAGTTTCATTCCTTAAGACAGCACCCAAGCCTACTTCATCACTATCATAAAAGACCCCTGCATCGGTATTGCATTTAAAAAAAGAAGTATGTGGAGGATGCCACATAGGACAAACCTCATCAGTAGAAGGAGCTCGTCTCGCATAAACCCTCTCTCGAATCTGTAACCATTCATAAAGATAATCAACACCCTGTTGGACAACCATGCTTGAAGGGCGTTGAACAGATTTCCATAATCGCTCATTTCTTTCACGCCATATACTCCACAATATCATCAACACTTTCCCCATCACTGGAGATGACAACGAATCAAGAGCATCAAAGAGCCATTGGACAAAGCCCTCTGCTGAGGAAACCAAATTCTCAACCATCGGTGCCAACCCCACAACTTGCCAACAGCTTTGGGCAAACTTGCAACCCAGGAAAAGATGCCAGGAGTTTTCAATTTCAAGAGAACAAAAAACACATGTTGTTGGTACCTCTACTCTACGAGATCGCAGAGTGTCTCTATTAGGAAGAACCTCACGTGCAGCTCTCCATGCAAAATGCTTGACTTTTGGGGGAACCTGTTGCTGCCACAGAAGACGCCAACTACCAGGAGCATGAAGATGGTTATCAGGTGCAAAACGCTCCATAAAGAACCGGTAGGCCGAGCGAACCGTAAATTGGCCATCCTTGCTATAATGCCAAATAGGTTTGTCACACATTATACCAAAGCATAAGGGAATTTTCAGTATAGCAGCACAATCCCTCGGGGAAAATAATTCATTTATACTCTCAACATCCCACTACCAACATCCAGGAACCATCAAATCCCCCACTTTCAATGAACTGAGCTCATAATTCAAAGGTGTCTCAAGCATGAAATTTTCATCATCCTTTAGCCAGGGATCAAACCAAACATTTATAGTAGACCCATTTCCCACTCTCCAACGGTAACCACAATTTACCAAGGCTTGCGAAACGTGAATGCTCCTCCAAACAAAACTCGGGTTATTACCAAGTTGAGCAGAAAGAAAAGTCCCACGTGGAAAATATTTTGCTTTGAAAACACGAGATACAAGAGCATCCGGATTGGAAAAATTTTCCATCCCTGTTTCCCCAACATCGCCAAATTGAAGCCATGCAGATTACGGAAGCCCAATCCACCATGATCCTTACGAACACACAATCGATCCCAACACATCCAAGATATACCACGCTCCCCAGTCTTTTTCGTACCCCACCAATATGAATTCATCATTCGCTGAAGCTCATCCGCAGTTGAGACCGGGATCAAGAAAGCATTCATACAATAAATAGGGATAGCTTGAGCAACAGCTTTAATCAAGATTTCACGACCTCCCTTTGAAATCGGTTTCCCACGCCAAGACTGTATTCTTTGCCAAACTCGATTATTCAAGAAATTAAAAACAGCTTTCTTGTTTCTGCCAATCAAGGAAGGCATCCCCAAATAGCGCCCAGTATCTAAAGGATTACGGACCTCCAAAATAGCACTAACAGCATCTTGCAATAAAGGATTTGTATTCCTACTAAAAAAGATACCTGACTTGGCAAAGTTAACGGACTGACCAGAAGCCATCTCATAAGTAGTAAAAATCCCCTTCATGGCTCGAGCTTCATGAACATCCGCCCTGAAAAAGAAAAAACTGTCATCGGTAAAAAGCAGGTGGGAAATAATCGGAGCATTCCTACAAATCTTCACCCCATGCAATACCCCATAACTGATATCCTTCCGAATTAAAGAAGATAGTCCCTCGGCACACAGAATAAATAAATAGGGTGACAACGGGCATCCCTGTCGTAGTCCACGCCCAGGTAAAACAGGTCCTACCTTGGAGCCATTAAAAAGGATCGTATAGGACACCGAAGTTACACACATCATCATCAAATTAACCCACCGCCTATTAAAACCAAGCTTGAGCATAATGGCTTCCAAGTAACCCCAGTCCACCCTATCATATGCTTTCGAAATATCAATCTTCAAAGCAACATCCCCCGTTTTACCACCATGCTTAGTCTTCATATGATGAATCAGCTTAAAGGCTATAAGGATATTATCCACAATGGAGCGCCCTTTAACAAAAGCAGACTGTTCAACAGAAATAATTCTAGGCAGCAGTGACTGTAACCGATTAGCAAGAACTTTTGCAATAATCTTATACAGGATATTACATAAAGAAATGGGTCGGAGATCCTTCATAGAGGAGGGGGACTCACATTTTGGAATTAAGACAACATTAGTTTCATTTAGCCCTGTCGGCAAAGAACCCGAATTCAACCACCCAGTACAAGCTTGGACAATATCCGGACCCAATAAGTACCAAAAGTGCTGATAAAAGCCTGGGTTAAAACCATCAAGTCCTGGAGCTTTATCTGGGTGCATCTCAAAACATGCAGTTTTAAATTCCTCAATTGTAAACGGAGTCAAAAGGGCAGCATTATCATCATCACTAACAATGGGACATACCACATCTATAACAGGCTCATAGCAACTGAAACTAGGTGCAAAAAGATTATCAAAATAATCTTTTATCACTTCAGCTAGTCCTACCGAATCTTCAACCCACTGACTCGAGCTGTCACATAGTCTATGGATTTTATTCTTTTTTCGCCGACCATTTGCCACTGCATGAAAAAACCTCGTATTTGAATCACCATCCCTGAGCCAAAACTTTTTTGCACGCTGTTTCCAATGCGTCTCCTCTTGTGCTAATAAAGAAATAAACTTATTTCTCACCTCAGTGAACTCACCAGCCGAGGCCAAGTCCTTTTCCCGCAACAAGACCATACGTTTTTTGCAGCTATCCATGTCATGTATGAATTTTGTAGCAAGAGAGCGGCCCCACTGACCAATAATATTTGAGCATGAATTCAACTTTTCCAAAATATTTAAACCATCACCATTATGCCAACATTCCCCAACAATGTAAGCAAACTCCGGCTCTGAAAGCCATTTATTTTCAAATTTAAAAGTCTTAGATACATTGCGAAAGGTGCCAACATCAGAAGTTAATAAGATAGGAGAATGATCAGATACGGGGGCAATTAAATTCTTCAAAATTCCTTGTGGAAATAAATTCAGCCAGGCATCATTAACAAAAGCACAGTCTAACCGCTCTTCAATACAGTTAGGTTTTCCTTTAAACTGTACCCAAGTATACGGGTAGCCATGCATAGGTAAGTCATAGAGGTTACAATCCATAATAGCTTGCCGAAAACCTCTAAATAACCATTGTGGATGCTCAACAGTTCCTTTCTTATCTTCCTCACGCAAAAGGTCATTAAAATCCCCTATGCAACACCAAGGCACTGTGGATGAAACAGCAATACTACGAAGAAGATCCCATGAATCCCGACGTCGTTGTCTTTCAGGAAACCCATAAAATCCAATCAACCTCCAATTACCCCGCTGATTATCATAAATGTCCAAATTTATATGGTTCTGAGAAAAATCCACCAAAGAAACCTACATAGACGATCTCCACAAAACTCCAATCCCTCCACTTCGTCCAACACAATTAACAGAAAAGCAACCTTCAAACCCTAGCCTAACACGAATGTCCTCCAATTTCTGAGCATGCACTAACGTTTCAAAAAGAAAAAGCACATCAGGCCTATGAGCCCTTACGAGCTCATGCACAACCCGAATTGCCTGAGGTTGGCCCAGACCTCAGCAATTCCAACTAAAAATAATCATGATTCTAGGCAGGCCATCTACTCTTGGCCTGCCGGTACCACATTTTTTGGATCATGGTCTCCATTCGTCTCAGCATTAACACTTTCTTGGGCTCTTTTATCAAGTTCCATAGCATTAGGACGACCCAAGACATTTGGATTCTCCCTCCTTCGCTTCCTCTCCTCCCCCAACTCCAAAACGATGTCGTCCAAGTTAGGATTTGACGTTGCCAAAAATTTAGACGTTGTTTCCTTAAAACTAGGAGTAAACATCGCACCAAAATTGCACCTCAGATTTTGAATGTTTGTAGGATCAGGATGAATTCCTACAATTCCGCTGCTGGATCCACTTTCCATACGGTTTCCACTCTTAATCAACATTGTAGTCCCTGTAGAAACCCTATCAGCCGCCTGCATGAACGCACCACCATCTTCCTGAAGCCACCGCTCACCACCCAGGCTAGAGCTCCTTCTATTTGGAGCTCGAAGAGATGAGTCCCATTCCCTAACAATCTCACTGTCAAGAACTGTAAATAGTTTCTCACAATATTTGTCAATATGCCCAATTAACCCACAAATAAAACAGAACGAAGGCAGCCTTTCATATTTGAAAATTGCTTTAAACCAATCCCCTCCTGGTTTTTTCACTTTCTTGAAACGTTTCAAAGGTTGACGAACATCAATAACAACTTTAATACGCATATATGATCGATCCAAAGAGGAGTTATGCTTCTCATCATATTCAACAAAACGCCCTATATAATCTCCCAAAGCTTTACCGACAATCTCAGAATAGAAGCCAGATGGCAAATCATATATGTGGATCCAAAACTGAGCAGTGAACAGAGGGACCTCAAACGGATCTTCCCCAGGCTTCATCTCATGCAAAACCAAGAGATGGTTATCAAACGACCATGGACCATCCTCAAGGACACGCTTCAAATCAATAGGGTGATAAAACTGGAACAAAAACAACCGAGAACCCAGATCCTTCACTGACATACCTCGCCCTGGCCGCCAAATACAGACCATCCTGTTCTTCATAACATTAAAATTAAATAATCGATCCGTTAGGAACGTTCCAACCAAGCACAAGCCGTAATCCGTCGAAGGTTGATTATCCTCAAGCCCTGCAAAAACAAGTCCATCCTCCGCGTCATCTGCAATAACCAAGTCCTTCATACGATCTTCCATGGCGTATCCTACTGGTCAAGAGAAAGAGATAAAGATAAAAGATAAAGAACAAGAAAGACTCTCATTTAGAGAGAAACTCTCACACGGAGAGAAAAAGTTTTACCCGCCGCCATTGCTTTTGATAAATAGATAGTTCTATAATCTTGGTTATGCAAGTAGCAAGCAAATGTATGTTTTTAAGGCACAAGTTTTATCGTAATCTTTTATTTGAAAGCTTTAAAAACACATTTTCTCACAAAAGTATAATGCATTTAAGATTTTGCTCTCAAAATATTTTATACAAAAGAGAAATACTAGGTACAATTACTTTTAACATTTTTACTCTTAAAAGACCATGTCACATTAAATGTGAAAGTTAAAACTAATAATTTGTTGCTTTTATTGATACTTTATATGCTTTTATTGATAGATTAGAAAGTAAGTAATTTGTCACAATAAGTTATCGGTACCAATAATGTAATGAGGCTTTATAAGAATGAGAGTATTAAAAGTGATTGTCTTTAACATTTTCATTCTACAAAAATTGAACTTAATCAATAAGCAAAGGAATTTTTTATTTCCCTGATCTTAAGCTTTAGCTCAAATGATAATATCCCAGCCTTTCATAAGTGAGAAATTTGTAGCTATAAATTTGAAACTCAACGCTTAAATTTTTTTTTTTTAGGCTGAGAAAAAAAAATCCCTTTCTAAGTGCAATAACTAAGGTATTTTATCTCTTAACTAGCTTTTACTCGTGCCATGCACAAATTAATTTTAACTATTTAAATTTGTAAGTATATAAAGTAATATTATTAAATTTATTTATTTAAAGTATATATAAAATACATATATATAATATGATCAAGATATCCAATCATAAAAGAATTAAATATTTAATTAAAAAATTATAATATTCAAAACATAAGAAAAACAAATATTAGAAAAAATAAAAAAATGAAAACATATTATAAATAATATTATTAAGCACATCAACAAAATATTAAAATAGAAATTAAAAGTATATTTTAACAATTTTCAAGCGTTAAAGTAACATTTCGAAGTATATTTTTATTATTGAAGTAAATAATCATTATTATAAATATGTATTTTATGTACATATAATATATAAAAGAATGATTATAACATAAAAGCATTTATATTTATATCTGAAAGCCTAATGATTTGTGCAATGCACTAATTAATTTTATCTATTTAAATATGCCTGTAACATATATATTTATATATTTAGATGTTTTATACATGAATTTTATTCATTTAGAAAAATAAAAATTTTACATATTTAAATAATATATATGATATTGATATCTTATTTTTGTACTTTTCAGTTTTGTTAATAAAATATTTTTAAATAAATTAAAATTATTTATTTTATAACATAAATGGATATCAATAAATATTTTTTTAGTTATCCAAATAAATAATCTTAAAATTATATGTTTTTAAATATTTTTGATTAGATAGTATTTAAAATTATTTTAAAATATTTTTTAAAGATTGAGAAATTTTAGGAATTAGAAAAAATTTAGGAAAGTGAAAAAGTGGGAAAGTTGGTATTTATTATTCCTTTTGATTTAAGTGGACATGAAATTAATGAATGCTTACGTGTCATTTAAAGAGAATGTCCATGTAAACATCTATGTAGATATTTTACTAAATTTATTATGTATTGTAATACCCTTTATATCGAAAATACGAAACAAATTTTTCCTTTTTCACTTACTTGGTTGGGCTGTACGTAGTGTCGCTAATCAATTCTTAAGCTAATATTATATTAGCTAAGTCAATGTCCTTTAGTTACCCTAGGTCCCAGTCAAATTCTCTCACTAAGCATGCATTTATAATTACAAATCATTCTATTTGATTAAATATATCTCTACCCAAGTTGCATGGATTGTTATAAACCATAACTATATCCTATACTTCCTTTAATTACATCCCCATACGATAAAAGTACTGAAAATACAAGTATGAATATAAAAGAGAATATTGTATATCACATACCTTCAACGGTGGTACAAAAGTCTCGAAGGACTTGTTTAAGCCCCATGTACAAGCTCCTATAGCAATTAATCTGGAAGGTGGAGAAGGGGGGGTGAGCTTTTTGGAAAGCCTAGTAAGAAATATATATAAGAAACAAATACCAAATTTCTACATACAAGTTTCCAAGATATTTATTAAAGTTCACAATCGAAAGTTATACATTTTAGAAACCAAAACATGCTTATGCAGTGCATCAAAAAATAATTCATTCAAAACCATAGATAAGCATTATCATTCGAAACATAAACATTCAAAAACTATAATCGGCATAGGTACGAAAAGGAACATATACATATCGTAAGTTGGAGACATAATGACTAAGTAATAATCAAGCAGTTCAAATTGACATATGGCCATAGTCCACAGCAGGCCCATGGTCATGGAGAAATTAAATTACTTATAAAAGAAGAATATTTGAAATCTTACATGTATCTTGTAATATAATATATATAGGTCATGTTTGGTGCATAGGATGATGGATAAGATAGGATGATAATTATCCTATCTTATGTTTGATGCACACATTAAATGAAAGATTGGATTGCAAGGAGGATTAGTCATCCTCTTAGTATAGGATAACTCAATCCTCTCCAAAATGTGAGGATTATTCCTAATCCCATAGGATTAGAAATAAATACTCATATTTTATTATTTTATCCTTAACATTTATATTTAAAAATTAACTTAAACATTTAATAAAATAGTAAGGATCTTTAATTAATTAATTAATTAATTTAATATAATTTTTTTCCTTCTTTTTCATTTTTCCTTCTTTTTCTTTCTTATTTTTTTTGCCTGAAAAAAAAATGAAAGAAAAGTGACTATTAACCATAAATTATTACAAATTATATATATTTTAATTCATCAAAATTGAATTATTAAATTTAACTTATATTTTTCTTTTTTTTTTGTTTTCTATATTTCCTTATAATTGACAAAAAAACGAAGATAAAGAAATCATAAAAATAAAGAAAAATATTTAAGAATAGTCTTTTGGAAAATTTAATGTAATTAAAAAATAAACTTATTTCCAAGAAAAACTCAATTTTCTAAAAATAAATATATTTAATTTACAATAAAAAATTAATTGAAATTTAAATCATATAAAAGAAATAAAAACAAAAGGGAAAAAATGAAAAAATACAGAAAATGCTTTTTATAAAAATTCATTTCTTAACAAAATAATTTTTTTGAATTAGAAGTAATTTTTTATTAAAAAATCAGCTAATAAATTGGACTATTAATTATGGTATTATAAATAATATTTAAATTTTTAATTTTTCATTTATATTTATAACAAAAAAATTATAAATTTAAATTATGTTACTTTAAAAAAAAGTATTTAAAAAAAATCATTTTATATTATTTTTAATTTTACACATAACAAATATTGTGAAAGACATAAAAAATCATCCTATCCTATTCTTAATCCTTGTACACACCAAACATAAGATAAGATGATATAATTTAATCTTATCATATCCATAATTTTATGTTATCTTATCCTATCCTCATCTTATGCACCAAACATGACCATATTATATTAGATGTTAAATCCTTATCTCTCCTCTACTCCTACTTGGTGGGGACAGGGTTGGATTTTGGACTGCCTTTGGGCCCATTGGGTTTCTGATTCCGGTTTGTCCTGTCCTTTTATTCCTTGCGGCTGATTTTGGAGTTTGTCGGCTTGTCATTAGGCTTGCTTGTTAATATGTTGGGCTGATTGGGTCTAGTACCCAAACACTCGAAGCCCAGAGTGATGAACTCATTGAAAGCCTCATTCAAAAGCCTTTTCATTTTTTGTACATTGATTCAGAAGGCCTCTAATTTAACGATCTTTTTCCAGAACTCTTGATTTTCTCCACTGCATAGAAAAGCAAGAGATTTATTTTGTTTGTTTTTGGTTTTTTTGATTGAAAATGGCTCAGATTCCAAATCTAGACAACTCTCCTCTCAATCTCAAGTCTCTCAGGTACAAAATTCAATTCCTTAAATCTCCTGATTTCCTTCAATTTCATTGGAATTTGCAGTAATTAACTTTTTTTTTTTGAATTGTTTTAGGGAACAGTCTCAGAGAGATCTTGTTAAAATCCTGAAAGATGTAAGTCTTCATTTTTAAATATATTAGCATTACATTATGCTTTTGAGCTTAATTACTGCTTGGTTGGTAGAAAGATTGAGAATAGAAAGAAAAGTGAAATGATGTTGCACGAAGCTTAGCTTAGTGGGCATTCGTTTCGTTTTTATTGATTGTTAACTTTTTTTGGTTATTTTGATGATTTTAGATTCGAGGGAAGAAATGTTTGGTTATTGAACCAAAACTTGGTGGCTCCCTCTCGTTGATTATCCAAACATCTCTTCTTAAGGTAATTCACCCTTTTTTTTTAAAATTTCTAAATGCTTCATTATGCTACTTTTCTTGGTTAAATTCAATAAGAAAGTCGTATTCTTCTATGAAAACTTAGCTGTTACGGTATTTATTGAAGCACTAAAGGCTCTTAGTGGAAAAGGGTTTGCTTCTAGATTCTTTTTTTATTTTATTTTTATTTTTTATATTTAGCATTTTTAAGTATACTCTTTTTTTTTTTTTAAGTATATATATTTTTTGGAGAAATGTTTGAGTACATACTTAAATTCAAAAAGAAGAGGATTTCCTGAATAATTCTTTCTTGGATGTAATTGAAGATTTTATATGATGACGAAATAGTGTGCCAGTGTTCTAAAGTTTATAAATATGGATGCCCTGTTCACTATGATCAGGAATATGGGGTTGAATTGCGGCATCTTTCGGCTGAGCCAGTTCAGACTGATTGCACCAAAGTTGTTTATCTCGTTCCTTCTCAGCATGACTTGATGAAGCTTATATCTTCTCATGTGCATAATGATATCTCAAAAGGACTTCAAAGAGAGTACTATATCTATTTTGTTCCTCGCCGTGAAATTCAATGCGAGAGGGTAAGCACCTTTAGCGAAGAGAACTGTTGGCTGCAACTTAAGCTCTTTATGTGCAAATATATTATCTACATAGACACTATAAAGAATTTTCAATGTGCAGATCCTTGAGGAGGAAAAAGTGCATCACTTGATGACCATTGGGGAGTACCCGCTGTATGTAGTTCCTCTGGATGAAGATATATTGTCGTTTGAACTGGATCTCACTTATAAAGTATGAAAAATATGCATTTTTGCGCTCCCATATATTCATCTTGTGGTTTCTGAAGAATTTGAACCAATCTTTTTTATGTCTGTTTTTGCATGGTAGGAGTGTCATGTTGACGGTGATACAGGCTCACTTTGGCATATTGCAAAGGCCATTCACAAGCTTGAGGTTAGGTTGATGCCACTTATGTGATTTACTTGGGCTAGATAAGGGTGAATCCTTGCATCAAATATCAAGGATTAATAAAACAAGTTAATTATAGTATGAATTATTATGGATATACAAATTTAATACAGCCCGATCCTTCCTAATTCTATATTTTCCCCTAAATTTATCTTAAAACTTACATGTTGCAGTCTTCTTTTGGAGTTATACCAAATGTGCGTGCAAAAGGCAAAGCATCTGTTCTTGTCGCAGATATTCTTAATCGCTTGCAAACAGAAGAGCCTGTGAACTCATCTGATGTAATTATGGCCCTCTTTAACATCTTTTCTCTCCTGCAAATTAGTTTTAATGCTTGTGCTTTTATATATTTGCAAATGACTTATAGCCTCCTATTTCCTTTTTGATTCTTCAGATGGCTGTTCCGGAGATTAACACTCTCATCCTCATAGACAGAGAGGCGAGTCTTCTCTTTTAGTGCACCAAGTAATTTTCATTTTTAGAATACTGTCATTAAGATGATGGGAGATAGAAAGCCTTTTTTAAGGAGAGTCACAAATTTATTATTTGATAAAAAACCTAATGCACAGCATACCACTAATACTCACTAATCAAATTGTGAAAATTCATGTGAGCTCAAATACACGGTTTATTGCTTGTTTCTTTTTCATTTGATAATGAAGTTGACTGCAAAAAATTAACAATATTATAGTTGCTATCATCTGAAACTTTCGACTGCTTTGCTACAGGTGGATATGGTTACTCCTATGTGTTCACAGTTAACATATGAAGGGCTAGTGGATGAGGTAAGCTGATGCAAGCAGCAGTATTGCAATTAAATATTGTTAATAATTTTCTTTTCAACGCATCATGTTCATGTCTATGAGGTAGATCAGTCTATCTAGGAAAATAAAATTGGAATTTGAGTTGCTTTATGAGGTTTCTTTCCAAGGGACTAGTTCTGGTCATTATTGTCATTCATTTGGTAACTAGTTCAGTTAGTTCAGTTAAATGAAATATTCTCATGAGGTGGTTTGTTGATGGCATGAGTCGATGGGAAAGCAGGATTGTCACTTATTATGCATTTAACAGTATTACATGCCAAGATGGCATGAGTTAGTTCTGGAAATGTGATTAAGAAATTCAAGCTGCACAAGAGGTCCTTAGTAAAACCTCTTCTCCTTCCCATTCTGGTGGCTCTTTGTTTTATTATGATTGGTATTAAACAACTATAATACTGATATTGTTGAACCTCTGAGGTTAATGGCATAGGTTCATTTTTTCTGAAATATGATGGTTGGATAGAACTCTAACTAACAAAAGAAATTTCAAATGAAAATTGTGATGCTGAACTTTTTGAGGCAATCATTGTTTCTATTTTTCTAGGGGGAAGAATCATTATTAGATAT
Organism: Heritiera littoralis; assembly: GCA_031772115.1. Taxonomy (NCBI): domain Eukaryota; kingdom Viridiplantae; phylum Streptophyta; class Magnoliopsida; order Malvales; family Malvaceae; genus Heritiera; species Heritiera littoralis. The sequence continues at coordinate 1,348,074 of JAPDPK010000151.1, read as the reverse complement.
TGTCTCTGCTTATTTGACTTTTTGTTAAAAGCAGTCTCTAATAGTTTCACTATAGTTTTTACGCATCAATAATGGTTCTGTGGAGCTGGATGCATCTATCATGGGTGCTCAGCAAGAGGGAAAAAAGATGAAGGTCCCACTTAATTCAAGGTAAAGTTAGCCTCTGCTTGATGCATTTCACTAAGTAATAATAATAGTCCTCTCATTCTTACGAGCACGGTGGTTTTGCTTGTGTTTGCTGTATGGTCTTAGATGGATATGGCTTTTAGAAGGTTCTTGAATCTGTTCCATTGGTTGCATTTTTCTAGTAATTATAGGTTAGCCTTTGGGTGAATTCAAACCAAAAATGAGTATTTTAGTAGGGTGGCTTTTTGATTAAGATTTCTATTCTCTCTTTTGTATTTTTATTTAAGCATATAAAGAAAGCTGACTCATTTAGTCCGCATTCAAATTTCTAAACTGTCTTCTCAAGTAAAAGTAAAAACCTTTTTCTCTGGATGTTTGCTAATTTAAAATTTTTTTTTAACTTAGCGACAAGCTGTTCAAGGAGATACGAGATCTCAACTTTGAAGTTGTTGTCCAGGTTGACCTGTTGTAGCCTTCTCCACATTTTATTTTTTGAATTCTTGCTTTCTAGTGTTAACTTCACTTGTGTGGAGTTCCTCTTCTTAGTTGCCATCTGCAGTATGATTGCAGGTTCTAAGGCAGAAAGCAACATCCATGAAGCAGGACTACACTGAGATGACTACTACTGTAAGTGAATGAGGACCTGAACATTCCTCATGCCTCATATGCCTTTGTTAATGTCTTAACCTTAATATGTCTGAAAGCATGATTTAGTGAGAATTCCAATGAAATAACTTTATAGCTCACTAGTCAGGGTCCCTATGACAATTTATGAAGCAGTAGTTTGAAAGTGGCAAGAAATGTTGGGGTTTATTCTATATGAGTAATTATCTGTCGAACTCTTATGTCCGTTGTGTTCTCTTCTCATGCACCATAACTCGTAAATCACTGACTGTTTCCTCAAATGGTTTCCTTTGGGGACTGTTGAATTTGAATGCTCTTAACTTCTCATTAGCGAATTTGTTGAATGCATACAGAACCAAACAGTTTCTGAACTAAAGGACTTTGTCAAGAAGCTCAACTCATTACCTGAAATGACTGTAAGTAGGTTTCTTTTTAGAAATTTGCTTCTTGGGAGTTACATTGGCTTTCTGGAAGTGGTATAGGTGAATTTTAGGTTGTAATTTGCTGCTGATTATTGCTTCAGAGACACATAAATCTTGCTCAACATTTGTCAACATTCACATCAAAGCCATCTTTTCTTGCGAAACTTGACATGGAACACACAATTGTTGAGGCCTCAAGTTATGACATGTAAGTCTAACATGCTTCACTTACTAATCTCATGAACTAGAAATGTCAGTGCTTGCATTTTTTTTTACTAATGCAACTATTAATCCTTGGTCATAGCATTTTTGTTTTGGTGAAGAAACTTCTTCTTCATTTATCTGAGCCAATTGTAGCTGCTTGTGGTTTAATTTCTAGAAAAACAGTATCAACTGATCAAAATTGATGGTTCTTTTCTTGGTTTTTAAACATATTTTTCTGGTCTATGAATGCAGTTGCTTTGAATACGTTGAAGAAATGATCCAAAAGCAGGAGCCTCTTATCAATGTTTTGCGTCTTCTCGTCCTATTTTCTGTAACAAACTCAGGGTTGCCCAAAAAGCATTTTGACTATTTGAGGCAAGTACTGAAAGTCATTTTTAATCTTCTTTTCTGTTGATAGTGTATGCTAGTTTTTTATTCTTGACTCTTACAAATTAGCAGCTATTTTCTTTGTTGATTTATTTACTTGGTTATTTAGTAATTTTGAGTTCATGGTTTAGGAGGGAGCTACTCCACAGTTATGGTTTTGAGCACATGGCTACACTAAATAATTTAGAAAAGGCTGGATTGTTCAAGAAACAGGTATAGTATAGGAGTTCATAATCAGGCATTTCCTTCAGTTTGCGTGCTAGTCTAACAATCACAAGTTCGGTGGACTCTATTATCTTAGTAAATTGTTTTTCATTTGAGTCTTGCAGGAGTCAAAAAGCAACTGGCTGACTGTCAAACGTGCTTTGCAACTTGTAGTTGAGGATACTGACACAGCAAAGTATTTTTCTTCTCATTGATGCAGTCTTTTCTAATGCTAGAACTGTCTTACAATGTTAGATATATTTTTTTTATTTCAGTGTTAAAAGGTTAGTTACAGCGTGGTCTCATCTTAGGTGGTTGAAAAGCCTTGACTGATATTAGTCACTATTAATCTGCATGTTAATTGTATGTCCCATTCTTCATGTTAGAAATTCCCCCCCAACCAACCAAAAAAAGGAAAGAAAATGAATGAGTTTGTATTTTATAAAGAAATTCTGTGTTATTGTTTTAAATATTTTCATGGTGCAAAGATGTTTTTCATTTTTCAATCTGTTTTTCTACGATGACAAATAGATGATACTCTTGTGCCTTTTTATATATACCAAGTGGTAGATGAATTTCTGCATTCCTTTGTATATTTCAATTGTATTATGCTGAATGAAAAATTATGTGGGAGAAAATTGCTTCATGCTGCTTAATTATCTGTGGAAGAAACTTCTAGATGGCTGCTTATAGGTGTATTTTTGTAAGTACCATCGTGGTGTATTCTACATTTTAAGTATTTTGGTTATTCTGAAGCAATTTAGTTTGATACATATCAATATTTCTCTGTCTCCTTTTCTTTCTTGGTAAGTGCCTCTATATTTTTTTTTTCTGCTGCTGTCAGAACAAATTTTACAATGCTTGGAACTTGTAATGTGATGTGCTGATGGATCTTTCTCTATATATTATCTTACATCCCATTGTAACATTTTAATCTCAAGCATACTGTTCTATTTATATGAAGCTGTTAATTGTCCTGTTTTCCTTTCTAATTAAGAAATTTATTTTCTTATGCAACAGTCCTAATGACATAGCCTATGTCTTTTCTGGATATGCACCTCTTAGTATTCGTCTTGTCCAGCATGCAGTTCGATCTGGATGGTGAGCTAAATCTGTTTAAATTCGTTGTAATTATTGTATGTGATCTAGAGACGGTATATCTTGCCATTCATTTTACTTCTCTGAAAAAAAAGGGGCAACCTCCACAATGTGGAGTCCGGGAGGGTTATGTGTATGCAGGCTTCCCTCAACATTAACAGAAAAGCTGTTTTCGCTTGAACCCGTAACCTCAAAGTCACTAAAGAGCAACCTTTACTGTTGCACCAAGGTTCCCTTTTCTTTACTTCTTTGAATTAGAGAAAAATTGATTAGGTTCATTCCAGTTGGCTTTATTTATATAGAATATGGATTAATATTTAGACTATTGTATGCTTCATAATTATGAGAAAGTTCTAAATGTAAAGCAAGGATATAGAGTTTGGGTCTTAAAACTGTGTGCCCATAGGTAATATAGACTAATTAGTAGAATTTTGTTGGGAGGAACTCCCCAGGGGAAAACGAGAGGAACAATTGAAGATCTGTGAACTAATTATGGTAGGAAGAACTGAAAATGGGGGGCAGAAATGTTTCATGTATAGCAAAAGGATTGCTGACAATGTGGACCACAGAAAACATACAGGGTTGAATTTAAGGAATGTCTAGATATAGAACGGGAGTTTGGATGCCATCTTGAAAGATGTTGAAGATTATTGACTTTATTGAAGAACACAAGTGCCTATCAAACGAGAGAGAGAGAGATATCAAGAAAATAGGAAAAGAGGGAAGAAACTAGAATAAGGAAAAGGGTGAGGGGCGAGGGTTGAGGCAATGATGGGGATAATGTTTAAGTGTTTATTGCCTGAATTTTTTGTTGCTTTGATTCACCAGCCAAGAGCTTTAACCAGGCGATATATCTTGTTGGAATATTAATCCAGACCCCAACTAGCCTTCAATTTGTGAACTTATATATGATAATTCGGCCTTTCAGGCGTCCTATGGAAGAAATTTTGAAGCTGTTGCCTGGGGCACATACAGAAACAAAAAGGGTCAGTTCACTTCTCTGTTTCATTGGATTTTTTTTTTTTACTTTTCCATTTTTGTTAGTTTCTTTTTCATTGTCCTATGTTTCACTGTTTCAACTTTCAAATGTCTGCATATGGGACCTCATTTCTATGGAATTGTTTTAAGAATTATCATTGACTTCTGTGCACCAAAGCTTAACTCTCGGAATATATTTTAAGTTCTTTGGATATTTTACTTAGGATCGATGGCATGTCTATTTTTGTAGGGAGGCTTCGCTAGCAGTTCATCATTTAACACATTGCAGGGTGTTTCAAATGGCATAGACAAGTAAGTAATATTTTCCTTTTTATGTATGTTTTGTAATCTCAGTGTTATATAAACATTAAATAATTTCATTCTGATTTGTGTTGCAATTTATTTTGGTAATGAGATTCCTTAATCAATTAATTGTCCAAAAAATCAGTATGATCATGTTAGATTTTTAGTTATGATAAAAGGATCTTGAGTACGGGGCAGTAAGCTGTGACTTGCATCTCCCATTAGTTTATTGAGTTGCTTTAATAAAAAACAGAGATGGTAGTTTCTATGATTGCAGCAAGCTCCACTGACTCTCTGTTTTGAGTTTTCTTGGGTATTTCTTCTCTGACTTCTATAATTTCAGAACATCAATCTTCATATTCTTTTCCTTTACAGAAAAGCTTTTGTTTCTTTGCTGACTTCTTGAGTTATTGCAGAATAGCTGATGGGAGGCGCTCCTTAGTACTTGTTGTCTTTATTGGAGGGGTAACATTTGCAGAAATTTCTGCCCTCAGATTTCTCAGTGCTCAGGTATGTTGATTCTTTTGTGTAAATGGTATTTTCTGTGTCATACAGGGTTTTATTAATATATCTTGCAGTAAAAGTAGTGATTACTTAATTGAAATGCATGATATTATCAGGTATGTTGTGAAGCAATTTTTTGAGTGTATTTTTTGGATATGTGAAATAAGAGTCTCAAGGGATGCACTTTTCTCGTTTCTGTTGCATCGGGTTCAGGTTATGTTGTTTCTAAGGAAGTTGAGAAAATGGAACATTCATCTATGGTATCTCATCACCTCTTCTTTATGGTAACGATGACCTTTTATATCGTTAAGGCAATTGTATATAGTCTCAGTGGTATATGGGAGCATTTGGATTTTTTGAGCATGGCAGTGGTGCTGGTGGTTTTCCTCTGCTTGGATTTGTTGGTGTGCTGGCGTATGGTTAGAGATTAGGGTTCTTATGACCTTCAATAACTGTTTGCATTTATAGAAAAAGTCAAAGATTCCATGTTGTCTCTTAGTAGGACCCCTAGGTAATTGTATGTTATAAGGTGGTTTTGGGATCAAGAAAATGAAGGTATTTTTCTGAGTGAGGTGCTTGATTGGGAAAAGCTAGTGTCCTGATTTGGTAGATTGTGTTCCTTTCTCACATCTTACATAGGCGTGCCTTAAAAATTGAAATCCTTGAATTGGAGGTATGCTGTTGTCTATTTAATTTAAATTATTAGTATACTATCTTATCATGATACATGATTTCTATTGACTCAAAGTGGCATCATTGGTTGTCAATTACCAAGCTCCCGATGACAAATGCTATAAAAATTATAATATTAGTGATTTCAATGTCATGCAACAATGGCAATTTTGTGTTGAAAGTACGCTTGACACCTCCACCAGTCTCTGAACCCAGTAGGTTAATATTTAGCACAATGTTGCAACTATCTTTTAGCATATCTTATCAGAGGGTTTAATCTTATTGCTGACATTAATCATTTTAAAATGTTCATCTTTCAGTTGTCTATCTTCTTGATGTAGTTTTATTGATCCAGCCTGCTCTGATATTGTCCATTTCACCTTATTTTAACTCAGTTCCCCTTATATCGGTATCTGTCTTGCAGGAAGGAATGGCATACGATCTTATTATTGGGACCACAAAAATTGTAAATGGTCATACATTGATGGAAACTTTCTTTGGGACTTCTGGTTGACTTGTCCAATGCGTGGTCATTTGTGGTGCTTTCATGGGGTTTTGCTTTCCTATCTTCCTCGAATATATGCGGCGATCATATTTATGGCTTTCTGGGTTATGTCAAGAAAATGAACATACATTACGATCATTTTGGGATCTGTTAGCGAGGGAAGTGATTAGTTGAAAACTTCAGTAGAGAACTTTAAGATTCCATGCTTTATCTGTCAAGGATGATTTGCTGAAGAAAAAAATAAACATTTTGAGGGTTCTTAGCCCCTTCTTGAGAAACGTATCTAAGGGAAATGTCTGACAAGTTTCGGTTCGATGTCTCTGATTAATGAAAGCGTGGTTATATTGATTCATAAGACAATGTAATTATCATAGCCTATTATAATGACCGGCATTAATCTGAATTTCAGTGTATCAGTTTTGTATCTGTTAGTTTTTCAATGTTTATTCTGATATGGTGGTTGGTGGAGAGGATGAACAAATTTTCAAATTTGTTGAAATATTGGAGCTGTTGACTCAAGATGGGTGGAAATTGTGTGATAATGTTGTGAGATCAAATTCATACTGAACTTTAGGGTGACTCTTTTAAGCAAGTCGGAAAGATTATAAACAGAAATTCCATTGCCGTTGGCTAACGTTGGAAGATACTTGGTCAATTTTTTTTTTCTTTTTTAATGAAATTATATTTTCGAAAAAAAATTATATGTCCAACAAAGTCAACATACAGCTCGAATTCACAGATAATTAGAATTGAAATTTAGATTACCACTAAAACAAGGCTCATCGGCTGGTCAATTCCTTTTTGAAGGCAGAAGTTAAAAGTTTGAACTGTTGAAATAACTTTGTTAGTTAGTCATCAGATTTGGGCGGTTAGTCTATCCTGCAGCATATGAATTAGATCTTCACTATCAGTCTTTTTCCGGTGATTAAAATCTAAAATGTAATCAAGCTGATTCGAAATGATTTATTGTTAAGTTTGAGTTTGGTTCAACTAGAAATTTGAGTTCCATTGAGCTTTGTTTTTGAAACTCAAGCTTGAACTCAACAAAATTTTCAAATCATTTGAACTCAACATGATAAACTCAATTTATCATTTTTCAACCATGAGGATAAAATGTTAAATTAACAATAAAATATAAAAACATATTTAAAAAACTTGTGTTCTTTTAAAAAGAAACAAGCCAAAATAATTATCCCTGGGTTTTGGGTGGGACAGGAAACCAGGGAAATAGTGAACTGAAGTAATTAGGGTTTTTGGGTTTTAGAGGGGGTTAACCAATTGGGGAATAAATTTCTTAAAACTTGTTATTAGTATTTTTAGGAATATTTTAATCAAAATTTATATATATAAATACATTAAAAAATGTTGTATAATAAAAAAAATTAACTTCTTTCTTTAAAACTATAGGCAAGATTTGTATTATTTAATTATAATTAAGGTGCAAGATACAACGTCAAACTATTGCAAACATCAAAATATAAAAGTAGCATTAAAAAACTGGCATAAGATGCCGAGGATGCTGAGCATGTCGCGTGAATTGCTGGGCAATTTACTGTTTGATTTGCCTCTCGGTATACAAAAGAAATACGAATACTTTCGAATTCTTTTTTTTTTGTAAATCACAAGTATTTTCTTTCGTTTTAACAATTTAAGATTAATTCTACTCAAAATTTCGTCACAGTTAAAAGTTTTCATTTTTCTCCAAAAATGTGTTTAATGTGAATCGTATCCGAAAGCTCTTCTCAAAACTTAACTTAAGTAGAATACTTTTGAATTCTGCCACTAAAGTCATAATATCAATAATGATGATCTCCCGATACGGGTGGATATCTATTGTCTAATTTAGTAATTGTACAGAAATAAGAGAGTTAGTTGTATTCCGGATGTACCATAGCAAGTTGGGTATGGAGAAAGGTAAAGAGAATTGTATGTGTAATGTGAGTTGGTTGTGGCTAAGGTTTTAAGGAGGATTTCTTAGATGATTGTAGTTAGAGCTCCAATTCCAATTTAAAATTTGTCATATGGGTGTAAATTTGGGGTAGGAATTGAAAAGGTGGTAAATTGTTTCTTCATATTGATGACAAAGGTTGCATATAATATAGGAGACATAATGATAGTTAAGCATTGATTTTTTAATTTTAGTTTTAATTTTTTTCCTTTCATAATTAATTTTATCACTTATAAAAACTGTTTAAGTAAAAAAATGAAAATGAAAATAGCGAGGTTTAAGTTATTTAAATTAGGGAAAAATGATGAAGCTTTATATTAAAGTATTTCATTGTGTACTTGTCAATAATAGAACGTGAAAGAATTAAATCTTACCTTATTTCCAAGATGAGATCATGAAATCTTCAAATTTTGTTTCTACTTTTTTCATAAAAATAATTATAATTTCTAAGATTTTTATCAACAAAAAAATTTGAAAGTGAAAAAAATTTAAAAACACAAAATTTACACGATTTTAATGTTGTTCAGGTGTTTTTTTTTTTTTTTGGTTATGGAGTATGGACGGACTTTGCACGATATATTTGATTTGTCAAGAGAGAAGGAAAAAGCAGAAGATGTCAAATTTTGGATTTCGATACCATTTGATGCTTAAATCAATTAAGAAAATTTCTTAAAAGAAATTATAACAGAGAGAGTTCGAGAAAAATAAAATTAAAATCGTGTAAAATTTAAGATTGTACTGTAAAAATTATGCTAACCACATCTTTTTTTTTTTCAATTGACGGACTCAAATGTCTTTATTTTTTAAATCTTTAATTAAATTTATTTGAACTTATAAGATAAATTAATAATGCCAAATTTAAAAGCTACCATTAATATAAAATGAATATAAATCTTTTAACTTTTATTTTATTGCAAATAAATCATTAATTTTTTAAAATATTTCAATTAAGTACTAACATTTTAAATAACTTGAATTGTCATGTGAACATCTTACGTGACAATTAATATGAACAATTTTGTAAATTATTAACTGGCATATATGCAATGCAAATAAAAGTATCATTTAACAAATTTAAATTTAATTATATAATTTTGAAAGATTAAAAATTTATTTATAATAAAATAAAATTTTGTAGACTGATTTAGATGCAACAAAAGGTGAATTGCTCATATCTGTCATGTACTAAAGATGAAAGTCATATTTGAATGTTACGCCAAATTTAAAAATTCATGAAGGAGGTCAGCAAAAGACTATTCACTCCCAAACTTCATTCCTACTCTTTACGGGAAATCACCCAACTGTTTCAACACAAGCTGTGCAATCTCAAAACTTGCTCCAAATCACCACAGCAATACATCAACTGCAATAAAGGATTCAAAATCATAAATCCCAACTGGTTAAACGTATTAGGCTAAGAAGTTCTGATATCTTCTTATATAATTACCCATCGTACTCCCCCTCTGCAAACTTGTTCTCCGGATAGTATACAGCAATTACTTGATTTCCACCAAAATTGCGACCATTCATTGCAGTATGGGCTTTTTTCGAGCCTTCGACGTCTGAGTACTCCAAAAATACCTAACAACACCGGAGAATTACAGTCGGTAACATAGGGGTACATATAAATATGGTGCAACTAACAGAAATGAGTAAAGACAATATGTTCACTTGCAATGAGGATACCTAACGTGAAACTAGACAATGATAAAATAAAATGGAAAAGAGAGATGGTAAAATGAGTCAACACTGACCTTCCCTACACCTGGTGATGGTTCTCCACTTTGATTTGGACGTGGGATGACAATATTCACCAAAGCACCTGCATGTTACGTGTAAAAATTTCGAATCCACAAAAAACTAAAAACATTCTTTTCAAAAGATTATCAGAGAAAGGTTATCAAGTAAATATAAGTAGAGGGTTAGGAAGTCCTCTGTCTGTGTATGTTAGGCTTGATTCTTTATAGCAGAATGTGGAACAAGAAAGGGCTGTAAAACAGAGATATAAACACAAAAGAAAAACAAAGAAAATTAATAACAGGGCCAGAGAATAAAAGATAAATGCACAAGATTGTGTAACAATAATTTTACCATATTTTCCACCCTCTTGTCTCATGTCTTCCACAATGTCTTCATACTCCTCATCATCTCTGAGATCATCCACATTAAGTGCTTGAGTCAAGCACACAACCTTTGTAGGCACACCTTGGGGTTGCAAAATAAGCCTCTGGAAAAATAAAGAATAAGCAAATTCGCCTACGAACCACATAACAACCCTAAATTGCAATCGATGTGATGGTATAAGATTTTAATTAAACAATAATATCTAATCTCACCTGCAAAGCGATCTGCTGCTGTGCATGCTGGAGTATACTCTCTTGCTCAGGTTTAGGCTGGGTAGTACCCTGGTTTGCTCGCCTAACAGTGAGAGTTTTATCACCCATTTTAATTCCATTTAGAGCGGCACAAGCTATATCTGTAACTGACAGGTCTTGATAAACACAAAAGGCATAGCCTTTTGAGTTTCCAGTTTCTCTATCTTTTACTAGATCAAAACCTTGAAGAGGCCCAAAAGACTCCAATAGCTCCCTGATCTGTACTTCTGTGAAGTAATAGGGAAGCCCACCAACAAATATGCGGTCAGGACCCTCAAGCCCACCAGCAGAACCCGGCGTTAGACCCACAGCAGCTAGATTAAGATTGGGATTAGGCTGGCTTGGACCAAGAGGAGCAGCAAGTGAAGGATTATAGTCACTAGGCCTCCTCACCTTAACGGGTCCTCCCTGAAAGTTCAAACAGATTAATGCAACTTATTGTAATTAAACAATTGCAGCACCAAAATCCAAAAAAAAAAAAAAAACCTCAAAGATGATTCCATCCAAAGCCATTGCATTACTGGCCTCCTCAACAGATCTCATCTCGACAAAAGCAAACTTCTTTTCATGGTTTATATAGACATTAACAACAGCATCCCCTGAATTTACAACACAAAAAGGATGAGCAACGGTAGAAGAAATAAGGCAGGACTTCAGTCATGCAATAGATAAGAAAACCCTCAGTATACCTGGACCAGCAGTGTTTCCACCAACTGCAGCCATGACGTGGCTGAAGAAGGTTGCAACTGACTGTCATACAATATTAAGGGTCAGTATTGCTTTATATGCAAGCACAACAACAATAATGCTACAATAGTGGAGAGCAAAACCTGTTCATTAGCTGTAGGAGGAAGTCCACCAACATAGATCCGACGAGCATGCCTAGTAGCCTGAAATAACAATATATATTCTATAAATTTCTGTAATATAAGAAAATATTTTCTAAAACCAGTTATTCACTACAATGTATGCAAAATCCTCCCAACCTGCTGAGTCATTGCCTGAACTGGCATAACAGGGAGAGCACCAAACGGCTGCAGAAAACCAGAATTAAACAAAGTTACAGCACATACAGCAAGCTCAAAACTATCGGGTGCATGAAAGAAATATATGTACCTGACCAGTTGCAAGAGGAAACATATTTGGGAACACTCCGGGTAATGTCGGGCTAGTCCCAGGAATCTGGCCTGAAAAGGAAATTTAGACTTCATATGAGGATATAATAATATAATTACAAATCAAAGTAAAATTTATATAACAGTTGATTTAAAATGGGGACTTTTATGCCTCATTTCTGTAGCAAGTCCAAACCTCTCACAGTTTTAGAGAATGAAAAAAGAATTCATCACATGCAATTTCTGAAGGAAATATTTCGCAAGACTACCAAACAGGCAATAGTTGCCAGCTGAAGACGCACAATACCATCAAAACTGGTGCATTCGTTTCTCCTGGTACATAAAAGCTACAGAAGTCGGCTCACGCCATTGCCTTCTTAAAACCAAGACAAAGACAGAGAAAAAAACACCAAACACAAGACAAAACCAAAAACTCTCTCAGTTCCAGAATTATTTCACCATGTAAAAATAGTTAAAATGATTTTACAGCCCTTCTACAAGATCATGCTTAAAAGGCAATATATACAAAACAGAAGAAAAATTACTGCTTACCAAAACCAAACCAGTATTTTGATATGAACTTTCCACACTAGATCATCCAAAAACAAAAGTAGCAGTTAACAAAGTATAACAAAATAAAACTATTGTGAAAGGCATATGTACCTGCAGCAGTAGCAGCAGCAGCCACAGCACCAGCAGCTAACATTGCAGAAGCTGGAGGGGCCATGTCAAAACCACTAATCCTTTTGCTGCAAAATAATATAGTCAGCATACCAGGAACCAAATTATATAGCCAAAACAATATCATTTTTACTAATGATCAAGATTTTTATGATCTACGTCTTTGAGCGTGAGCGAGAAGGTGATCTTGACTTTGACCTATGTTCAGATCTATCCCTTGAACGGGATCGGGACCGATGCCTATGTCTGTCCTCCCTGTCTCTATCATAGTCCCTTCTTCTGTAAATAACATTTGAGCAAATACAACTCATTAACCAATAATAATTAGCAACAATAAAAGAGCAACATTTGAAAAGATTCACTGAAATTACCTGTCATAGTCTCGACTTCGATGGTAATCATCCCTATCTCTTCTTCGATCCCTCCTCTCACTGCGTTCCTTACTATTATCCCTGTAACGATCCTTTTCTCTGTCCCTATCCTTGTCCCTATGCCGATCACGATCCTTGTCACGCCCTTTTTCTCTCTCCTTTTCCCTACTTCTAGAGGACTCCCTCTCATAATCCCGAAATCCATGCTGCAAGTAGTTAGAGTTGCATTTTAACTTATATTGCTAGAAAACCAATGCGCACATACATAAAATTCACGTTCAAGAAAGTTATTTTGCAAGAAAAACTTTTTCTCTTAGCATAAAGAACATACCTAGGTGACTTTTAGAACAAAATTTAGCAAAAATTTAATTGAACTTACTAAAATAAGTGAGACAATCTAATTGAAGTATTCAAAACCTGTACATATGCGAATACTCGAGATCTGAAATAGGTTTGAACATCAACAAAACAGAGTTGATATAGATAAAAAAGGGACTTGAGAATTTGGCTCAATAGCATGTACGTGTATCCCTTGCTCAGAGCCAGGTTCTAATCCCCCTTCCACCGACAAAATTATGTTGATAAAAAAGGAAAAAAAACAGCAGTCATAAAATTGACCAATAAATATGAGATTCAAATTCTGAGAAATTCACAGTGTAAAAAAAACCTGAACTGTACAAAATAGAAAACTATGAGTCCGATAAAATATCCCTAATTTTCTACTTTCACAGAAATTCAAATTGTCTAAAAAAAATTCCTTAACATTTTCGGTAAGAAAAAACAAACAAATACCATCCAACCAAAACTAACATAAACTTCTTCAAAATTCTTCCAAACAAAAAAAAAAATCAAATAAAAATGTAAAAAGACGAAATTAAACTAAAATTGACGCGATCTGACCTGAAATTTAGAATCGTTTAGATCATCGGAACGAGGCTGTGGAGATGAACCTCCCGCGTAACTGTTTTCGAGGTTGTCTCCGTTGCCTTGATACCCCCCTTCTTCGTAATCAGTCATTTTATATTATTTTTACTATAATTTTGGTCTCAAGCTTTGACCGTAAATTTTGTAACTTCGGAATCTCAATCGCGAGTACCCAAACCTGAAACTTGATTTCTCAGCCTGAAGAAAATGAAGCGGCAGCAACAACTGCCAACATGTATCTTACCAATGCATTTTTATATGGCAAGTAAATTAGGGCTTTTTACTTCCACCAAAAAACAAAAAGGCCTTTTTACCATTGTGATTCCAATAATCCATTATAATTGGGTGTAATAAAGAATATGCCCAAAACAGAAGGCCCATAAATGTTGTTAAATAATATATGTTTTTTTTCAAGTATTTATAAAATAGAATAATTTTTAATTGAATTAATTATAAAAGAATATTAATTTTAGATTTAAATAAAAATATAAATGATAATACTCTTAATAATCAAAGATAATTATTTTAAAGTACTATAGTTTTCAAATTTGACATATTAAAACAATTAAGTTAATTAATTATTTTTATTATTCTTTATTTTATAAAATAATTTCATAAATTTAATTCATGCTCAAAATTTAAAAATTAAATAAACAAAATAGAAAATTACAAAAAAATGAGATAAGTAACTCAAGACAATTGAATTTAACCCCATTTAATGGATCTAAATCGAATTCAATCTTCTTTTTCTTTCTTTTCAAAATCCAACCCAATTATCAATACCCGTTAATATCCTCAATTATCAACTTATTTCTTTTTATATCCATTATAAGCGTGAATAACATTCTATGAAAATTCTTGTAATATAAAGTTATAGTTACTGACAATGAAAATTTTTAATTCCACGAGCAACATACAAAATTGTCATACATTCCATTTTCTTTTATAATTTTTTTTTTTTTTCCTAAGAGATACATGTGAAAACGACAATCTAAAATCTTGGAATGGAGCACATACAATATCACTGTCCTATGTCTCATTCTTTCCATCAAACTCATGCTGTCTTCTTGCTTTGGCACTTGTTATGCAAGTCAGAAGAAACAGTAGGGCATTAAAATGAGTGAAACATGGCACAAATCAACAACCATTTAGATCCTTTACTACACAGTGATAGAGATAGCAATGGGTATCTTACGCTACCCGACTCGATTAAATATGATTAAAGTAATATATAATTAGATTCGAATAGTAAAATTACTATCCGTCACAGATTCGAATCGTTACCTTAAGATATCTATTACCCGAACTCGATTATATATAATAATTAATTAATATGATATTTTTATTTTTTATATATAAATTATTTATTATTAATATTGTATTTAATTAAATTAATTATCAAATATCATAATTATGATTTTTAACTTTAATTTATATTTATTAATTCAATTAAATTTATTAACTTAATTTTTTTAAATAAATTATTCAAAGTTGATTTTAAATTTAAATTTAAAAATCAAACTTTCACTTAATAAACAAATATTTAAAAGATTCCAATAATTAAACGAGTATTTTTTTATTTTATAAAATTAGGGTTTGAATAACACAAATCAAAATAATCGGATAGTTAATCAAGTTCGGGTTTTATATATTTTAATCGGATTCAAATTTGAGTATCTCAAAATTAGTGGGTACCCGACCCGTTCATATTCCTACATGGTGATGGCACTCCTTTTTGATATGATTGTCTGAATATCTTTAAAGTTACAACCAATGCCTCAAGTGTGCAGATTTATGTGCTGCTAATGGCAACTCACAACTGAATGTTTTAAATCAGATTCAGAATTACATCATAGAGTGAGACAATGTAAAACTGTCGCGTATGCCACAATATTCACAAGCTTGAAATCACCACTATGCAGTTCCAGAACATTAAAATCTATCTAATTAATTCGGTATCACAGTCCTCCGATCATGAAGATGATGGTCGTGGCAATCGCTTGGCAATTTCCTGCCAAGTAGATAAGAAACCTTAAATCCCAATTCATGGGGAAACCTTGACTACCTCAAAACAACTCCAAGTAGGGTTACCATTGCACTTAGATGATAAGAAATTAATGCATTGAATGGCTAAAGTAATTGATCGACATGAATAGAGGTTACCAATAAAAACAAACAAATCAGTAAGATAGACAAGTGTAAGAAAGTTTCCCTGCACATAAAGGAAGTGTGAAAACAGAGCTACACAGGTCTAGGAGACACCAACAACTACTACTTAAATTTGAAGACTAATTACATGCTATTAGTATTGATCTTATACTGCTGACCAGTTAGAGCAATTCCATAAACTGTAAAGGTGAAAGTGAATGCAAGAGCTATGGTGTTTAATAACTATCAAAAGACCAGTAAAACTAAAATCTTCCTCAGAGACTGCATATTTGATCACATTTAAGTTATTATCTTCAGCAACTCGTATAAAACCTTGAGCTAATTAACATAGAATGAGAAAATAAACCCTTCTTTGCAACTTCCATAACTGGTATTTGTGCTCATACAGTACTAATAATTACTTGTCAACAGTTTAATTGCATTATGGAACATATAGAAGAAATACCTCAAACAACTCATTTATATTATCTGCAGTCTTGGCAGATGTCTCAATAAAGAACATCCCATTCTTCTCTGCATAGTCAATGGCATCCTTCAAGAATAAAACAGCACATGTTAGAAGATAAATTTATTCTGCATGCAAAGGGATCTTTATTCATTCAATTTTGGCACTAACTTGAACTGGTACTTCTCGCTTTTCATGAAGATCAGCTTTATTACCAACCAAAGCCATCACTATATCTGGGCTCCCATGTTTTTGTAGCTCCTGCCAGATGCTAAAGTACATCAATTTGGGCAACTTCGGACCATAAAAACTCTTGGGCTTTGACAAAGTTAGAATGACACAAGTTTTGCAGAATAATCCTTTTCCCTTACAACTTCTAAGATAAACAGAATATGAACCAAAGTTGAAAACTTAACATCATAAAATGCTTTTTAAGCAACAGGAAAGAAGACCATAAAGAAGGAACAAAGAAACAAAAGAGGTGAGGGGGGTGTGGAGAGGTGAAGGAATCTATGGGTCTTTATATTTAGAAGGCCAAGGTGGTTGCAGAAATCCTATTGAAATGCAACAATTGCCAGTAAACTTTCGGCGAATATCATTACTCTATAACTCATAGAAAAAAGATTATTTGTAAAAAGAAAAAGTGCATCCTAAAGCTGTATCAATAACATAATGTAACATGCCCAATGAGGCAATAAAATATGCCAACCTGCACCGACCAGAAAATTGGGTTATGACTTCTTCAGAAACTGAATCACAGTTCAGACTCTCTTGAGGAGAAGCAGATGGTCTGATGACCTGATTATGCAGTTGCATTACCATTGTTCTCAGCATACAAAAGGCCTTTTTAGAAATGCTAATAACCCAAACGCACTGAGTTTATTTTGGCAACATGACAGAAATATCAGACTAGAACCGTAACATCGTCTTTCTTGGGGTAACTAGTTTATGATTTGCATAGAAAAACTTAGGAAATACAACTTTAATTCCTTCTCCCCCAACTCCCAAGAATACAACCCCCTCCAGAAAAATAATTCTAGAAACAAGAAACAAAAGTAAAATAAGAATGAGAGGAGCACATAAACTGGATTATTTGCAGTTTACCTTATTAAAGACAGAAGATACAATTAGTAAATATTATGATATGTCAGACCAAGCCAATAATGAAAAACTGGAATAGTTTCTCTTAACTCAAACTTAGATCTTCCGTGCAATACGTTATTGCACAAATAATACCACTCCAGAACTATGTAAGAGCTTATTCTAATGTGAAATGCAGCCACTAGGCTATGCTGTAATTTTACAAAAATGTCGTTTGAAATTTACCACAGCCAAAATATTTCATATTCTACAATGCAAGAAAGTAATAGAATAGTAATCCTGAAACAAAAAATACTAATGCAATCCTCAGAAACTACCTTAACCCAATATTGTGCTTTGGTAAAAGACTCTGGGCTAGTTATATCATATGCAATAACTGCAACTCCAGCTCCTCGGTAGTACAGAGGTGCCAATGCAGCATACCTGACAGACAAAATGAATGATTAATTCTTTCCCGCCAAAGAAATGTTCCTGGGAAAGTAAAATGCATAATATAAAGTTGTAAACTAAATTGTAATCTAAATTGCAATGCAAACAAGTGACGCAAAAGGATCACAATATGATGCACTTTTCCTATGAAAGTGAAAACATTAAGGCTTAATACCCAAATATGCCCTTTACGTTTACTACAAAATTGAATTATACCTTCAAAGTTTAATTGCATGGAAATCAGTCATAAACGTTTCAAAATAATAGAATTAAGGAGATTTCCGTTAACTCCCTCTAACGTTGTCAAGTTTTATTACTATGCAATGGTAATGAAAATTAAAGAATTCAACAGAAATGTACTTAATTCTGTTATTCTAAAACGTTTAGAACTGATTTCCATGCAATTAAACGTTGAGGGCTTCATTCCATTTTGTGACAAATGTGAGGGCATATGTGGGTATTAAGCCAAACATTAACTAGCATATCGACATCGTATTTGAGAAACATACCTCTCTTGTCCAGCTGTGTCCCATATTTCAAACTTGACAGTAGTTGAATCTTGCAAAGCTATTGTCTGTGACAAGAATGAAGCTCCAACAGTTACCTGAAATGATAAAAGGTTGATGAATCAGAGAAATCTCATCATAACAGAACTCTCACCCTTAGAGAGAAGTTGTTGTATCAATCAGATTCAGTATGGTTGGACAAATGAAGCTCCAAAAGAAAGGCATATGGGCCATGTAACAAGTAGATGAATTGAGAGAATACTCCTTACCTTGGATGTAGGGTCAAACTGGCCACGAACAAAGCGAAGAACAATACAACTTTTTCCAACTCCAGAATCACCTAACAAGACCAGCTATATGCAGAAAAAAGATATTGTAAATTCGAATGTAAAAAGAGATCATAACAGTAGTAACTAGTATTCGATGTATATCAAAGAGATAGTGTGTTAAAAATTGCATAACATCATTAGATGCAGTTTCAGCATTCAAAACTAGGTAATATATCAGTAAATCTTTTAAATGATATTTTCAAAACTAAAATTTCAAATGAAGAGTCACCCAAAATGCTTAGCAAATTATTGTTAAGAACGTGCTAAAAGATTTGCATTTAAAATGAGTAGGATATTAAATTTCATAAAGCAACCTAATTGTCATTTAAAACATGCATCTATCTGCACCCTAACTTTTAAACTGACCATGAAATCTTAAGTCTTTTTATCCCATCTTCTAAAGAAAATTTCCGAATTCTATAACCCATTATCCCCAAAATGACTCTGAACAAACCATGATGCCACTCACAAAACCTCAAACAAGAGTCATAGAACCAAACTATACTACCAAACGAAATGTGAAACATCCGATGTTCAACAAAGTTAGCACCTTCAAATTCCAACATCATTACAAACTTACAGGAATTGGACACTTCGGCTCATTCTTGAACAATAACAAAACATTACAAAAGTCATTATCATTTATAAAATATGTGCAAGCTGAGATTGTTAAGCAAACCTACAAAAATATCAGCTCATTTTAAAGATTGTTCTAACTTCTAGCTTTTAAAAGAAGAAATCAAGCCAGTGCAATGAGGTAAAAAGCTAAAGGAAAAGTAAAATGCTGCCTCTTAAACCTTTCCACTCCACTACTTTAACGAAGTCAGTATCTCAAAATTTTTAAAAAATAAATCAAAGAATCGAGTGAAAACATGTAATAACGAGCTAAATATTTACCTTTACGCGCAGGTTTTTGGCATCAGGGACTCCGGAATTCTCTGCATTGTTAAGTCCAGTCAACCGCCCAGAACTCCTATCTGCAACCCATCAAAAAACCAACCCCCCAAAAAGAATCGAATTTAACAACAATTCACAAAAGGGTAACCAAATTCCAAGCCTTTCAGCAACATGCAAAGCTAATTACCAAAACCTCAACTAAAACACCAAATACCAAAGTCCAAAAACCCACAATTCAGCAATCAAATTCAACAAACTTTCAGCTCAAAGCCCAAAGAAATCAACCAAATTACAAAGATCAAATAGTTCTTTACAAATGAATGATTAAAACCATAGAAACAAAAACCCAAAAAGAATAGAAAAAAGAAACAAATCAAGTTAATTGGGTAGGGATTTTACCTGGGAGAGAAGAAGAGCAACCCATGACCTCGAGGATTGTAAAAATTTATAAATTTCTATGTAGTAATTGAAATTAGGGTTTTAAAGCAGCGAGGAAAGTTTAAAATTTTTGTTTTTATTTGGTGCAGACCATGCAGAAATCGGAATTTCAACAGGTCGTTAATGGCTGGTACTGGTATAAAATACGTAGAATTCCTTTTCCTTTGGGCATCAATCTTTTTTTATTATTATTCAAATTGAACCACGTGCTGAAAAATTGTGAACAAAGTTACATTAATAGGCCTATTTAAAGGTCGATTTGTTTAATTTTTGGATAAATTTAGCTAAAAAAATTTAAGTTCTTTCTAAGAGTTTGAGCGTCAAAATTTAGGCTTATTAATAAAGTATTTGATTTGAATTTATCATTTTAAGTTAAAGCGTGATAACGTGTTAATTATATTTTTTTATCGTAGTAATGTTCTTTTTTGGTTACTTTTTTAATTTAATATTAGTTTTTATTATTTTACTTTTTAATTTAAATTTTTATTTCTTAAAAAATTTATTCTAACTTATTGTATTAAACTTATAACTATGATGTGTTTTAATGTTTTCATATTTTATTATATTTAAAAAAATAATACTTGGACGGATTTGAATGATATTAGACTCATTCATTATATGTAAAAACCAATTTAAGCAAAAATAATAAACCCTAAAATCTAATCAGGTCGAACTTAAACTAATATTTAATTCCTTGAGATTTTATCTAAGTCCGACTTGAACTCATTCTAACATGACCCAAGAACAAATTAGTACTATAAATATAGTAATATTTTTTCTTTTTAATTTTATAATAATTTTTTTATATTTTCTTAAATATAATTTTTTATACCTTAATCGAATTATTCAATAAATTCAATCTCAATTCAAATTGAAAGCATTATTATATTAATAAAATATTGAATTTTTTATTTATGTTTAATTATTGAATATATTTAAATTTTTTAATAATAAATTCTAATAAATGATGATCATGCTAATGACATAATTACACATAATTATTTTCTTATAATTATTTAATATATGAGAAAACATTACAACTCTACCTTTACATTTTTATCGTGATTACTTCTTACTTGTTTTTTTTTTTCTCACTTAGGTTGTGCTTAGTACACCTAAATAATGGAAGGAAAAATAGAAGGAAAAAAACTTATGGAGAGAAAAATAAAGGAAAATGAATTTTTAAAATGTTTGGTAAAAAAAGAAAATAAAAGATAAAGAAAATGAGAGAGATTATTGTTTTTTTACTCACAAAATTCAATCTCTTTAAATTGAAAAGAAAACGAGAAAAAATTGTGAGTAATGTGATAAATCAAGTGAAAATACTAATTTACTCTTAATCAATTTATTTTTATTTTCTTTTTTTTCACTTTTCAACTTTACAACCAATAGAAGAAAACTTTTTTCATCTCTTTTTCATCTTTCTTACAAAACACAACTATAAAAATATATATTTTTCATCTTTCTATTTTTCTTTTCTTTTGATTTTCCATCTTAACATTTTTCTTTTCATTCTATTAAGCAATGTTTTATGCTCAATTAAAAAAAATTTACATTTTGCCAACCAATCTCATAATGCCAAAATAAAATTTCATTAATAATCTTATAATTGAAAGAAAAAGGGTATACGGAGTGAGATTTTTATATATATATATATATATATATATATATATATATATATATATATATATATATAATGGAGACATGGAGTGAGATAAAGTATATAAAAATTGGTAGTGCTACAATCTATGTGTGGTTGAGTAACACTAAAGGGATCATTATTTCCTTTCTTATCAACTTTTTTGTATGCACATTGCCTTGCACTTGCCATGGTGGAATTCTGCATAGATGCTTATGCTTTTGTTAGACTATGTTTTCATTGTCATTTTGCACATAGCTCATGATTCCATTGGTTAACTTGGAATTGGGTGCTTTTCCTACTCTTATACCACCAATATTTGGAATTCTTTATCATTTCTAATTGTTGGAGTTTGATAAGATTCAATCTATATAATACTTACGCAGAATTAATACGACAGTTTGCAGTGCAAAACATAATATTTAGCAATAAAATCCAGTTACTTGAAGTTTTCTAACTTTACTATAATATAAATATGTAATTTTTATTTTTGCAAAATGTTTAAAAAAATAAATAAGAAAAACCTAGTGCGACAATGAACGTAGACATTATATTGAATCACGTAAATATTATATTTATTTACCAGATTTGCTTTTAACACCAATGTTAAGTTGTTTTCAAATCAAGTTATACTATAAAAAAAATCATAAGATATAGTCAATCGCTAACAACTTTTTTACTAAGGGTTTGTTTGGGATTATTTTTGTTTTATGTTTTGTGTTTTCATTTTCACTTTTTCTAAAAACTGCAGCAAAAATTGTGTTTGGGGTTTATGTGTCTGTTTTAAAAACTAAAAAACAAAAACACAATTTTGAAAATTGTTGGAAATGGAATTTTGGTGTTTCCAATATTTTGGAAGTAGTTTTTACACTGTTACTACACAAGTGAACAATGCCCGTTTCGGCTATAGTAAAAATTGGATCAAAAAAGCCCACACAAACTGAATAAATATTGTCACTACCTTGTCATGCTGGTCACCTGAAGCCTACCCACTTCAGCTTTTCTCTTTTTGTTTATAGATTCTTGCAACAAAAAAGATAATAACTAAACATGTTTTCAGTTTTCATAAATTGAAAATAAAATAAAACAAAATTTTTGAAAACATAAAACATAAAACAAAAAACTCACAACAATCCCGAATAACCCCTAAATAATTAAAAAAGAGTTCTATGATGCCTTAAGATTTAGATTTAAACCAAACAACCTTAATAAAAAACAACAGTACAATATCAAAGGCCCAAACCCAACAAGGCCATTATGGTTCTAGCTTGATATTCAAGGCCCAAGTGCATAGGCCGCAAGGGGTTGTTTTCAGCACAAGCTGAGATGGCCCAAGCTATTGACAGAAAACGGCTTAAGGGAACAGTCCCATTGGCATGATTGCACTCCCATTTCTAAATTTGCAAATGTTTCAGTTTTGATGTTACAGTCAACACATTAATTTATCAGAGCTTTCATGCACTGTTTTGGCTAAGGCAAACATGCAATCAAATCAAATGCAAGGAGCTAAAAAAAGAAGAGATGCAAGAAGAAAAATGTTGTGCAATGAATGAAGCTGTCATGGATAATCGACGGCAAACCAAGACTCAGCATCGATCTGAGGATCTTGGCTCCTCTAAAGTGGTTGCCAAATCAGTTAGGTCAAGGCAATTGTTTTGCTTGTTAAATCAAGGAAAAAAGGCGGTGGCTTCATGAACCTGATGACATTGATGCTTGCTAGAGTGGCCTTGGCTAGCTGTTGACACTTGACAAAGAAATATTGTATGGAGGATCTCCCTCTCATTAAGATGAGTTAGGTATCTTTCATGTTGTAATTGATTGGGATTCAACAGAGAAAAGTCCTGTTCAGTTAATTGCCTTCGACAAATCAAATTGATTTGGTTGTCAATACACATGAGAAGTCGAAGATAAAACAATAATTTTTTTTTTCATAAGAAAGTACATGAAGAAATGGAAAATCAAACTAAGAATCTAATCTCTCCTAAAAGAGATAACAATTACTTAGCTAAACCTTGATTGTTAATAATAAAAGATATTATTATTATTTTAATTTCTAAGTTTAATACATATATAAATATATTTGAAATTATCGTTATGATTGAAATTAAGAGTTTAACATTCTATCAATAGATTAAAAATTTTAAAAAATAATTTTTTTAATATATGTTAAAAAGCTTGTATGAAGTTATATATGTAGCAAATTTTAGTAATGTTTATAAAGTTGGAAAGAAGTGAAAATTATGAAAAGGCGAAAAATTGAGCATTGCATTAGTATGCACATTTGTGTGATATATTCAAACATATCAGTTTTATTTTTTACAAAGGAGATCGCTGGTCTGAAAATAAGGCAAGAAAATACTAAATTGCATATTCGAATTTCAAACTTATTAAAAGTGTTTATAGACATATATATATATATATATATATATATATATATATGAACTAACTATTTAATTAAATCTCGAGCTGATTGAATTGGGTGTGTCTTTGGAGGAAAAAATATCGGGCCCAAGCTAGCTATAACTATAACAAGTAGAACCTGGCTAGAAAGTTGGTGAGGGGGCAAGCCAAGGCGCTGAAGAAGAAAGTGCTACATGCTAGCTACAAGTGTTCCATTTAATCTAGCAATTCAAGACTATGACAGTGGGCAAATGTTGACATGGTTGGGAGATATTTGGAGCTCTTGATTGGACTAACCAACCTCCCGGGAGACAGTCCCACCTGAAGTTTAGAGATAATAGGGGTCCATTCGTTGGCAATATCATTGAATTCTAAGCAAACTTGGACTTGTTGCTCTAGTCTCTTTTTCATTTTGATAATGCCCCAATCTTTATTCTGTAGTCGGTATGAACCATGGCAAAAATCATGGGTTCACTTCACTTGTACATGTCAGACTCTAGGCACGTGATATAGTTCACCTCTCCGAGAGCGATTGATTCCCATACATGGAAGAAAGAGATCTTTACATTGAGATTACATAGAGTTTTTAATCTCCACTTAAACGTTTAGCGTGTAACATGTACATGTTTATTTAACTAATTAATTAATTACCTGTCAAATATTAAACCAACATGAATGAAGTTTAAGATACCAATGTCAGTTAACCATCAAGAGCATATATAATATATATATATATATATATATATATATATATATATATATATATCTTCTATACATAATCAATTAATCATAAAATATCACTTCATTAATTATTGAAGTTAAAAACTATGTAAATCTTTAAAAATAAATATTAATAATAAGTAAAATTTAAAAATATACAAATTCCTAAAAATAAATTAAAAACATTATTAATATTTTTTTAAAGATTTGGTTATTTTTAAACTTTGTTCATTAATTAAATAGTACTTTATGATTTATTGATCGTGTATAGAGGCTATCTATACTGTAAATGCATCGAATATAAACTTATGCATTTGTACATACTATTATTTTAACACTTGTTTGTTAGATGGTCTAATTTTATGTCATGTGTATTTGATTTTTTTTTTTGAGTTGAGTTTATGGTTTGATGATGCAGAGTTTCCTTGTGGCAATTTCACTATAAATTAATATTTTTGAATATTTTTAAGGATTAATATTCAATATACCATCAGTAGAGTTTTTGACTTCACAAGTAAAATTAAGATTATGACACATGTTTTTTAAAAAAATTAAGAAAATAAAACATAAATAAAATAGGACATGTGTCATCGTCTGAATCTCGTTTGTGGAATAAAAAAAAATTCCACTAATGGTGTATTTGATGATTATCCATTTTTAATAGTGTAAATATATGATAGTTACATGAATTTAATTATTACGAATTTAGTCTTTCACGAATGCATGATATTGATATCCATGAACTCAATTAGGCTCCGTTTGGTTGATGGAAAATATTTTTCGTTAAATGATTTCTACATTTTTGGGTGTTTAGTTAATAGAAAATTGATTAGTCAATAGAAAATGATTTTCTAATCAATTAAAAATTAGGTTATTTTTTTAAAAATTATCTTACGCTTTTGAAAAAAGTAAGACATTTTTTTAAAAAAATAGCTGTCATTTTAAAATTAATATTTATTGTTTAGATTATATATTATTTGATATATATAACCTTGAATTAAATCTAATTTACATGAATTTCATTATATATGTATTTAACTATTAATGAATCTATATGCATTTAACTGTGGATGAATTTACTTTGTGTTTAATATAATTTAAATTAAAATATATATATTGAATAGTGTAAATACTCATGAATTAAATCCATATTGTTATATTTTTGTTTGATTATTTTTTATGTTTCTTTACATTGTAAAAGTATACATTCTTAGTTTTGATCCATTAAAAAATACTTTTTATTTTTAGTTTATACATCAATGAAATTCAATTGAATAAATTTGTTGATTTGACATCAATTATTTTTTAGAAATATTAATTATTTGTTCATCTTAAAAAAGAACTGTAATATGAACTAAGTTGGATAAATCTTTCTAGTATATATGATAATTTCTATTAGGATGTGCTTGGTAAGATGGAAAAGTGGAAGGATGGAAAGGGGTGTGTGGAAAAGTGGAAAGAAAATGGTTTTTATTAGTGTTTGGCAGGAAGGAAAAGCGTGAGAAAAGAAAATAGGAAAAATCGTTATTTTCTTTTCTTATTAACAAAACCAAATCACTCCAAATTGGAAAGATTATTGGAGAGAAAATGAAAGGTGTGAGTCAAGTATGTATAATTACAAAAATATCTTTAATTCTTTTAATTTTATTTTGTTATCATAGCTCATTTATGATATAATGGTAAATTAATATAATTTTATTTTCTTTCCTTTTATTTTTTAACTCTACCAAGTAATGGAAGAAACGAAAATTATATTTTTTTTATATTGTCCATCATTCTTATCAAGTACACCTAAAGAAAAAATTGATGTTTTTCATCTCTTTAGTTTTCTTTCCTTCCAATTTTCTTTTTTTTTTTTCATTTTTCTTTCAACCCTACCAAGTAAAGCCTTAAAGTATTGGCAATTGGTAGAATGATCATATAAATATTTCCATGCTAAAAATGTGACTGATTGAGCTCATGTTATTTCATGAACAAGTCTCACTTTGTCAAGCCTAGAATAGTGAGTTGCATCAATGCTAAAATTAAAGGGACACCTACCTCAAATTGGTTTGGTCAAAAAACCTGTTTAACCAATCACTGTTGTGGGGTAGAATCATGGGAGACATGTCCATAACAAATAAGCTAACCCATAATGGTAGCAACCTTATCTTGTCCAATGGGTTCGATACTCATCACGTTTTGAAACAATTCCCATTACCTCCCTTTTTAATTACAATTCCCATTACCTCCCTTTTTAATTTTCTTTTTCATGAATTTTGACCATCTGCTTATCACATACAAAATATTGGGACCACAACTAACACTAGCAAGTTGAATTTAGAATAAGGGACAAAGCATACACAAAAGTGGGTATTTGATTATTGTACTATCTTGTTAGATGATGGACAGCAAGGCGTGAATTGGGAAAATCATGAGAGGATGGAAATTGAAAACAATTATGGTAGCTAAACTGTAGATACATATATATGAATTATAATTAGCAATAAGGGATGATTTTTGGGTTCTAACTCAAATTTTACAATACATTCCGTTTGGTTCCCGTAAAATGACTTTCAAAAAATGATTTCTGTAAAATAATTTCTGAAAATTTGATTTTCTAAAAAAACTAATATTTTCTGTTGTTTGATTGATATACTGAAAAATATTTTCTGTTATTTGTTGTTTTAATCCAATATCAATTAGGTTGAGTTTTAGTGGGAGCTTTTTCTTAAAAGTAGCATAGGTTTAGAAATTGTCTTTCCCTTTTGAAAATAGGAAGACAATTTCTCAAAATCCTTAAAAAATTTTCATTGACCGAAAATATTTTAAACATACCAAACACAGGAAAATGAGGAAAATATTTTTGGAAAAATGAAATACACGAACCAAACGGGCCCTAAATTCTTTTTTAATCATTTGATCAAAAAATTATCAGCAACTAAACTGTAAATATAAAATAGCTTAATACACACACACACACATATATAATATCTTAAGACATTTATGATGTGATATTTCTCATTCGTTTAGGTATATATATTGTCTGTTATTTAGGTATAAATATTGAATTCATTTTTTTTGTACATAAATATTGACTTCAATTTTTATATACAATTCGTGAAGTTTTAACGTTTTTCTTGATGTTGCTAATGAGATATTGATTTCCTGACATCGAGGAGTTTTGGGACTTTGAG
Source organism: Heritiera littoralis (assembly GCA_031772115.1). Lineage (NCBI taxonomy): Eukaryota > Viridiplantae > Streptophyta > Magnoliopsida > Malvales > Malvaceae > Heritiera > Heritiera littoralis. The sequence continues at coordinate 1,320,384 of JAPDPK010000151.1, read as the reverse complement.
GTCCAAGGTTTTAGTCTAACTAAGTTTGAGCTTGAGTTTAGTTTAGTTATATGAAGCATTGGTTTAGCGACAATGAGGAGACTATAGGACTTTGAGGTCGCAAGTCTGAATCTCATCAAATTTGAACTTGAGTTTAGTCTAAGTCTTACCAAGTTTGAACTTAAGTTTAGTCTAATTGTAAGGCCTTGGTCTAGTGGCAATGAAGAGACTTTAGGACTTTAAGATCCTAGGCTTGAGTTTCACCAAGTTTGAGATTGAGTTTAATCTAGTTTTATTTATTCCCTTCAAAGGAGGGGTAGTAACTGTTAGGCCAAACATTAGTTGTTTAAGTTTAATCTAACTAGTTATTTACTAGTTTAGTTAGTTATTGTTATTTACTGAGGCTCTCTTTAGAATCAATCGCACCTCCGGTTCGATTGATTCCAACACAAAAAACAAAACAAAAAAATCATAAAAGAGAAAAAAAACATGTAAAATTAATTTTTTACCCATTCTTTTAAATATTTTACTACAAAACTTATACCCATGGTAGTTATTTTATTTTTTTCAACCTCATCGGAGTCAATTGCATCGCTCATCCCAACTAGCGCTAATTTATCTAGTTTGAGTAAAATGATTTTTATAGTTACTAGCTCATGAAATATAATATAATTATCATGATTGTAACTTCTAATAAAAATATACTACTTAGAAAAAAAAACTCTTTCTTGAGGTTAGTTATTAAACATGTTTTATTAATATTTATATGAATTTACTGTAACTTCTAAGTACCCTTAATCATTAAAATTCAAATTGTTAAAAAAATAAATAATTATTTTTAAATTCAAATTATTATGTTAAATAATGATTAAAAGGTGTATTGAAATATAATGCAAAAATCATTGTTTTGAATCACAAATTAATATTGATGGTTTTGAAGAAAAAAATCATTATTATAAAAAGAAAAAAAATCAAAACCCAATTTTTTTTGTTCAACTACCGACCGGTTTTGGTAGTCCCACTTAGGGGCACGAGAAAAATGAAGCTTAAGAAGCGAAGAAATTCCACGTGCAAGAGCTTACTTGTCAAAATTAAATTTTTGGGTATCTGAAATTATATCTTCATTGAATATTTCAGATTATATCATGTGAGTGGTCGGTGAGATTTTTTCTTTCTCTTTTTCTTCCTTTTTTTGACCAGCTAGCACTAGCTAAGGAGTTAGTTCAAGTGTCCTTTGATTCATTTAATTTAAATAGTTCCACAATCCAGGAATAAATAAAGAAAATAATTTTTTTATGACAATTTTTAGTAATATAATGTTTAAATTATTGGTCCTACATCGGAAAAAAACAACAAAAGCATCCATTTCAATCATCTTACTTTAAATGAATTATTTCATATCAGAAAGACCTTGGGAATTCAGACAAATTTTAATTCTAAAGTATCTTTAAGCTGGTTCACTACATCATGTTCATAACTCTCTGCAATTTTTGGTAAAATAATGAAAAAAAAATAATTCTAATCACGTCAGTTTAATTTAACAATTGTTAACTCTCTTTTTTAAATTTAATGTTTTATTTAAATGAACAAAGAAAGATATTTTTATAACACCGATTTTGTCATTCAATTTTTAAGAATGCAATATAAGGAAATTCTATACTAAGATTGACATTGTTATAAGGACGATCTATTTTATACTTATTTTCATGTTAAAAACATCATAAACGTATGAGAATAAATGTAAAATTAGTATCAATAAACGTAATTATATAATAATAAGCATAAACATATGAAAATACATAAATTTAATGTAAAAAATACATAAACATACGAAAATAAAAGTAAACACATGAAAATAAATATAAATACATAAAAATAAATGAAACTTAGATCAATAGGGATAAAATAAGTTAACATTATCATAAATAAACAAAAACACATAAAAATAAGGGAAAATAAGCTTAAAATAGGCATAAAATAAATCAACCTTACTACAAAATTTCCCTATAATATCATGGTATTGTTTTAAATGATTATTTCTATACAAATTAAAACTCAATTTTAAATTTCTCTTTTCAATTTAAACTTTATGAAATTATGAGAAAAAAAATCCAAACGAGAATGATTTATCATTCATTAATACATTGGATGCCGGTTGCGACAGTTAGTTAGCTGGCACCATTACAAAAGATTAGTTCAAAATTTTCTAATTAAGCATAGAGTTCCAACAAGATTATCCAATGCTAGAGATTGTGACATTGAACTATGTATCTATGAATCTCTCCCAATCAAATGTGATGATGGTGACTGCTGGTTTTAATTTTTTGCAGTAACCGATGAGACTAACCAATGTTTCCTTGGGACAACCCTCAACTGAAGTTTGACGATATAATATTCGTGAAGATAAGGTTTGCTGATATTTTGATATTTGAATGTGACATGAAAAAATCATTGTGTTTTCGCTCGGTGAAATTGATGAATAACATGGGTTGTTTCAGCTGAAAGGGTTTAATGACCAGACGTTTTAGCAAACTACTTGCTTGAAATTGAAGTCAATGACTTACCTCCCCTCATCGTGGCTGCATTTTCATCAATCTTCTAGACTATTCTTTTTTTTTTTAAGACTTAATACCCAAATATATTATTTATATTTATTATAAAATTGAATTATATCCTCAACATTTAATTGAATAGAAATCAATTTTAAACATTTTAAAATAACAAAACTAAGGACATTTCTGTTAACTCTCTTTAATGCAGTTAAGTTTTATTACTATGCAAGGATAACAGAAATTAAAAAAATTTAATGAAAATGTAATTAATTTTGTTATTTTGAAACGTTTAGGATTGATTTTCATGCAATTAAGATTTATTAATTCCATTTTGTGACAAAACATGAAAGGTATATTTGAGCGTTAAGCTTTTTCTTAATTTTATTTTTAAGAATAAAATATTTGACAATAATTTTAGATAATTTTAGACACAATATGATAAAATTACATGAAAATGAAATGAAAATAAAAAAATTGACACGAGATTAAATTTTGATAAAACTTATATTTGAATTAAAAAAAATCAATTTGTTATTTGATGTGTTAATTTTGATTACTCCATTCTTCTTCTTCTAAAGAATAAAATATTGGACAATATTTTTAAATAAATTTAATAATTTTAAACACTATATAATATGAAAATGAGATACGAAAATAATACAAATTAAAATTTTGATAAAAATTTATTAATTTGAAAAAAAGAAAAACTAAATTTAATTTTTAATGTATTTACACTAATTGTGACTTAGTAATTTTTATATTTTATATAATATGAAATAAAAATAATATAAATATATAAATTATCATAACCGCTTTAAAAGTTTGTGCAAATATATTATTTTATTTTCTTTTTGTGAAAATGATTATGGGCCACAAATTTTTGAGGCAAACAAATAGGAGTAAAATTCCATTGTTGTTGATTAATTTATTTTCTTACAAAATTGATGTGATGTTGCTCTGATTTACAAACAACCCTAAACGGTGCACGTGTCAAGCTCTAAACTGGTCCCACCTCTATGGAGGCATCATAGTTTTTTTGTAAAAAGTCGATCAGATTTGCCTACAGAGTCAAATGGACTGTGCTGAGCTGGCACAACTTATTTAAATATTAATTCATGTGTTAATAAATTCGTACTGACACGATATTATTTTTTAATGAACCGTGATGACACGATCCATGAAATTTAAAGACTTGGTCCAGCAAGACACATGACTCATAGCACTAATGGGTCATGCTGGGCTTGGCCAAGCCTAACATTATTTTTCTTGTTGAGTATGACCCATTAATAAATTTTTATATTTTTATTATTTTTAAATATTTATTAATTTAAATAACATGCAAGATAAATAAAAATAAAATAAAAAGACATATAATTCACTTTGACAAAATGCCTATATATACTAGAAAACATAATAATAAATATTAAATAAAGATATTGAAATTTACAATCCTAAAAGGCAAAATGCTTATCTCTATGAAAAAACATAATAAAATTTACTTAATAAAGATATCGAAATTTACAATCCTATAAAAAAGAGCAACATGATAAAAAAAGCTCCACTTTGTGCGGTCTAGAGTAGGGATGGCAATGGGTACCCTATAAACGGGTACCCGGTGCTATCCGACCAGTTTAAGTAGGATTAGGGTAATGTATAATCGGGTTCGGGTAGTGAAATTACTACCCGTCACAGGTTAGGGTAGGGTTCGAGTAGTTACCTTAGGGTATCCGCTACCCGAACCCGATTATAAATAATAATTAATTAATACAATACTTATATTTTTTATATATCAATTATTTATTATTAATGTTTTATTGAATTAAATTAAATCATTATATATTATAATTATGATTTTTAACTTTAATTTATTTTTATGAGTTAAATTAAATTTATTAATATAATGTTTTAATTAAGTTATTCTAAAATTAATTTTAATTTTAAATTTAAAAATCAAACTTTGACTTAATAAACGAGTAGTTAAACGGGTTCGGATAGTTAAACGGGTATTTATATTTTATAGGGTTAGGGTTCGGGTAGCATAAATAAAAATAATCAGGTAGTTAATCGGGTTAGGGTATTATTAAAGTTAATCGAGTTCAGGTTCGGGTATCCCAAATCTAGCGGGTACCCGACCCGTTTACATCCCTAGTTTGGAGAGAGTCATTGTATATAGCTTTCTCTCTGCATTAAGAGAGAGTATTTTGCCTTGAACTCTTGATCTTCAAGTTACAAAGAAACAATATTTACCATTATACCAATGTTTTCCTTTGAAATTTACAATCATAATATTTAAAAACACAGACATACACATATACACAAATACAAGACTATAAAAACACAAAATATTATTATTTTATTTTTCATTCTCTTCACCTGATTATTTACTTATATAATATGATTTATCTAGTGTTCTAGCTTCTACATTTAACCAATCTTTGAATAAAATAATTTTTAATAATTTTTTATGAGTTTTTATTAGAAGTGTATTTAATAAAAAGTTATATACAAAATATGTGACATATCATACATTTTATATTCAAAATGAAAATATGATAAATTTATATATCAATAATTGAAATACTTCATAATTAGATTTGTTAAATATAATTTTATTTATATAAATGGGCCAATATGGCATAACACATGGGCTTGCGTGCCGTGCCATGCTAACTCGCGTGCTACGTGCTAGCATTGGCCCTTCATGGGCCGTGTCGTGCCAATCATGTGCCTAAAAACCTCTAGCCCAGCACGGCACACAATTGTATATCATGCTTGGACCAGCCTACCGATTTAAGTATGGGTTGTGCCAAGTACAATCCACACCGTGTCGAATCGTGTCGTGCCATGGACCGCCCAGCCCATTTGACACCTCTAGATTTTCCTTCAAAATTTTGTATTTTTTTGTTTTTTCTTTATTTTAAGTTGAATTAGTATTTTATACTTAAATATAATATTAATTTTATAAATAGCTTTAATACTTAATTATACTGATTCTTTATCCCAAATTGACTATTTTCTTTGCCCTCAAAAGGGGATGTTTTTTTATTTTATTTAGAATGCTTCAATGTAATCATATGTTCTTTCCTAGATATCAACACATATGGTTCATTTGCTTTTCTTATTTTTCAAAGTAAAATATAAAAATTTCTTAATAGTTTCAACATGAAAATAATAACCTTAGTTTATTCTTATATGTTAAAAGTTTTTTTAGAAATTAAATATTGAATAGATAGATTAAAAATATATTAATCTATCTATTCACAAAAAGGAAAATTTTTTTGAAAGAGTGAAGAACTTTAACTGTGATTAAACTCCGAACAAGATTAGTCTTAGACAGTTAAAACGGATGAAGATACCTATGATTTACACAAAAAAAATTCCCTTTTTTTGTGAAATATCAGTAAATTACCTTTTAAAAAATTAAAAAAATAAAAAAAATAAATTGTCAGAAAAAAGGGAAAATTTTTCGATTCTATAAAATGAAAGGGCAGCGACACCTCAACTTGTAGGTGCCGTTTGGTTTTAAGAAATTTAGATTACTGGTAAGAATTTTTTTTTTCCGTAATCAAATTACCATGTTTGGTTTACATGGTTTTTTTCACATTGGGAATTTTATATTCCCAACAGTGCAAAGATGGGGGAAAATGGGAGGGGGGAAAGGGGGTGAAAAAATTCTCCCTTGTCTTGAGGTTTTTTTTTTGGGAAAACTATTTTTTTGCCTATTTTACCCTCCAATAATTATATTTTGTTCTATTTTACCCCTAAACCTATCTAATATTACAACTATTGTTTTTGTCTTATTTTGATGAAGAGAAAAATGAATTTAAAATCAAATGGACCAATAATAAGATGGACCCTATGATTTTTGATTAATCAAAATCAATTTAATATAGTAATAGTTTGTTAAATCAAAATAATTTACATAACAAAAACTTTATAAAAAAGGGACTAAATAAATAAATGAGTATATTCAATAAATAAATAAGTAATTAATTTAAATATAATTTATATCAAATGTTATTCACTCTATATCAACTAATAATATGGAGGGTATTATAGTAAAATAAGTAATTAAGTAATCTTACTTTCTTTTAATCAAACATAGAAATCTTATATGGATTTATATATGATGCACTGACAGTGTATAGTTTCTATACATTGTCAATCCACCAGGGGTTGACACCTCATCAATAGGCCCTTATATGCAAATATAAATAAATTTTTTTAATTTGCTCATAAGAGCCTATTGATGAGGTGTCAACTTCTGATGCATTGACAGTATATAAAAACTATACACTGTTAATGTATCATATACAAACTCATCTTATATTCCCACTAATATAACCAAATACAAAAATTTAATATTCTCAGAAATCTATTAAATAAAATAATTTTTTATTAAATAATTTTAAAAAATAATCTTAAATTTCGCGAACCAAACTGTCCGTGATAAAACAAAGGAGAATTCTATCAGCATTAAAAAATACTAAAATTGATGGAGTGGGTCCCATATGCAGATGAGGTTTGAATCTTTAAAAGACTCGAGACTTGAGACTTGAGAGAGTGAAAACTGAAAAGACGTTGCACGTGCGGGTGAAAGCGAGCTCACGGAGCGTCACGCTCTGTCATTCAACGATTCCCGCTGTGGGGCTTACGCCTTACGGCTTAGGTCTGCGTCTCTCTTGGGAATTGTGAAATTGATCCAAATTATTTCTCACTTACCATGTGTGCCTAACCCGGTTGAGTCAACTCAGTGAAGACCCAAAACGATATTGGACTCATTTAATCTTGAAAAATGAAAATTGAAAATGGTCAAAACTAGTAATAGTTGTGGTTAGATAAAAATTTAGTTCAAATAGTTGATTTAATATTTAAGACATAAAAGTTATAAAAGTATATGATTTAATATTATCAAAAAATAAAGTTATTGATAAATATGTACTAACGATATTTAATTAATGATATATCAAATTATCATGACGAATATGATATTTTATAATCAAAATGAATTTGATTTAAGTCATGGAGTGTAATCTAGTGTTTTAAAATAATTAGGGTAAATTTTAGAAATTCATGGAGCGCAATATAAGATGGTGGATGGTTATGGTGCACGGTTTTAAATTCTCCTCATCACTTTTTTTCTTTTTCAATCTTTCTAAAAATTCTGACAATTGTTTTCTTTAATATAGTTAAAACAAATGGAAGCAGGTATTAAAATTCAATTTTAAATACATAAAATAGTGTAAAAATGTAAGTTTGCTTAAACAACAGTATTTCATAACTCACAAGTCCATGTACCGGGAAGAAATCTGTATTCCCTATTCCTGAATTTCTCATTCTCAAATTAAACTGTTAGATGTTTCTGGATAAGATTCCAGCCCTGAGTATCCTTCCTTAGCAGCCTGGAAATCAACTCAACTTCACCCACTTTTTTCTGTTCCTTTTACTGTCAGATGCTGATCTATGTATGATTTCCATTTCATGATTGACACCAATTAATTGAAACCCAGTGTAGGAAACTTGTTATTTTGGCAGAAAAAACAAAATGAAGGAAGCTGTTGTAATTTGTCCAATCATCCAGTTACTGCCGTTGCCTTAATTCACCAACAGGAAAAACTGGCATAATTTGCTGGGCAAAGAAATTAAATCGGTATGTGTCTGGAATAGCAGATATTTGAGATAAGCATTCACTTAGTCTACCAGTTAACAATTACAATCATCGAATCAGCAACAAGCAGAAATAAAAATCATGAGTACTAATCAACCAAAACCCAGATTTACAGTTACCTTCTTTTAGGGCAAAAATGGATAACCAAAGAAGTTCACAGCTCCATTCATCCTCAAAGCTTTAAAAGAAAAGAAGAAAAATGAAACCCTTAAAGAAAAAATTTCATGAAATTAATATTACCCTAATTTTATGGAACTATTCTTCTGACATTTGATGATCTACACAGTTTCTTCGCCCAAAACTCATAAGAAAATGAAGCAAAAAACCATTCCTTTTGATTTGTATTCTAATACATATATTAACATAGAACCTTTCTTCTAATATAAGATCTATTTTCTGCTCTCTACATTTTTTTCTTCTCCTAACTGTCAACGCATTCTTGCCAGCAAACAAGCATGGTGACACACCGCCGGAGAATGTAGAACCTTGCTCTTTGCTCCTTCACCAGCAGGCTGCACCGCCGTCCGAACGCTTTACATGGGTCTGCCACGTGTCGGCCACAGAAGTTCCTGTTGCGCTCAGCTTGCTTCATTTCACTATAAATATGATGGTTCAGCCTAATTTCCTCTACTCTATGATGTGGTGGAGAAATAGAAGAGAAAAGAGATTGATTTTTCAGGTAGAGTAAGAGCAGTTTGTTTGGTGGAAAAAGAAGGAAATATTTTTGGGTTTATATAATATGATAATGTTAAGGAGATGGATTAATTAAACACTCAAAAAGACGATAATACCTAGTATATCTTAATGTACATCTGAATGTGTTAGGATAAAAGGGTAAATTTGAATGGACCGGATGTTCTGGCATCCATTTTGAAACAAAGGGGTATTATTATTATTTTTTCTGATAACAAAAGGGAAAAAAGAGAATTAAAGATGGTAGTTAGAGAATAACGAGGTTAAGATTAATACAATAATAGTTATATATTTAAATTATATTTCTTTTGGGGCGTTTCCCAATAATTAAAGGACAAACCTATTCAATAAAAAAAAAAAAGGACAAACCTACGATTTTGGTAAGAGTTGCTTTACATCTTTTTTGGGGTTACCATAGTTTGACTGACGACTGAATTTGGGTCATCGGAGGCCAGGAAGGCAAGCGTGTGCTCGTAGGCACTCGTGTGCTTTAATGTCTTAATTAATAATTGGTTGATCAGAAAAATAAAATAAAAATTTTGATTTTTTTTAAAATTTGACAATTCTAAACACGATATAATAATACAATATAAATAAAAGATATAAAGATAATATGAGTTAAAATTAAATAAAAATTTTATATGTGTATAATCAAAGCTAAAAATAAAGTTTTATATTTTTTATATCGACATGAATTTTCACATTAAATGTTGTATTTTATACGATACGGACACGAATTATAAACATGAATTGTTAGATCTATTTTTGTCTACCATTTTTATATTGGTAATATAAAATAAATGTTTTAGGATTATGAGACATAAATCCATTTACTTTTTAAAATTGAAATCTATTAATGTCCAATTTCAACAAAAAAGACTTACAAATTGTTAAAAAAATACAAAACAAATACAATTAAGGGTAGGGGTGATATCGAATCAGATTGAATTTTTGTAATTTTTTTTAGTTTTTTCTTGGACATTTGAGCAACTTTTAGTTTTATTTTAATTTTTTTCATAATTCTTAAACTAAAAAAATAAAAATTGGATTTTCAATATAAATGGTAAAAGTTACAAAGTATTAAATAACAAAATATTCAAAAATAATCCGTATCTAAACCAAATGAATTCAATTTGGCTAGTTTTGTTCAAAATAATTGTTTTTTAACTTGCTTTGCAATATATATATATATATATATATATATATATTGTTTTCTTAATTGATCATGTGAAAGTTTTTGTTTTTTTTTTAAACAAAATTTAGATTTTTTTAATCATTTTTCTCAAGCTTTTAAGAAAATAACCTATATGTTAATTAGTTTTAATGACTCAAGCTTAGTTTGGATAGGTGGTGAAATTGGCTTTGAAGATATTAAAAATAATGAAATGATACTTAAAGACATATTTTTTTAATAAAAATATTATAAAAATAAAAACAAGGATAAAAGGGCCGCACTGGAGCTAAACGCTCCCCCAAGCTGAGTCTTAGCAAGAACCAGTTCTCACGACTCACATCAATTTTGTAATTTTTCTGTTAAATTGGTTGAGTTTGTAAATAGAGAGGTAATTAATGAAATGGTACTTATTACTTATTATAGATGTTTATGTGTCGGTTCAAGGTGAGTTCACGTTGAGTTTAAGTAACGTAATAATATATTGATAGTGTGCTCCAGGTCAACTTGATCTAATTTTTTGAGTTTAATTTTATTTGTTTAAATTTGTTTTTACATATAATAAATAAGTACAAATTCGTTCAAGCCCGTCCAAAAAATATTAATTAAGAATATAATAAAATAAAAATATTAAAATAAATAATAATTAATAAGTATAACACATTAAGTTAAAATAAATTCTTTAAAAAAATTATAAAAAAAATGAGAAATTTAAATTAAAATCTAAAAAATAATACAAGTTCAAAGATAACAGATTTACTAAGCCTGCTTAAAAATTGGGTTAATCTTTGGATTTAGACAAGTAATCCGATCTTTGAATGGATTTAGTATCTATAAATTACAAGGATTAGTCTAGCTAGCAAAGAGAGAAAATTTTGTTCTTGTTAATCAAATTTCAATTTTTGTGAGAAATATTTTAAAAATAAAGATTTAAATACATTAAATCGGTAAAAAAATTATTTTTAATATCGTCCAAAATAAAATACATAATAACTCATGCAAAATGCCAGGAAAAGAAAGATGTCATATAAGCCCCTTGTTTTGCTACCAAGTTGAAGTCAGCAGTCAGCACACCGGTTCCCTGTCCTCTAAAGTTAGTATGCAAGAATTTGGCCCGAGGAAGTTGCTTGGGAAGGGACTTGTGGACTTGTAGTCATCGATAAGAACTCACCAGGGAAGTTAACATAGGCAAAATTTTAACAAATATATTTATTTTTATGTTTTTATTTAGAGCATTAGCTAAGATAATTATATTCTTATTTTTAAAGTATAAAACTTTTACAAATATAATTTCTATTTGTAACAAATAAATAATTTTGCTAGTATGAAATTTGAGTATGAGCACTTGTATTTCCCTTTTCCTCCTATCGTAGAAACTGAAGCTTCCATTGTACCAATTTTTTTAAAAATCTGGGACAAATACAGTAATATCAAATATGCTCTGCCAAAAACAGGGGCCTAGGCTTAGACTCCTAGCTACAAAGCCCAAAGGCTCTCTAGGGTCCATCCAAAGTCAAAATCCTCCCATTGTTTACAAGGCCAGGCCCAGGGAAAATAAGAAAAGAAAAATGATAAATGCAAACTACATTAATTCCATTTCATGTTCTCATGCATGCTACGTAAGTACTGCAATGGGCTTTTCCTTTATACATAGTCTTTGCTAGATTGCCCCTAGTCCAAAATTGGTTTTGCATGGAATTAACAAACCGGAGGTTGTGGATGTGATCGACCTCTCGCAGTTCAATAATCCAAGGAATCGTTGTCTCTGATCTTAACCATTCGCCAAAACGAAGTCTATGAATGGACAATGTAAGATGATTTTCATGTGGAAAAGTTTTCTGTGATCAGCTGGCTGGAAAATTGTGAACAAGTTGAGCACCTGTTTTGCAAGCCAGTCTGTCAATTGTGCAATGAAGAGGAGAGCAGGGATCCTCCGTTCTTCCCCTGCAGAGAACATGTTAGTTTGAATGTTTAATGTTTTGAACTGGGCTGTGACATTACTAAAAGGGAAATCTTTTCAAGTTATTTTGAATCTTTTTTGGCCCGGACAGTCTACGCTTTTCATGCATGTAAGAATAAATTTTATAATCTCTATGCGATAATTTAAACAACACTGATACAGTATAAATAATTAAAGTCATGACTGAATCAGATATGGAAAAATTGAATTTGAAGTCATGACGGGTTAGTTTTTTTCTTTTTCTCTTTCAAGTGATTCTCAATGGGTAAACCAATAATGAGAAGTGAAGAATGGATTTAGTCATATATCTATATATAAACATTTACTAAAATCCTAAGTAATGGCCTCCCATTAAGGGCTTATAGAGTTTTAAGGCTTATACAACCATCATACCATATTGACACAATAAGATGCGCAAAACCTATACCAAATATGACCATAATGAACTAAATTGGACCCACATGCATGTTTCACACTAAAATTAATCTATTAGCCTGTTTTAATAAAACATAAAAAATTACCAATTAATAATAATCCATTTTAAAAATTTCTAATATTTTTTCACTTGGACACTATTAATTGGGATTGTTTAAGAAAATTTGAGGCTGTTTAACTTTATTTTTAACGAGGCCATAGTTTGAAAATCGTTTAGTTTTTGAAATAACATCCTAACAATTTTGTTCAACATGACCCTCAAATATTAAATCACAACATTGATTATGTTGTTTATTGATACAACGACTAATACATAGTTACAAATGTCACGCCTCGAACTCGGGACATAACAGACGTTGCACACCTATAAGATATAATCTTACAGACATGCAAAACATTTATCATACTAAAATTCAATCCTTTCAAATATCTAAATTGAATTATAACACCAATGATCAAAAGAAGTTTACAAAACTTCAACTTATTGCTTAAAGCTAACAAAGAAATTTGGAATGTTCTTAAATCTCAATTTAATCATAAACTTAAAAATCTTGAAACATATCCTAAACTCCAAAGCGTGTCTCCAACATTCCCGTGGATATTATCAACATCAAAACCTGTAAGATGTTAGGAAAAAGGGGCAAGTACAACCACTCAGTAAGCAAATGATATCTCATCAGTTGGATTAAGCATGCCATAAAACATTAGGCCAATATATTAATGTAAAGATTTGAAATCAATGTTGGGTAATCTTATATTTAATCATGTAATTTATTCAAATTCATATACTCAGATTTCAAAACTAAATAGAATTTCACAGATATCAAAACTAAACAAAAGTTTCACAAATCATAATTTTTAAGTCTCCCGTAACATGCCATGGCCACATTTAATCCTTGTGGCACAGGTAAGAATTAGAACAAAAACCACAATTAATCCCAGTGGCTCGAATTAGAGATATCAGAAGCAACTAATAGTTGCACAGAACAGAACAGAACAGAGAGCCACTATTCTTAACCGGTGGTTCGGTTAGAAACTAGTTTCTTTTAATAGAATACATGTCGACATGTCGACATGTCCAACATTTAACCCCTATTGGCAGGGTCAGAGCACAACCATACTAGGAGACAAAACAAAACAAGATTTCAGATTTCTCAATATGCAAAGCAGTATTATAAATCTCATAGCATATTTCATACGAAACGAATTTCAACCATCATTCAAAACAAATTATATATAGATACATTATTACAAAATTCAAAAAGCAAAGTAGTTAAATTGTGTTCCTATAATTCATCACGATCACATTCAAAGCCAATTTAAAGAATCATATATACTTTGCATGCTTAACCCAAATTTAAAAATCATGGAGCAAAAATTTTTTTGTACACAATATACGAAACATAACTCATATTAAGGTCGATTTTTTTAAAGGTGTCAAAACACTGAAGGGATATCGAATCTCTTACTTGAACTCGCTAAATTGGAACCAAAACAAAGCCTTAAGATCTCTCAGAGCCTATTATGCAAAAATGTTTAATATTAGAAAATACGCTATCTAACAAAAGCTGATAATTTATACTGTATTGACTTAACGACTATAACTCGATAAACTATAGATTTAGTGTAAGTTATATTATTTGACAAAAGTAAAAATATCTGTTCTTTCTTCAAAATACAAATTTTCTTTAGATTTTCGATGTCCTATATTCTTTTCTCAAAACTCAATCCCTAACTATACAATGTAACCATAAAAATTAAAGAGAAATATACTCACTTTGATCTTCTTACAATTACATCAACAGTAACTCCAAATCTCCCTTTCTTATAATTTTCTTTTACTCAACAGCTTCTACAATTTTCTTTTTAAACCCAAATGATGGAAGCTCATTGAACAAAGAAATGGCGTTTACCATTATCATCTTTTGTGGTCATGATCATGGTCGTCATTTGCCACTCCACTGCAATTTTTATTTTTCTTCTCTCTTTCTTTCTTTGTTTATCTATTCCTTCTATCTAAAATTTAAGGTTTTCCTTAAGAGGCTGAAGGAAACACTTAACGCCAACTTTCAATGCTTCCTTTTCTTTTTAACCTAGGTAACTATTGCTAGCTCCATCATGTTATAGCAATTGGGCTATTTTATTTTGGGCTTGGTATTCATCCTTCCCATTTTAAAAGAATTTGGTCCCCAAATTCAAATTCCTATTGGCTCCAAATTTTCTAAAGTTCCTTGAAAAATTTCTTACTTATCAAAATCACACCTAATGCACTTCATTCCTAAACATTCCATCTCATGACAACTCCGGTAGTTCATACTTTGACTTTAATAAGTATAATTAAGATCGTAACAAAATATTTATTAAGATCCATAAGAAAAACTCAGAACAAAACCCTTAAGAATAGAAAATCCAACCTCAATTATATAAATTCTCCAAGATTAGGATCATTTTTCTTTAATAACATGTGCTTAAAGTCACCAACACATCAAAGCTCACACCAAAATATCCATCACTTGCAGTTTAGCCACTATATAAATTCATCCTAAGATATATAAGAATTTAAAACCTAAGATGAATTAACATATTGTATTTTCAAAATATAAGAATCACACCATTTTTGAGAAGGGTGTTAAATCCTCCCCACCTTAAAAGGATCCATGAAATTTTATCTAGAAATATTCCATCAAAACTCCTAATAATCATTTACTAGATAATGAAATCAACAAAAATTTTTCACTTCAAATTCTATATAGTCCAAGTAAATAACTTTCCAATCTTTCAATCTTTACTTTTGTTTCATAATCAAATATAGTTATCTAAAGTATCCATTCTGACAATTTCCATTCACTCCAAAACATGCATAATACATAAATTTGATTCATAGCTATACGGCTTTGTCTCAATGTAAGACCTGAATTTTATTATACTATATACCATAATTGTACATGATTGATAGTGAAAATAAATTCTTTTAGTGAAATTGAATAAATATTGAATGTGAATTTCCACTCTTCATTTTAATTATTGGAAATTATGACTTATAGTATGATGTATAAAAGAAAGAAAAACAAACATCAAAGTGCAACAAGAAATAGATGGGATTTAATGTAATAGTTGTACATTTCCTTTTTCGGTGGCTTAAATAAATAAACTAAATGAATAAAATATGAAGTCAGTAAAAGAGGGAATAAAATAGATTTAATTGGACAATGGCTTCTTGAAGAAGCCTCGGCAATCCCAATCCCACTAACTATTATTTTATTTCTATTTTTACACCAGCCACTTCTTACTCTCCTCACCATCGTCGATCACCATCATCACTATTTATCATCATATCCATCCTAGCTAGTTCCGTCTTGTCTCTCTCTGCCATTTCCTGATGTACAAAAAACTCACAACCATCACCATTTTCGTGAGTTTGTGGCAAAGTAGATAAGTGGGAAATTGACAGCAAGGTTTAAAGAAGGAAAGAGTTACGGCAAGAGGGAGTTTAAGTCAGATTTTTGGGAACTAAAACAGAGGAGGGCTTCAAGCGTTTGGAAGGAGTACATTGGCTGCATTTCGGTGGCTATTAGGTTGGCTCTCGATCAAGGAAGAAAGGACGACAAGAAGAGATAGACGAAAGGAAGAAGAAGGAAGGGACCCAGCTATTGTTTCTGCTGGAAGAAGAAATTTTCGAGGAGGGAAAGAAATATTGAAGGCAAAAAAAAAAAAACGAAGCAAGGACTGCTAAGTGCTTCCCTTTTTGGCGATAAGTGGCAGCTAGAAGCTGCTATTCTGTCGACATTTTCTACAGCCTAAAGGAGCAACGTTCCTTCCTCCAAACCCTTCAAGATTTCAAGGATTTTGTCTCGGGTTAAAAAGGGCTGCTGGAAAGGTGGAATATTTTCTGTTTGAGATTGTCCTCTTCACGTGAATGTTGACCAAGGAAAATGGTGGTCTGAACGTGAGGTAAGTGATAAAAAAAAAAAACTGGATTTTAAATTAAGTTTAAAACAGCAAGAATATTCAAAGCAACAAGTGATGAAGATTAAGACTAATTTTATACATGTATAGGATCTCTTTGGAAGCACTAATTGTAAGGCTCCAACCGAAGCAGTGGCTGCAATTTTATGAAGTCATAATAGCTCCCAAAGCAGCAAAAATTAAGCCACATTAAGGGGCCATCGGTGTTGACAAATAAACAAAGGTAAGAGTTAAATTAGTTATGAATACTTAAAGGATGTTGGCAGAGTGAAATGGGATGACGAAACATTATTGTTGATGTAGGTTGGAGTGGAAAAAAAAAAACATTTAAGTAGGTGAAGGAGTCTTTGGCATCCAAGGAAAATGTTGCAAGGTAATGCACTTAAAGGGGACTTTAGAAATATACACTTCCTTAAGGTGATATAAATTTACATAAGATAAATCCATAATATAAATCCTATTGTTTTTATGCTTTTATGTAGGAAGAAAGGAGACAAGTAGAGAACATTAAGCACTCCAAATATTAAAGACCAAAGAAAAAGGAAATATAAAGTGGTGAAAATTCAAGAGGTGCAAGCACATAATATCAATACTTGTGCTACATATTGAGGTGAGGGATATATATCGGAAACGTAGGGGATACTAAATAAAATATTAAAATCAACTGCTTGTGGTTTATAAACTGTATCTTCTTTGCAGGAGGTTTTTACTAAAATTAAGCCGTTATGCTGCCGGATTTTCATACAATATTGGTTTATAAAATGAGCTAGAGTTCATGAAAATGATTTGGAATAACACTCCTCTAGCTAGTCTTGTTTTTAAAATAAGTACGAAATGGCAGTATTTTGACTACTTTGGAAGTCATATTTGAAAGCTCCTATTTTCATACAGACCATCGAGCTTTGTATTTATTTTGGAAATGATACGTATGGAAATGTTTTGAGACATGAATTAATAATCATAGCAGTAATGTTTTGGACTACTGTGGGACCTTGATCCAGTCCACAGTAGGTAATGTTTTGGACTACTGTATGATTTTGATCCAATCTACAGTAGAGTTTCGATTGCTGTGTGACCTTGATCCAGTCCACAGCAGGCCCAGTAGACACCTGATCAGTGTTCTCTGTGGACCCCTCTGGACTATGGCCATATGTCAACTGTACCTTCCCGCATGGGAATAATTGAACTGCTTGATTTTGCTTAATTATCATGTCTCCAGCTTATGATATATATATGATTCCTTTCGTACTTATGCCAATACAGATATTGAATGTTATGACGAGAATAATGTTTCGAATGGAAATGTTTATCAATGTTTTGAAAGAAATGCTTTTAACGCATTGTATAAGCATGTTGATTTCTAAACTTTATGAAAAATAGTATTTGAGTTAAATGAATGTTTTGAACGTGCATATAGAAATTTAGTATCCGTCTCTTATATTTATTTCTTACTGGGCTTTCCAAAAAGCTCACCCCCCTTCCTCCACCTCCCAGATTATTTGCAGTAGGAGCGTATACGTGGGGAGCTATCGCGTTCTTCGAGGATTTTGGTTCTACCTTGGAGGTATATTGTGTACAGCTATTTAATTTATATTCAGACTTATGTTTTCAGTACTTTTAGAATATGGGGATGTAGCAATAGGAATTTCCTGATATAAATCTATGTTAAATATCGATGCATGCAACTTGGTGATTATATATTGGTTAAGTATAATATCTTGTGATGATGAACGCATGCTTATTTAGAATGTTTGGACTGGGACCAAATGTTGAATAATTTTTATATAGCTATTATAAATATAGCTTATGAGTTATTGTTGAGACATTACATACAGCCCAACAATGTAAGTAGAGAATGAAAAAAAAAAATTAGTGCACTATTGTATAGATGAAGGTCATTACATTTAATCTTGGTAAAAAGGTTGAAGATAGTATTTATGGTATGAAAGCATTAAATGAAGCATGAACATATGTCAAGAATCAAGGCTGGAACCGAAATGGAAGGTGTAAAAGAGAATAAATGCTATTGGACAAATGAAGAAAAGATGAGATAAAAAGTAAAAAATAGCTGGCTGGAAGTGGCGTGGAGAGGAGGTGATAAAAAAAAGAAGAGAAAAACTTAGTCAAACGTACAGAAATTTGCTTCCCATAGTCGTTCCATTTGCTGCAATTTTCTACAAGTTATTAATGCATGAAAGATGTGAAATGATGAAAGAAAACGGGATAAGAATATGTGGTAGGTTCTGAGTGGATTTGAATGGCTATATAAGAAGAATACATGAGAAAAAAAAACTGACTGAAGTAAACTGCACCTTCTTTGAGAACCTTCTCGCCTATCCTGTGTTAATGTAAACTCACATCTCGTTTCTTCCATTCCTCTCATACATGAGTCATGAAACTTCATCCTTTAGTTAGCTAAACCTTTTCTCCACCGTTGAAGAGCTAAGGAACAAGCAAAGTAAAGCTAAAGGAGGCAGAAAAGCACTCTGTTTCAGGAAGTGCAACTCAGTTAAGGTGAGTTCCATATTTTTATGGTTCTCTTGATATTCGATGGTGGATTTCTATGTTTTACAACGTACTAAACATAGATATAGCCTTGTTTTAGTTAAAACCTTGCTAGAATATATAAGAAACTAGAACAAGATGTAGTCTGGAAACTAATCGAGAATGAACAATGAAAATACTGGAAATGATGATAAATGGGCGAGCTAAACAATATGGAGCATGGTATGGTGGGCGAGGTCGCCACATGCAAATTCAATCCATAGGCGAACCCACCATTGAATAAAAAGTCGTGTTGGGCGAACTCAAATACAACGGCATGGCGAGTTGAATGATTGGGCGAGCTCCCACAAATAAGCCATTATATGAATGGCGAGAATGTTGGGCGAGCTCTCACATATAAGCCAAAATGAATGGCGAGTAATGCTGGGCGAGCTCCCAAGTGTAAGTTAATTAACAGATGGTGAGCTCTGTTGGGCGAATGGCGAGCTCAATTGGGCGAGCTGTAGATTAGTCTCAAATCTCGCCAAAGTGATTGGAAATATTTGAAAATAGTTTTAGGAAATATTCGAAAAGAAAATATTAATAGTTTTAATAAATTATTTTGCAGCAGGGAATTAAAGACTTGGTAAAAGCGATTGGGAAGGCGATCAGGAAGCAAGGCTACGTACGACCAGGTAAGGGACATGTGTGTGACGTGAATGCATGTCCTGTAGAGTTAAATTTTATGAAATTATTGAGAAATTGTTTTGGTTTATGACATGCATTAATTTGATAAATCATTTGATTTGGGCGAACTGGTAAAGGGCAGGCGAGCCAATGGAAGGTGACCCCTTTTATGTTGTTTTGGGCGAACGACCCTGTTTTAATTGAAATCCGGGCGAGCCAATGGAAGGTGACCCCTTTTATGATGATTTGGGCGGGTGACCCTGTTTTAATAGAAATCCGGGCGAGCCATAGATAGGCGACCCCCTGTTTAACAAAATTGTTGGCGAGCCAAAGAAAATAATCCATGTTTTAATAAAGTTGAGCGAGTTGACCATGGAAGTGCCGCATTGGGCGAGTTGACCATGGAAGTACCCCTTTGGCGAGTTGACCATGGTAGTGCCGCATTTGGGCAAGTTGACCATGGGCAAGGCCAGAATGGGCGAACTGACTATGGGCAATGCCATAATGGGCGAACTGGCCATGGGGGAGCCGCTATGGGTGAGCCAGTTTAACTTGTTTTTAAATTCTAAAGTTGGCGGGCGAACACTAGTTCACCGCAATGGGCGAACGGACCATGGGCGAGCCAATTTAACTCATATTTTCTCAGGCGTAAACTTTTATGAAAATTTGGGCTATTTTTATTATGTTTGTAAACAGAAAATATAAAACCTTTTTGGAAAGCAAATCATTTTGAGAAAATGATGAAATTATGAAATATTCCTTAAAGGTTAGTTATGAGATATAAAGTGATTTTGAGACTTTAAGCCCCGAGTTCATGCATTAATATTTATGTAACTAAGTGACCCGCTTGGGCCGATGGCTCGGGTCGATAGACCAACGGGTGCACCCCATGGCGTCACAAGGCTGATTGACCTGCCAAGTCATCAGCGGTCTCGAGGTCACTTGGCAAGTGGACCCGAGGACCACCTATAGATGGCCATAGATCTAGCCGAGATAGCCGTGAGGGGCGATAGCCTACGGGTGCACCCCAAAAGCGGATGACTTGTGTTCCTGGGGGAACAATGAGAGCATGATTTGTTTGTTGCCTAGTCTCAACTTCTTGATTTCTGTTTACTGAGAGGATCTATTGAATCCTGTTTATTGTTTACTATATCCATTGTTTTCTTACTGGGTTTATTGTTAAGAAAAATAAACGTATTTGGGGGATATAGTTTTATTTGTATAAGCAGCATACACTTTCTTTACTGAGCACGTTGTCGCTCACCCCTTATTTTTCACTCCACAGATTGTTGATCTTGGATAAAGAGAGTTACCTTCCAGAGATTATCGACTGCTAGAGTCAGCAGATATTCGATATCGAAGGTACATTATATTCTTTTATATATTCAGTAAAATTGTACAGTACTACTTTGAGTAGAAGGGAATGTAAACAATCTCGAATAAATCAAATGTAATATTTATAATTCTGTATAGCAATATAAATGAAAGTATTAGGAAATACTTAAAGGCTTGCGAGTTGTTAAGCATCACAGATAGCCCAACTGGTAAGTAAGTGGAATTTATAAGTAAATATTATGTTATATTGTGAATTTGGGATGTTACACTCAATGTAACTTTATTTTTTTTTTTTTAAATTCCTTACTAGCAAAAAAATCAGGACAAAGTTTTATAATTTCATAAGTCATACAAGTTCTCCAAGTTTAAGCCAATCAACTCAAGAAATTAAAGATCAATCACCTTCTAAATTAACTATAGTTTCAAAATAAATATTGAAATCCAAAATTCTTTGTTGTCATTACACAAATAGATTTCGTCTAAAATTTATTACTTGCTATTGACAATAACTCAAAATTCGCAATTTAACTCAACTCATACTTTTGCTGCACACTCTAATATTTCATTTAAGCATAATCACAAAACAATTGTATTTCAAGTATCCTTTGCACCAACAAAATCACTAGTCCATAGTATCACTTACAATAAAGTTTCTAATTCATTAATGTAATTATAACCACATATATCCTTAAATCTCAATAACATTGTTAACAACTTAGTTTCCACAAAAAGTATCACATATTGATTTCAATTTCCTTCACATTGACTATCAAAATTTTCTCCTATACTAAACCATAACAAAATTGTGATAACTATTGAACCACTACAATAAATTTTATCCATTCAAATTCGAACATAAAACTTATAGTACCTAATACAAATACATATAAAATTATTGCTTTAAAAAATTTGATGAATCATATACTATATAATTGCACAGATCAAAAGGCTTTAAATATCTTAATATCACCAATTTTCCTTTAAGTAGTATATTATTATTAGCTTCAACTCAAACTCAAATTTACAAACGATAAGGAATTCCTTTTTATCAAAATTTCAATCTCTATGACTCCAATGTATAATCCATATTGAAAGTACAATTTACGGAAGCCCCAAATGTATCACTTAATTGTAGATTTTCTTAAATTCTTAAAAATTGTATCCATACTCAAAATACCAAGTGACAAAACTATTACCCTTAATCTATCTCACAATAATAAAAGTTATTCTTTGTATTTAACCACAATTTGTAACTAAAGGAAATTTATTTCAAATCGATTGAGTTCTTTATCCCAACCTTTGTATGAACATAACCTTAGTCCTTATCTTTATACACAAAATTACAACATGTTGCACATGATAAATGGCAGTTTCTATAAACATAATTCAAAGAATTCTCATATTACTTCCTTTTTAAAAAAACCATAATCACAACCAATCATATTAACTATTTTAAACTTATATCACTCCAGAATAAAAATAGAATGATTAACTTCAGCAGTTTCATGGAACACCAATTCATGTCATCAACCTCTTTTATTTTTAAATACTAAAGCAAAACCACAAAAACTGAGCAAATAACTTCCTTTATGCATCATAATGCTAATTTACTACAACTGCAGATTGAAACTCAAAATTCGATAAGACAATACACAAACGTTAAAACCATATATATATATATATATATCTTAATCAAACTTTAATAAATACCTAATATACCAATTCTTACTCCAAAGATTAGAACCATAACAATTTCATTGAATATCCTCATTTATATCTCAACTCCAATTGACTACCAGTGCAAATTTAAAACAAAATCTATAAATCAAAAGTTCGCAAAACCTAATACCAATAAGTACTTCAAAATTCCATATATCGTTTCTTGTCAATTACCATATATCACACTTCAAATCTCAACAAAAATTTCAATAGATCGAAGATTGAAGATTTGTTGAGTATCCATCAAAAACTCAAAAATCATATCTTTTCATAAATCAAATTTTATCAGATATTAGTTGAAATCTTCACAAAACTAGAAAGCATCATGATGTCTCAACTTTTCTTGTAGCCAAATGCATTATTATTAACAATTGATAAAAGAATCTTACCTAATATATCCTACAATTAATTGAATTTGTAATAAGAATACACCCAAAACACAAATCGTATAATATCTTAGATTTTTTTTAAAAATTTCTCCAAATCGAATTCATACTTGAGATAATAATATACTAAGCTATCATTTACATTTAGCCTTAATTACCATAATAAGAATCATCGTCTATACTTATAACATAACAACTTATTGTTTAGCAAAGCAAAATCTTGTAACTCGAGATATTCATTCAAAATCCACTTTAATAAATCTTTCAATTTTCACATACCAATTCTTGTCCACTATCATACTTCATGCTTTAATCACAACAAAATGCAAATTAAGATCTGATCAAAGGTTCAATGAATAACTATCTCAAATCTCAAAAATTATATATATCGAGAATCGGACTCAAAAGATCAAAATCATTCATTACAATAAATTTTAAGCTTAAAATCCAACTTATAAAAGTTCCACCAAAGCAACTTCGTACAAACATAGCATCTTATGACAAGTCTATTATTTCATGTTTTAGTTGCAATCAGTATAATAAAGACCATGATCAATATTCATCAAGGATCCATATGCAAAATTTGAAAATTTTCACTATATCAAAAAACTAACCTTGATTGTATAATGTCTCTAATATTCGAATCAATTTCCATAATAGGATTGAGTCCAAGTTTTTTTTTTTAAATCAAAACACATGCCAAGAATTGATTCATCAAACTTTCTCCTAATTGAAATTTCAAAGCTAATGTGTAAATGTCAATCAAGCTTAGAACTCCATGAGGCACAAAATCACAAAACTTGAGACATCAATAAGTCTACTAATCATAACTTAAGCTCAAACTCTTTTAAAAATCACCACGTAATCTAAAGGTCAAAATCTAAGATTACAAAAGGTTCCACAATTTATTCATGCTCTGTAGAAGTCTCTTTATACCCAAAGATCACAACCTAAGTTTCCAATAAAAAGAATAACAACATATTTTATACCATAATGAGTGGTATTATCCGATAGGACTACTCAAATTAACTCATATTCAACCACAATAAAAAACTATAATTGTGATCTAATCACATTGACTACTAATAACTTATAACACCCTAAAATAGACATAATTATCGAAAATCATTTGCCCAAAACATAAATTTTATCCTCAAACTTAGTTATTTATTCAAACCAAGACCTTATCAAATTAAGTGATTTGTGAATACCCACACCCAACTTGCGAGGTATTGTTCACTTTAACCCGAAGATCTCACGGTTTTGTCCCATGAAAGGCACCTCACAAGTATAGGTTCAAGTCTCTACATATATAATATTACAGAGTCTTACAAACTCCCAATGTGGGATTGGGGTGTTACAAACTCTCCCCATTTAAAGCTTGACATCCTCGTCAAGCCTAATCAAAACAGAATCAAGATCATACTAGGCGTTGGGAATCTAGAGGTGGCTCTCACCACATAGCACTTAGTTCCCATAAGAATCTAGAGGTGTCTCCCATGGTATAGCACTTATGTCTTGTGTTTCGGTTGGTGGACTACCTTTGATACTATTTGTGGAGACCTTCACCCAACTTGCGAGGTATTGTCTAGTTTGATCTGAAGATCTTACGGTTTTGTCCCACGAAAGATGCCTCACAAGTATAGGTTCAAGTCTCTACATATATAGTATTGCAGAGTCTCACAAACTCTCGATGTGGGATTGGGGTGTTATAACAAATATTAGTGATTATATCTACAATGGATCTCGATTTGATTGTTAGCAAAATAATAACATCAATTGTGATCTCATTGTTTAATATTATTTTAATTGTCAGTCCTTAAATATTTCTTCAATCTTGCCTGAAAACCTCAATGGCAAGTAAAAGACAAAAAAAATCTTTATGGCATCTAGATCTATCTGCAAACAGCTATGGCATTTGGGTCTGCTAGTATGTCTCACACTCTAGATAAACAAAACGGTATAATTTACCAAAACATACCCAATTGATGTAAAAGTCAAGTTCACAATATTTTCAAATGTACATTTACAAAGAAATTAGCATAGTAATACATGATATAAAGTGAACAACAAGTCCAAATCTGTTAGTGTCTGTGAATTATTATTATTATTATTATTATTATTATTATTATTATTATTATTATGTTTTCTTTCTTAATGTTATACAATATTTAATATTTTTATCTTGTCAGAAAAATATACTTGTACATGTGTCACAAATATGGTGATGACACTTCCATTTGTTCTGAGTTTGATCCAGAAGCTTGGTATGAAGTTATTAGAGGAATGAAGACCACTTGCATTCATATTTACGGATTTGGGACTACGTCAAGTGGCAAAAATTTATTTCAACAATCATCCGTGTCCACCTTTTCTAACTAAGGCTATGTACAGTAGTAGAAAGTAGGCGTGAAAAGGCTGAAGTTGGCTGCTTCAAACGCTACAGTGGGCGTTGATTAGGCTGTCGAGTTGGTGTTCTTTTGGATGCTGAATAGGGGGGTTTTGTATGTGAGTGGATGCTGGTTTGGAAGCTGCTATAATAGGCCTAAAACAGGGGACTTGGGAAGGCTTGAAGCTACTGATTTGGGGGCTAGCGTTAAAGGTTATTTTATGCTTTGTTCTGGGGGCTGCTGTGCAGTGTTGAGGTGGCAATTTTTAAAGGTTGTACAAGTGAGGCTTTAGGCACTAAAGATAGGGTGTTTGTGGTAGTTTGTGAGCTGCAAACAGGTGTTGAATCAAGGTTGGAGTTGGTTGGAGTTTGGGCTAAGTTAAGGTGCAGAACAAAGCATCGAAAATAAAGGGAACAAAAGAGGTGCAAGAAGGGCTGAACCAAGATGGATCTTGACAAATGTTAAGAAGTTTGGTGAGAATGTTTAGCCCTTTTGGAAGAAACAAGGGTAAAAGCCCTTTTGGAAGAAACAAGGGTAAGGTTTATTTTATTGTTAGAGATTAATATACATGTAATGGAAATGGTATATATTATAAGTGATTGGAATTATGCTAGAAAATTTACGGCATGGTTAAGTTAAGGTGGTTTCCTAAGAGTAAAGACAATTTCTTTGTGTTGACCTATTTGTATGGACCCTAAAGTAATGTTAAATGTTGCTTGATGTGGTGTATAGAAAAATATTAAAGAGGGTAAGTATACTTGCTTACTTGGATTTAATTATCTAAGATTATAAGAGAAATAGTAAGTATTAGAATGGTGTTAGAATATATATATATATATATATATACACACACACACACACACATATACATATACAGGGAATTAAAATGTGCGTGTATACAAGTAGTAAGGAAGATTAATCATGACCAAGAATGAGGAAAATGAGTAAGGAATGGTTGGATAATTATTAGATTGAGAATATATAGTAAGAATATATGGGTATACATATATATATATATATATAAATATTAAGTATATACATGTGACATTGTGTGATGTGATTATGTGATCGTGTATATGGTATAGGAATGAAACAACACCAAGGAAATTAGCAAGTGAATTCAAGTTTGGTGCTAAGTTTGGCAAGAAAGACAAGTTGTGAATTCGGTTTAAGCATGGTGTTCTAAGCATCGAAGCTCAATACAAAGGTAAGAGATATATATCGGAACGTAGGAGATATGATGAATTTTAAAATCAACTGCCTTGTGTTTTATAAACTGTATTTTCTTTGCAGGTGGTTTTAAGAAAATTAAGCCGTTATGCTACCGGATTTTTGTAAAAATATCGGTTTTGCAAAATAAGCTAGAGCTAAGAAAACAATTTGAAAAAAACAATTCTCTAGCAAGCTTTGCTTTAAAAAAAAAAAGAATGTGAAATAGCAAGGTTTTGAATATTTATGGAAATTTTATCTGAAACACCGACTTTCATGGAAATTACCAAAGTTTTGTATTTTTAGAAAATATATATATATATGAAAATGTTTTGAGACATGACTAACAGTCACTACAGTATTATTTTGGACTACTGTGTGACCCTGATCCAGTCTACAATAGTATTTTTGAGCTGTGTGACCTTAATTCAGTCCACAGCGGGTTCAGTTGACACTTGATCAGTGCTCACTATGGACCCTCTCTGGACTATAGCCATATATCTAATTGACTTGCACTTTCCCTCACGGGAATATTTGAACTGCATGATTATTTCTTAGTCGTTAATATGTCTCCAGCTTAATATGTATATGCTTTTCGTACTTATTTCTGTATATGAATTCTGAATGTTGATATTTGGATTTCGAAACCTATATGGTTTATTTCGAAGATTTATACGGAATGTGAATATGATAAATGCACCCATGTTTGGATTTATGCTTCGAATCAAATTACTTTATTATTTTTTTGAATGAATTATTTTCTGATGCATTGCATAAGCATGATTTGGTTTCTGAAATGTATAAATTTCGATTTCGAGCCGTAATAAATGTTTTAGAAGCTTGCATATAGAAATTTGGTATCTGTCTCTTATACATATTTCTTATTGGGCTTTATAAGCTTACCCTCCTCTCTACCTTCTAGATTAATTGTAGTAGATGCTTGGTATGCAGGGTTTAAACACGTCCTTCGAGGTTTTCATACCACCCTTGAAGGTATGTGATGTACAGTTATTTATTTTGTATTCATACTTGTATTTCAGTACTTTTACAGTAGGGGATGTAATTAAAAGAAATTAATGATATATTTATGGTTTATAACGATGCATGTAACATTGGTGGGTTAATATTTTGTTAGCAGAATGATTCAAAATTGTGAATACATACTTAGTGAGAGAATTTGAATTGGGACCAAGGTAATTAAAGGATATTGATTTAGCTAATGTAAATTTAGCTTAAAAATATATTAATGACACTATATATAGCCCAACCAAATAAGTGAAAAAGAAAAAATTTGATTTGTATTTTTGATGTAAAAAGGTTGTTACAAAAACGTCGCTAAAAATGCAACATCAGTTTCCCAGCGTCTTTCCATCTCTCTTGGGAATCCCAAAATTTTTAGCCAACTTTACATGTTATCATCTTTCTTTCTCTCTCGGGAGCCACAAATTAAGTTTAAAGAGTTGAATGAAAGATTTGAAAAACATCATGTCAATCTACTGCACCATCGATGGTAACAGGTTTACTTCAATCTAGTGGTTTCCAGTAGTGTTTTTGCAATTATTTCAATTCTGCCACACGTTTTTTAGTGACAGGTCTACTTTCAATTATTTCCTTTATATATATACATACATAGATACATTCATATAAAGGATTATCATATCATTTCAATTTTTGATTTTGCACAAAACTACTATTAATATTATTAAAATATTAAGATATTATATTATTATGTAGATTACTCAATATCATTTTTTCTTGGTTGAGATAGCACAAACAATGGTGATTAAGAAAAAAATCTTGTTGCATTCCATTCTTAAACACAATTACAAAATATATTAAATCCTAAGCAAGCCTAACTTACATAATAAGATAGAGAGTCACAAATCGAATGAACTCAATAAGTAAACAACAAATTAAAAAGCTCTTGCTACATTCCATTCCTGAATTTAATTACAACAACAATAGCTTGAACCAGTCATCAACAACAACAACAAATGATCCAGAATGCATAGTAGGCCTTAGATTTTTACAAGTTAACACAACTATAAATAAACTAAGTAACATATGTTTGAGAAGCTACCCTAGAGAACATTCAGCAATATTGCAATAAAGTCTTTTCAACCGAAGACAGAGCTTCAAAAAGGAAATTAAGGCATTACTGTTGTATCTCTTCTTTGAATAATCAATCCACCAAATCACTATTAGCTGATTGAGTTAAAAGCCCCAGGAGAAAAAAGAGGTAGCAGTAGCATCAAATAGATCAATGCCTAAAAGAAAAATAGAGAGAAAACAAGAGAGATTAAGAGCCTAAGGCTGAGTTTAAGTACATCACAAGTAATCAAAAGATATGCTTGAAACTCTTTAAAAACATTAATTGCATGTTACTGATAACCAAAAAAAAAAAAACCCTCAACCATTAATGCCATGTTAAATAAATTGCTGAATTCACATTTTCCAATAACCTCGTCCACATAAAATATTTGTATTGGCTTTAAATGTTCATGCAGACTTACAAAAGCTGTGTAGTTGAAGCATTGTCCTTTAAAGGACTGACACAACCATTGTCCTCTAGCACCATTCTGTAAGAGAGAATAAGTTTATAATTTCAATTAGTAAGTAATTTAACAATCAAATTGTTTAGTTATTACATTTAAGTTGGTTGGCTACTGAGAGTCTTGCACTTTCTTCAGCTAATCATCGCAAAATACTCTGTGAGTTATGAAGCTATCCTTCCTGTTGGTTTCAAAACAAAGCTTACAAATTAAATCACAATCAATTGCATTAGCAAGCAAGGGATTTTGGATATGATTCAAATGAAAAACAAAGAGAGATCAGTGAATGTGGGATTTATATGATGGATATATAGTGTTAGTATCTGATACTAAAATTTCAGGCATGTAGAAGAGATATGCAATTGAAACGTGAATCTATAATCGATGGATGGGAAAACAGGAAAACAAGATCAGCTGCAAATATTTTTACAGATTTATCAATTTAACATCACGATGAAAGTTTAGAGTTTCATTGTTCTCTGCAAGTTAAAAATGGCATGCTACATGAAAATTTTGTCATTAAGCTTGCTCTCATTCATAGTTATTTGTAGAGAAAAATACCATTAAGCTTGCTCTCATTCATGAAATCCTTCATTCCTTGGGATCCAATATTTCCTTTATTATAATTAATTCAACAAAATTAATATTAATATGATCATAACAAAATGTCAAGAACAACAATTGTTATTAAAATGCCATTAATCTTTTGTTAGTAAAAAATCTAATAAAATTTCCCTTTTGTGTCTATTATTAATATATATAAATGATTGTTGTATCATTCAATTTTTATTTTTCAGGACTATCATTAATATTATTAAAATATTAAGATATTATATTATTATATGCTTTGAGCTCAAAAATTTATTACTATACTGCAACAGCTTGCTATTTCACACAAATTGATTACTCAATAACATTTTCAGCTGGTTAAGACAATCACAAACAATGATGATTAAGAAAATATAATCTTGCTACATTCCCTTCCTAAACTTAATTACAAATATATTAAATCCTAAACAATCTTAAGTTACATAGTAAGACAGAATCTAACACCTAAAAGAAAAAGAAATAGATGGAAAATTTCAGGACCTGAGTTGAATAAGCTACTCTCTTTGAACCTGCTCTCATTGATGATTAAAACCCTACTAAAAAACAAAAAGAAAAATGTATTATATATATTTGATAATAACATGCATACTTTGATAAAAAAAATACTCAAAAAATTTGATACATGGGTGACTGATAATAACATTTATACTCAATAAATTTGGTATTTAACTGATCCTTTCAACTGGCTTACCGTGCACAAGCACTGGCTCCACGTTGATATTTTTTTCAATGGTGTCTGAACCAAAGTAGAAGCAAATATCTCAAGCCCATCACTAATGCTCTCAAGCAAATTTCTCACTTTTTCCATTTCTGTAATCATTTAGATGGAAAATCAAATATTGAACCTGATAAAAACCAATAAGTTAGATGTGAATTTTGAGTGATAATAGCATAAAAATATACAACTGTTACAAGATAATATATTTACATAGAATATAAAGCATAGCGGTAATAGAAAGTTATTTAGTACAGCATGGCATTATAGTTGTAAACCATAAGCTTAACTGCTTGCCAATCCCAAGACAAGCTTACAGCTTGCCAGTTGTATTGTTTCATTGTCATGCTAATTTCTAATCAAAACCCAATACATAGACCAATATAAGTAGCATATGCAAAGTTTACATTGGTTCAACTACACTTGAATAACTAGGAAATTGTTATCAAACAATTAATAAAAAAGTAAGACCAAAAAGACATATTAAAGACTTCGGTGGAGACAATCGAAATAGTTCTAAAGCTATAACTAACGAGAACATTTTGGTAAAAGCAACAGAAGAAATAGGTTTTCAAGTTCATGTTCTGAGATCTGACGAACAACAAAATTAGCAAAGATTTACAGGGCACTTAATTCAAGCGATGTAAAACTAAACCTGAGAAGATTTCGGAAGCAGCTGGTTCGTGCTTATGACTATATCACTAGAATCCACCGGCAATGTCGTATGAACTCAACATTTTCAAAGCCAATTGATTCTCTAACAATACAGAAACAAAAATAGAGAGTGCATATTCAATTTTTTTTATAAATTGACTAAAAATGGCTCAAAAATGTTAAGAAAGCTTACACGAAGGTGAGCGAAGCAGAAAATTGAATCGACGTGAGCTAATTGATCACGATGAGATTTCCTTTAATCAATGTGAGATCTAAATTTAAATTCCTATGGAAGCTAAAATTTAAACTAGCTGACAAATATAGATTTCCATTACCTTCTTCAGCGATTCCTTTTAGACAGATTGAATATGGGGTTTTAGGAGGAGAATCGTAGAGAGAGTGTGATTTGAGGAAAAATGGAGAGTTGACAGAGTGAGGTTTAATTTATAATGTTATTTATAGATTTTAGGTTGAGAAAGAGATAATCGCGTTTCTTAAGAAGGTCTGAGTGAAGTTAGGAAAAATGGGGCAGGAGAAGCCAGAGATGAAATAGAATGAATAGGGACACAGTGGCGTTTTTCAAGATTGAAAAACATCGCTGTAATAGATATATAAAAAAAATTTAAAAGAAATTATTTATTTCTTATTTATTTCCTACTGAAACTAGTGGCGTTTCAGTCTTGAAATGCCACTATGTAACTCAAACAAGCGGCGTTTAGCCGAAAAGAATATTAAAAAAATGGAATTAGCGGCGTCTAATCAAAAAACGCCTCTAATAAAATGCCACTAAAAGTCTATTTTTTTTTTGGTGTAAATCATAGGTATCTTCATCTATTTTAACGGTCTGAGACTAATCTTGCTCGGCTTTTAGTCACAGTTAAGACTCCTCATCCCCCTCAAAAAATGTGTTTAGTGGGGATCGAACGCGAAATCTCTTTCCACAAACTTAGCATGTGTTGCCCACTAAAAGTCTACTCTTTTTTTTTTCGGTCTAGACCATTCGGTATCCCCATACTTTTGGTATAGGACTAATCCGGATTCGAGCCGGGTAGGACCCAAAGGGCGGCAAAGCTCTCCTTCAAGAGTTTTAACACAGCTGCATACCCAGGGACTCGAACTCGAGACCTCTGGTTAAGCTAGAACAGCCCCCTGCCAGCTGATCTACGTGCTCTTGGGTCACTAAAAGTCTACTCTGCTGTAGTGATAATAAGTTAAATTAAACATTTGACAATTGGAACTCTAATGGTAATTCTTTGATTATGGACATTAATGACGAAGAAATTAATTTTAGAGGCAAAATATGTGTATATACTCACCGCCAAACGCTTGGACAATCATGTATCGCTTCTCATTAATGTCCATAATGAAAGAATTACCATTAGAGTTCATATTGTCAAATGTTTAATTTATGAGAAATTTAATGAGAAGCGATACATGATTGTCCAAGTGTTTGGCCGTGAATATATACACATATTTTGCCTCTAAAATTAATTTCTTCGTCATTAATGTCCATAATCAAAGAATTACTATTAGAGTTCCAATTGTCAAATGTTTAATTTAACTTACAATCAAAACATTTTGTTTTACATATATGATCAGATATGCATGATAAAATTAGGAAGAGCATTTTAATTTATTTAAATTTTATTAAGTTTCTATTCAACTATCCTTGACCATGTATTAACATAAGCAGAAAAAATGTTTTAAGTTGCAGAAAGATTAAAATGTACCAATGCATATAAGATCCAATGATCAAAATATTCAGAAAAGATAGTTAAGATTTTGTTATTTATCATCTGAAATAATGAGTTACCTAACTGTTTCTTTAAAATTTTTATTCTTTGATCTTAAGCATTGGATCAAATTAATAATTAAATTTCTATCTTTAAAGTGTGAGAATTCTACCGATCGTAGTTGAATTTAACATCTATATTATCTCTTTCACTAAATCAAAGACTTCTATTGTATAAAAATATCATTTTTTATTATTTCTATTTTCTATTTTTAATTCTGCTTCGTCTGCTATGGCTATGCATTGAATTTTGGGTAAATTAAGTGGAGACTATTTTCTTTTGGAGTTGAGGTATGACTTGTGCATAGGATTGGGACACCATATCTCAACCATTAGTTATTGTTGTTGGGTTTTTATTTTATTTTATTTTATTTTATTTAAATGGATAGGAAGCATTAGTTGTTAATTAATTACAATAGGAATTTCAAATGCGCAATGTTAAATGTATCTATTGAAAATAATTAAGATTTGATTTAGCAATTGTTATTACTCATTAAGAAAGATTTGATCTATGGTTTGTTTTTCTCTTTCTTTTATACCTCTTTATGAACAAAAAAAATATATCTTTTTGAAAATTTGATGTTCTTTAATTTTTAAATATCCTTACTAGCTAGTAGGAGATTCAGAAATTTGAGATTTCAAGTTAAAAAATTTTTTGAATTTAAATTTAATTTAAGATAAAAACATGTGACATTATGAGATGAAATGTTCAAAATCATCATATGTGTAATAAAAAAATTTTACGAAATGAGCATTTTTACTACCAAAAATTTGGAATTTATAGAAACTAGAAATAGAAAGTTATACTTTTCAAGGTTGGCCAAGAAAAAAAACCTTAAGAGACAAAAGTTATACCGTTGAAGTTGTTTTTTTAGTTAACAACAACAACTACAGCGACTCTCATTAGCTTCAAATAAGCATAACGATTAAAATGGAAAGTGCTAAAAAGTGTCCATTAATTGACATTTTAGAAGACCATATTGTTTATAGAAAGATTTTTATAACTAATGTACTTGTCTATTTTTTAATTTGATAAAATGTTGCATTAAGTAAAAAAAACATTTATTAAAATATATCTTTTTTATTTTGTTCATAAAGAGATAAAAGGGGAGGTAAGGAGACTTGAATTTCGGACTTAATCCCTCTCATCTTAGCTGTTATTTATTAAAATATATCTTAATTAACTTTAAAAAGAACTTATAATAGGATCCGATCCCATTAACCAAACTCAATTAAAATTCATTATATCATTTTCACAATAATAATGGTAATTAAAGATCCCTAATTAGATTGAGTACATATTATTTTAATCACACTCACATACAAAACACAATAACTGTTGCCCATCTTGCACTGTAATTATTTTAACTTTTTCTTTGTTTAATTAATTTTTTTTCTAATAATTGGGAATGAAGGTTGAACTTAGTTTGATCTCGAGCCCAAATTTTACTGTTTATGCAAAACCGAAGATTTTTATCACTTTTTATATAAAGTTTATAATTGAAGTATTGTCAATGTATAAATTTCTTACTTTCTCAACTAATCATGTTATGACATTTCATTGATTATAGTAAATTTAATAATATTAATTTTTAATTTTTAATTTATGAATTAATAATATAACATATTATGATTTATTGATAGTATATGAGATTTATACATTGAGAGTGTATCAAATATAAATCCTTATCTATATATATACACACACACACACATACATATATACACACACATATACACAGATACCAAAAAATGAATTGATCTAAGGGTGTTCATTCGGTCAATTCAATTAATTTCAAATTAAATTAGTCAAATTAAACTGAATTTAATAGAATTAATTTATTTTTGTTTCGTTAACCAAACCAAATTTCTTAATTTTGAAATTAACTGAATTGAATTAAATTCGATTAATTCGGTTAATTAATCAAACCAAATTAAATTTGGTTAATTAATCGTATTAACCTAAATAATAAAATACATTTAGGGGGCGTTTGGTTCGTGAATAGTTGATTACCTTCTGGAATATGATTACAGGTAAAACATTGTATATTTGGGAATATTTATATTCGGAATGTTAGATTCATGCGTTTGGTTTAGTTGGGAGAAATATAAGATTTTTGTAATTAGTTGAAAGAATATAAGATTATCTGTAACGACCCGTTACCATATTTTTCACCTTATTTTACAAAATTCATCCGGTTGGGCTGTCTGTGATACTTCACTCTTACTAACTGTTAAATAAATTTACATAACATTGTTTATATTATACACATCCCCTATCTTAATAAATCAGATAAGTAGTACTGCAGACATGTCTAAATACAGAGAATAAATGATCGTACCTTATATAAATCAGTCGGTCTGTCACATTGTCCTTTATGTGCAGCCGTAATCCACAATCTTTAAAAACCTGAAATGTTTAAAATTAAGGGGTGAGCAAACCACAGCTCAGTAAGAGAGTTATATGTCACACTTGATATTCAGCTATCTATATACTGAAAATAATTTTATTTTATTCTCTTTAAAATCTTCCTAGCTGGCTCTAGGCTCACATGTAAGAAGGATACTATAGTCGGCTAGGGATCCAGATAGAATAAGGTAGGTATTTTAGAATACCATACTTTTTCCGGAATCTAGAAGCAACTGTAGAGAATACCAAATCCGTTGTTTTCAAAACGATATAACTTTTGTTTTTCCATAAAGTAAACCACTTGTTCCTTTTCATTTCAGTATACTTTAAAATACGTGGCAGTTCAGTAATAAAAACAGTGGTTTACTTCTCTTTTCTTCTGTTCAGTACAGTAAAAACAGTACAATCCAGTGATTTGTAAATATCCAATCCTTGGATAATTACTTTTTCGATTATTTCTATCTTAGAAATAATTCTTATGTTATTCTTTTAAAATAAACATTTATTTCTCTTTTCAATCAGTAACCGTATCGTACAGTTCAGTAAAACAGTATATTCAGTAAAACAGTATATTCAGTAAAACAGTATATTCAGTAAAACAGTAATTCGATATGGTTCAATTAGTAGACAATAACAGTAGCTACCAGTTCAGAAAACAGTATAAGGTAGCTTTCAGTTCAATAAAACCAAAATCAATCGCTACTATTTCAGTAAACAGTGCAGTTCAGTAACATAGTGTTTTGGTACGATTTTTCATCAGTAAACAGTAAACAGTACAGTAGTTTAGTACAGTAAACAATACAGTACAGTAAACAGGATTCCGTAAATCCTTTCAATAAACAGAAATCAAAAAATTGAGACTAGGCAACAAATAAATCATGCTCTCATTGTTCCCCCAGGAACACAAGTCGTCCGCTTTTGGGGTGCACCCGTATGCCATCGCCCCTCACGACTATCTCAACTAGATCTATAGCCATAATCTATAGGTGGTCCTCGGGTCCACTTGCCAAGTGACCTCGAGACCGCTGATGACTTGGCGGGTTCATCAGCCCTGTGACGCCCTGAGGTGCACCCGTTGGTCCATCGACCAGAGCCACCGCCCCAGGTAGGTCACGCAATGACATGAATAATAATGCATGAACTCAGGCCTAAAGTCTCAAAATAGTACAAAAATCGTACCTTAGCCTTTATGGATTTTAAACATCGTAAATCAAATATCCATAAGGCTCACACGTAAATATAATCACCTTTATGAAATTTATAAAATAAATAACATTTTTCAAATTATTTCATAAAGGTATATATATCATGTTCTCCATACGATGAGATAGTTTGCAGAATCATCACTAAAAATATAAAAGGGCAAAACTGTCCTTTTTTCACCATAAAACACATATGCACGCTTTTTCTTGCATTCAATCGAAAACATGGTTTTATATTTATCGGCATTCAAATCAAATATTTTTGTAATTTATGAAAAAGTAAAATATTTATTTTTTCAATTTCAATAATTCTGTCACCATGTTTTCGTCTAAAAACACGTGTAGAGACCTCTAGTCTCGAAATCAGAATTTTTCACCATTTCTTAACCTTTATGGAATTTATTTAATTAATTATTTCCATAATCAAAACCATAAAGGTTTTATATAAAATCAAGTGAATATTTAAGAATATTCATAAAAATATTCACTTCAGTCTCTTTTTCATTTTCATCTCGTTTCACGTGAAATATCACCTACCGGGTGAATTTTTAGTGATTTCCTTTTCACCATTCTCGAAAACATGAATATTTTAAAATCAGTTATCACTATATTCATGTTTTATGAAATTTACTTGATTTCTCGATTTTCGTACCCGAAAATCGATTCACGTGAAATCAAATATTTTATTTTGGTTTTCGATGATTTTCGATAAATTTCAGTAATTTTTCGATAATTTTTCGACAGTATAACGGCTGCCGATTTGGCTAGCCTCCTGCACAAAAATACAATTTATATTTCTCAACTGGTACTTCACCACAATTTGAAACCAATAAATCACCACAATTTTCAAAACTAATCATTATAAATTGCATTTATAAATTAAATGCATAATTTAAAACATGTGACCGAATATCCTTACAGGCGACACATGTCTCCTTTACCTGTTTCGGGTCAGCGATTGCCTCTCGAAAGTCGCGCCCGTGTTCACTTCGCCCGATTCCATCCGCTCAGTCATCGAGGAAATTTTCTGGAATTTAAATTCTAAAATTTAGAATTTTTTCATAATTATTGAAATAAATAATTATTTAAATAATTTACTATTTTTCGGGATTTCTTACTGATTCCCGTATTTCCCGGGATTTTTCGTAATTTTCGAATTCTCGAGAATTTTTCGAATTCCCGGAATTCCTTTTTCTCTCTCTTTTTTTCTTCCTTTTCTTCTTTTTCTCTTTTCTTTTCTTTTCTTTTCTTTTTCTTTTCTTTTTCCTTTTTCTTTTCTTTTTTTTTCTTTTTTTTTTCTTGGTCTGACCGGTTCAAACTAGTTAGACCGATTCCTCCTCCCTCACCGCCGGTTCTCCGGCGGTTCGGTGGCTCCTCAGCTGGCCGACGTCGAGACGAAGCTGCCAGTGGCCTCAGCTCGGCCTAGATCGGCGGCACGGCTGCGGATCTACTCGGTTTACCTTCGGTTTCTTCCCCTCCTCCGTAAGCCGTCCTCCGCCGTTCCCAGCCTCTCCGGTGGCCTCCATCCATTTCCTCTCCTTCCGCCGATGCATCGGCTGTGGTGGCGGCGGCCAATTCCGTCGGCAACCGCCAGATCTGGTTTTTCCTATTCTCGGCTTTTTTTCCGTCGATATCCGCTCCTTTTCCGTTTCCGTTTCGCCGGCGTTGGCGTCGGCTTCCTCTTCCTTAGCCGGCGTCAACGCTTCTCGTCCCTCTTCTCTCCCTTTCCGGCGGCCGTTGACGGGGTCGGCCTCCATCGGGAAAGACAAAATCGGGAAATCCCGATTCTGTATTTTGTTTCCTTTCCTTTTTGGTTTTATTTTCCTTTCTAAATTTAGTATATACTACATTATATACCATATATCATATATTATACATATAATATCTATCATATATTATACATATAATATTATTTCATGTATAATGAAATACAATATATATTATATATAAATTATATATATTGTACATTACAAAAATATACATTTAGTATATATATATGTATATTTATATACTTAAAAATTAAATAACATTTATATAAATATTTATATAAATGTTATAATTCCATATATATTGTATTTACAATATATATACATTTAAACTTTAATGTAATTTAATATTTACATTTTCTCAAATATGTATATACTTAGATATACATAAAATGTCATACTTGAATACATATGTATTATTTAAATTTATCAAATAGTATATATATTCTTATATATACCAATGTATATTTAATATATACTATATATCATACGGTATTTAAATACATATGTATTTATATCAAAATACATTTATATAATTTGTAATTATATAAACATATTTTATTCTCATTTCTCTCTTTTTTTTTCTTATTTAATTTGGATTTCCATTATCCAAATTAATTTTTCCTTACTTCCCTTATTTAATTTCCTTCACTTAAATTTCCAAATTTTATCACTTCTTCAATTCTCAGAATTTCCACAATATTTTGATTCTCACAATTTTATTTATTTATTTCCACCAATTTATTTTCTCCAATATTTATTTCCAATATTTATAATTTCCAATTAAATGAAAAATTTACGGTTATCACATTATCTAATGATATATTTTACTCTAATGCCATTAATTATATTATTAGTTGATATAAAGTGAATAAAACATGAAAATAGTTATATTTAAGTTACTTATTTATTTATTTAAAATGTTAATTAATTATTTAATTAAAGATGTTAATTATTAATTTATCTAACATATTTGTTTATTTGGTCTCTTTGTTTATAAAGTTTTTAATATGTAAATTATTTTTATTAACAATATATTGTTTTATTAAATTGATTTTGATTAATGAAAATGAGACTTATTTATAAGGTCTCTCTTATTATTAGTCCATTTGATAAAAGCCCTTTTTTTCCTTATACATCAATTTATCAAAATAAAAAAAAACCGAAACTTGAAATTTAAGTGACCACAATATTTATTGATAAACAATTTAAATAAGAAAGCTTACTGTGATACTTTCAAACTTGTAAATTATATATAGATGTAATGAAATTAAACATTATATATTAATTAAGAAAAGCTTTTTAATAGCTTAAAAAGGGATTTAATAAAGGATAATTATTCCATACACTGTCGATGGAGTTTTTTTTACTCCATAAGCGGTGTTAAAATCATGACACATGTCCTATAAAAATATTTAAAAAATAAAAAATAAATAAAATAAGACATATGTTATAATCCTAACCCTATTTGTGAGTAAAAAGACTCCACCGACGGTGTATGAAATAATTATCTTTTAATAAATGTTTTGTTTAGAGCTGTAATTTTTGATAAACCCAAAGGTACAATTATATTTAAACTACTTATTTAATTATTTAAGATGTTAAATAATTTAGTTATTTAACTATTTATTTATTTTAATATATAAATATTTATTTAAGATATAATATCTTTGATGACAAAGGATAAAGTTGTCTCAAATGTAAAAAGGTCAAGGGCAAACTTCAAACAAAATTGAATTCTTGGGGAAAAATTAAAAAACCTCTGAGGAGGTATTTAGTTTCTTCTTATTTTTCTCAATTTTGGTATTGTTGGGAATATTGGATTTCCGATGCAAGGGAAAATTGACAACCAAATGAAAGAATTTGATTACAAAAAATAGAATTCCAACTAGGAATTCTAGAATCCATGAACCAAACTCCTCTTTAAGTTATATTTTTAATTTCCCATATTTGAAAAGTACTAAATAATATCATTCAACAAAAAGTTCAAACACCAAAGTATTAAGATAAAAACTCTAACATTAAATTTAAAACATATCTAAA
Source organism: Heritiera littoralis (assembly GCA_031772115.1). Classification (NCBI taxonomy): domain Eukaryota; kingdom Viridiplantae; phylum Streptophyta; class Magnoliopsida; order Malvales; family Malvaceae; genus Heritiera; species Heritiera littoralis. Next base: position 1,280,007 of record JAPDPK010000151.1, on the reverse strand, counting down.
TTTCAAATATTAAAAATATCTTCAGGTTTCATATATTTTTATTTTTTTAGATTTTTTATATTTCAATTAAAATTTTGATTAATTTAATTAATTAACTAAAATTAAAAAAATTTCAAAATCATTTTCATTAATCGGTCAAATATTTGATAACTGACTTATTAATTGAATTAAATTTTGATTCGATCGGTTAATTCGATTAAAATCAAAATCTGAGCACTCCTGCCCGATCTTGCAGTTAATACAATTCTCTTTGCTATCCCATTTTTCACAATCCGACAAATAATAACTTTATGAATAATTATTTCAATGAATATAGTGGAACTATGCACTTTAACATATTCCTATTAATTATTACTATTTCAAGTACTAGTTAATATTTGCACTAAACGTACATGCATGATACTAATAATCTTAAAAGTTCAATTGATTTTTTCAACTAAATAAATATATATATATACACACACTAGAGACAATTTTTTCAACTAAATTAGAGACAATTTCATTCCGATCATTCCAAATCCTTGCTTCAGTTTCAATCTCTTTGAGTTACTTGTGGATCAACGCTTTAAGTAAGAGTTCAAAGTACAAAATCAATTAAACTCTTTTGTTACAAAATGAAGGGAAAGAAAATAATCAGATAAGCCAATGAGGTCTTGGCATAGTGGCAAGGAGGAGGCTCTGAGACTTTGAGGTCTCAGGTTCGAGTCTCACCAAATGTGGGCTTGAGTTAGTCTAGTTATTTACTAGTTTATTTAGTTTGTTATAGTTATTTACTAGTTTACCTAGTTTGAGTAATGTGATTTTCATAGTTACTTGTTCATGGAATGTAATATATTAATTGTGATTGTAACTGTAATTCTAATGAAAATGTACTACTCAAAAAAGAAAATAATCAAATAAGCAAGCTAATATTAAAAGAGAATATCTTATATTAAGATGATCCTAAAAAGTGGGTGTTTTAGGCACTAATAAAATAATGACACCTCATCTTTTTTTTTAAGATATGTAATAAGTATCTTAGGGTTTGTATATGATGCACTGATATTGTATAGTTTCTATATACTGTCAATGCATCAAAGGTTGACACCTCATTAATTGGCAAATTAAAAAATATGCCAAGTCCTTAAAAGTAAATATAAATAATTTTTTTAAATTTGCTCATAAGGGCTTATTGATGAGGTGTCAAGCTATATATCTTACACTCATCTTCACCAAATCATTATGATTAAATTAATTTATTGATTCAACTCTTATTAAAAAAAATATTTACTTACCTATTTAACTCAAATTGATGAAAAAAAATTAAAAACTCACATAATTAACAGAAAGCAATTAACATATAACAAAAAATTAATTTATAAAATATGAAAATAAATCATCTTTTTTTTTGAAATTTGAAGAAATTTTATTAAAAGAAAAAGATTACAACCATGCTATGAAATCTGAGTTCCTGGAAAACCCCTGATTTCGCTAAAAAGTCAGCCAAAAAATTAGCTTCCTTAAAGACATGATTAAAAGAAATATCTCCAATACAAGAAAGGAGATTACACATTTTGTTGATCAAACTATTATAGTTCCAGGTACTGTTTTCAACCTTTTCACCCATGAGATTATCACCTTAGAATCACTTTCAATAATGAGAGGGGGCATAGGGTTAATCTTTGCTTTGACAATGATCAAGAGAACTTCAATAATTGCTATAAGCTCAGCCAGGTTTGAGTTTGCAACACCTATGCTTTTATAGAAAATAAGTCGAATCTTACCAAAACAATCACAAATGACGCCACCAATACCAGCAGGACCTGGCTTCCCCTGCGATGAACCATCCACGTTAACCTTCCAAACTCCCGTCGGTGGAGGCGACCAGTAGACATTGATTCTTTGATCTTTTTGTTTGTGTGGTATTGCCAATTCATGAAGATTGAAGAGAAGATTGTGAGTATCGAACCAAGGAAATTTCACCTTCAGCCACCTACTAATCCTGACTGTGATGAGGTAACAAACTTGATCAGTTGAAAGTAATTTATTATTGAAGACCTTTTCAATCCTGGATAACCAAATGGACCAAACAATTGCAAAAAAAAAAATGGTCGTCCAAATTTGCTTTTGATCTCTCCTGACATAGAAATTATCCCACATCAAGAAAAGAATATTCATGTTCTTTGGAACAACCCAAACCAGATTCCAGGATCTTATAAAATAGCACCAAATCCTCCAAGAATTATCGCAATGGAGAAAAAGATGTTCCACTGATTCCACATTCTCACAGAAAGCACAACTATTATTCACACTTAATTTGCATCCTCTTGCTTGTTAGACATCAATCACTTGAACAGCACCGTGAAGCACTTTCTAGCAAAACAACTCCACTTTAGGTGGAGCAACTCCTTTCCAAATTAAATTCTCAACCTTTGCATCAGAAACTCTTGAATTTTCAATCACTAATCTTCCAGATTTTGCACTATACATTCCATTTGTTGAGTGAGTCCAGATGGTTCTATCATGTGTCATTGGTGAGATCGTAGTTGAACATAGAACCTTCATGAGCTCAGACCAAATATCATTTTCCCAATCGAAGAGGTGCCTTCTTAATTCAATATTCCACGAACTGCCAAACCACTTGCCAAACTCTTTAATAACACCATTTTTGTTCTTGGACAAGGAGTAAATTCTTGGAAAAGAATCTTTAAGGATGATGCCATGTATCCACATTTGTGTCCAGAATAAAATTCTAGAACCATCCCCTGCACATGAAAGGAAACCAGATTTAAAGATGTTAGAAAACTCACTCTTATTCCAAGTGTTTTGTATGTCTCTCCACACTCTAGAAAGAGAGTTTTCCTTGCAAGGAATTGGCCACAATTCAGAAGAAGGCATATTGTATTTCTCACATATCACTTGTCTCCAGAGAGATTGATTTTCCATACCAAATCTCCAAGGCCATTTCATCAGCAGTGAATGGTTACAATCTTTTAAATTTATAATACCCCAACCACCATTTCCTTTTCTTATGCAAATTGTGTTCCAATCAACAAGACACATCTTCCTCTTACTTTCAGTGTCTCCCCAAAGGAACTGTCTTTGGATTTTCTCCAACTCAGACAAAACTCTAGCAGGCATCTTGAATAGAGACAAGTAATAAATTGGTAAATTTTGACAATGAAGATTTGATAAGAGCCAATCTTCCTACCATAGAAAATAAATTATCTTTGACAAAATGTTTTTAGAAGTAGTTTCAAATATAATAGCATAATTTTGTTGGTCCTAAAAAATTTAAGCTTCTTCCTAATAATCCTTCGAAAGATTGTATTTACCAAAGAAATTAAGTATTTATATTTGAAAATATCATGCATGGCAAGTCTCAACATCTTCTAATTCATCGAATTATATTCATGTGCTCATTTTTTTAATTCAACTTCTAATTATCAAATTAATTTTTTTAGATGTTAATAGCTCTTTGTTAATTATGTGAATTTTTAATTTTTTCATTAATTTAAGTTAAATAAGTGAGTAAATCGATTTAATACTCTTTACTAAATTAATTTTATAAGAATTGATTTGGTGAAATGAGTGTAATATAATTATTACATATCTTTAAAAGAATATGATGTGTCATTATTTTATTGGTGCTTAAAATATCCATTTCTTATAATCATCCTAATATAAATTATTCTTTGTAACGCCCTCGGAAGCCGGATTTTCGGGCTAACTTTTTCTTTCACTTCCTATGTTTGTCTCTCGCTCAGTGTAGCTAAAAACCTAACGAGTAGTCCTACTCTTATATTTGTTTAAGACTAATTGTCTAAGGTCCTATTATAGCTTTCTCGTAAGACACGTCGAAAATGACACTGAAAAATTCCGTCCCTATTTTAGCCGATTACCTATCCTCATACTATGTACATCATCGTTTTCAACCTATGGCAATTCCAAATCTCAAGATAACTACTATAATACTTAACATCCATTGATTCGGTATATAAACATATCGAGATTACAACTTAACTACGAATCATAGTATGTTTACAAACTCGATATCTCCTAGTACTTACATCCCGAAATCCTATACACTGTGTACACAAAAGAATTTAGTCTGGGATATAAACAAAAGAACAAAAGATTATACCTCGGCTCAAATTATAGCTTTCTGCAGCTCGACAAAAAGACTCTCGATGCACCACGCTCGTGCCGAGTCTACCTGAAATAATCTGAGGTGGAAGGGGGTGAGCTTTGGGGAAAGCCCAGTAAGAAAACATAAGCTAAGTGATATTAGATGTTCTACTATGTGCGTGCATGTGTATGCGTGAATAAGTGCGTCAAAACTCATGCTTAAGTATGTCTTACAGAAAAATGCAAGTTGACAAATCATTGTTTTATAAGCTATAAAAACACTTGCACTCACGCATTTATAAAATCGAAATACATAACCAAAATATTTCCAAGAGACAAGCATTCATTAATAAGATCGGCTAATATAACCGGGATCTTTGAAAATAACCGACAAGCCTCTATGAAAGCATCCACTGTAGCTAGCAGTGGTTGCAGTCCCGAACTAAAATCTATCCATGATCATGAATCATCCCAGCACCAGTGATCATCTAGTAGCTGAGGTACAAGTCACGACTATTTGTCGGATGTCTGGAAGACCACAAAGCATCCAGGACCTGGAAGTCCACAAAGCATCCAGAATATTTCTCGATAGTTGCCACATAGGCTCACTAAATGCCACATAGGCATAATTTAAATGCCACATAGGCATAATTTAAATGCCATACAGGCGAGTGCCACACAGGCTTAATAAACGCCACACAGGCGAGTCAAGTGCCACACAGGCAATTTCCAAGCATCCCTCGTCTCTTATACCAAAATTCATGCAAGAACACTTTTATACGTATCTAGAGTATAGGAGGCATGAATTGTAGTAAACACTCTAGTTTTGATAACCTCATAGTACAAAACACATTTTAAAAAGACAATATGTCGGTGACAAGAAATAGTGCTTAAGATATATGAGGTTTTTAAATATATTGTAGGATTTAAATTTAACACCAAAATCCATTGAATAATTTCTAACGAAATTTCGGCATTATGATGGCATAGGTAGGACACTACCCAGCATCATAATCCACAACCAAATAACCTGCAGAAAACTCCAACCAACACTATATTCATTCGCAAATCCAACACAACTCAAATCTCAAGACCATTTGTACTTCAAACTCAATTCAATATGTATGAAATTCAACCAAGAATGCATTTCAAATCAATAAGTATTAAATAACAGAACTTTGGACATACACAACATAGCAGACTAATAAACGTTTACTATATATTCCCTTACCTTTCGTTGCACGACACCACACTTGCACAACTTACTACTTAAGCACTTTCTCGGATTCTTTCTTAGCGTACCTACACTAAAACCAACACCTTTAACCTTACTATAGCGAAAACCAACATTCCTTAACAATTCACACTAACTTAACTATAACTGTATTCAAGAGAAAGCTTATCACCTTTTTAAGGCTCTTCCAAGAAAACCAAGCACCCTTATAATCGTGTTCTTTCTCAATTCGATTTGCCATTAAGATTCTCTCCAATAGCCTTACATTCATGTAACATCATTTTCACTTGGCCACCTAACGCTGTTTCGTGATTCACAATTGATAAGCTTTAACTACCTGTGATCACTTATTCACCATGACATATGAACACTATTTAAACATTTGAAACAAATAATATAAATATATTAACCTTTGAATAAAAATCTTACATTAATAAATACCAATAAAAGCACAACATCATCTTGCATATAAATCTTACCTCTTATGCCAAAGCTTAGTTTTAGCAAAATCACTTAGACACGCATGGTCGATTGCCATTTCTTGTTCCTTCTTCTATGAGCACTTCTAGGCCTCGAGCCTCCAGAAGACCTCCTTGTACATTTTCTACAACCAATGTATGTCAACTATTTAATATCCTTGTGTATTTCATTTGGACAATGTGGATTAAATTAATAAGATCCTTACTCTACAAGTTAATCCTTCCTTGTCATACTCATGATATGTGCATATATATATATATATATATATTTATATAGACACACACACATATCACCCTTAAGCCCAGGTAAAATTTTCCTACACTTTAAGATGTCTTGCTAGCTCCTTGTACCTTTAATTTGTGATTATCCCTCTGCCTAACAACACTTATTTATCACCATTTAAATGTAACAATTATCTCTCATCATTATAATATTAACTTCATATTTACCTACTTTTTACTTTGTAATATATATATATATATATATATATATATATATATATATATATATTCTTTTAATATATAAACAAATGCACTCTGAGTCATAATAAAGGCAAAGGATTCTCACCCTCTTGATCAGCTCTTGAATGGCTGTCCCCTCTCACGTTTGGCCACCTTCTTTCCCTACTTTCTGCCTTGCAAATAGCTACTGTCTTCTCCACACTTTCAGCTGATCATGCATTTCTCTTGCAGCCTACATGTCCCCTGTTTTGCATCCTCGGTGCCCCTCAATTTCAAGCCTTATAATCCCCCGTCACTGCCTTGTTCCAGAACCGAGAGAAGGGCTGCTTCTTGCTGTTGCGATTCAAAGAAAAATGCAGCAGTTTCTTTCTTCTGTTTTGTCTTCAGTTTATTGTCTGTTTTCAGCCTTAAGTATCTAGCCTCCTCAGTCTTAATTCAAGCCCTAAAATCAGCCTCAAAACAACCTTTCAAAACACTCTAACTCTACCTTGTTTCCACGTCATTTTCATCAGCACAAAGTCTAGTCTTAACCCACTTGTGATTGTTAGCTATGAACCGAGAAAGGAAAAACCAGCAACCTTTGTTGGTTCTGATCAATTTTGCCCAAGAAGGTCTCTTTCAAACCTTTCGCCTACTGCATTCACTCATTCTTTTCTATTTTGGCATGAGAATGCTTCAGCCAAGACACATTCTCTTCCTTTTTCCCTCACCAGTTTCCCAGCCAACAATGGCTTTTCTCTAAATTTCTCTACTTTGCTGTGAGAGTAGGTCAGTTTCTCCTTCGACACCTGGCTCTGATCGGTCCCATCTCCTCCAAGACTACTTTCTTTCCAGCAGCAACTGGCAAGACCATCGCTTCACCAAATTCCTCTCGATCTCGCCCTCCACTCACAGCGCACAACATTGATCCCCCGCTGCCTTGTTTTGCCGTGACTCTCCTTCCTTGTGCTACCCTTGCTGCTCGAAATGAAGCCCCTTAAAGACCCAAATAGCTCTCGGTTGCTTCAGCTGGTGCCCCTCAAGTTTCAGTATTTTATTTATTTATTTTGTTGGTAACCGAGAATGACAGGAGATAGTGGGGGTTGTTGGGGTCGGAATGGCTTCTCTAAGAAGCCAGATGTTGCTGTTCATAATATTATATATATAATAGGATAATTATTACATACACTGACAGTGGAGTTTTTTTACTCCACAAGCATCGTTAAGATCGTAACACATGTCCTGTTTTATTTATTTTAATATTTTTATAAGACACATGTCATGATCTTAACGATGCTTGTGGAGTAAAAAAACTCCACTGTCAGTGTATGTAATAATTATCCTATATAATATATATATATATATATATATATATATATAGAACATGTGTCTGTTAGATATAGTTGTAGGTTTTATTTTTTTTTATATATTTTATATCATTTAATTCCATACTTTAAATGTGTGTGGATACATATACATATATATATATATATATATATATGTACTCATGATATATATATATTTTTATATATTTATGTGTTATATACATATATATATATATATATGTACTCATGATATATATATTTTTATATATTTATGTGTTATATGTACCTATGTGATTTGAAATATGTAATGTTTCATACTTATGTATTAATCCCAAATTTATAAGTTTAATATATATATATATAGATCTACTTATCTTGATCAAAATTATATATATCTATTTATATATATTCTCATATACACATTTATAATTAATTTAATAATCCAAGCTATAGGGAGAACTCTCGGTTATCACATTCTTAGACTAAAATCCATAATGCTAGCTGTTATTTTGCTAGTTAAGCATGAGAATTCACAGTAAAGTGAATAAAAATAGATGTTTTACCGTAGTAAAAAAATTAAGAAGTCGAAATTAGTATTCAAGGAAACCATCTTCACTATAACTTTATTAGTAGTCTTTATCTAAAATTCTAAATGCTATCGTCAGATGACTTAAGCTTCAAGAAAAGAAAATCGTGAATACGTCCGTACACATTTCTTGTTCAAAACCTGAAAGCAGTAAATTACCCTTGGTGATGTAACCAAAAAAAAAAAAAATTACCCTTGGTGATCATTCTCTTTGTTTTGCTTCTCCGTTTTTTGTTCTCTCACGATCGTGATTGAATCTCTCGTTCTCTCTGTTTTTTGTTCTCTCGTGGTTGTGATTGAATCCAAGGATTGATAAATCGGTGAAAAGGTATTTTTTCTCGTTCCATTGTTGTTTTATCTTATATCTGGCAACGCGCAAATCTTCAAGTTTTCGCCGCAATCTTGAAAACAGATGTCATCCGCAGCTGGTAGCAAGCGTAGAAGAGCAGACGGAGTGATCGTTGGTGTTCGTTCTTCACGGGAGAAGAGGCGAAAGATGGAGTGTTCTTCCCCACTCAACGCACCAACAAAACATCTGTCTTCAGGTAGGGTTTTCAATCAAGTTAAGGAAAAACCCATGGATGAACCCCCATCACCGAAGAAGCCTTCCCGTGCTGCAAGGCTGAAACCTCAGCAAAGGATAGATAGAGTACCGCACAAAGCTGATCGTGTGAAGAGGCAACAGGAAAAGGGAAGGTTCGAACGAATTAGGCTGGTCGAACATCTATCTTCAGGTAGGGTTTTCAATCAAGTTAAGGAAAAACCCATGGATGAACCCCCGTCACCGAAGAAGCCTTCCAGTGCTGCAAGCCTGAACCTCAGCAACGGATAAATAGAGTACCGCACAAAGCTGATCGTGTGAAGAGGCCACGGGAAAAGGGAAGGTTCGAACGAATTAGGCTGGCTGAAGAAAAAACAAAGGACAAAGCGGATGAAACTGCTGCAAGAAAGAAGACAAAGGTTGAGTTGAAAAAGCAACGGGAAAGAGAAAGAGAAGCTGCTAGGATTGCATTGCAACAGATGGGAAGAACAGCTGGTATTGAATTGAATTTGGAGATTTATAAGGAGTTCCAGATTCTGAGTGGATGGTCTCTTTCTCGTGGGAACCCTCTGCCCGGGCTGGGTTTGTTCATGAAACAGGAGTACTTGAGCGAACACGATGAAGAGAATTTAAAGGTTGAGCATGGGAAAATTTTGAGTTCTGGATCGAAAGTTAACGATGGATCAAGAAAGAATTGCCCTAAAGCACAGCCAAGCCGAAATAGCTCTAATTTGCCCAAGAAGTCAAAGTCATCTGATCAGAAGGTAGAGGTGGCTTTGAATGCAAGAGTTCCACATTCAGGTGAAAGATTGACAACTCCTATTTCTAACGCACAAATCTCACCAAAGAAGGCTTCCCATGCTGCAATGCTGAAAAGCCGTTATGCAAACATCATTCTGAAATCTCAGCAACGGATAGTTGAACCAGTGAAGACACAACAGGAATATGAAGAATTGGAAAGAAGGCTGGCTGAAGACAAAGCAAAGATCAGAGAGGCTGAAGCTGCTGCAAAAAAGAAGACAAAGATTGAGTTGAAGAACCAACGGGAAAGGCAAAGAGAAAGAGAAGCTGCTAGGATTGCATTGCAACAGATGGAAGGAACAGCTGGGATTGAATTGAATTTGGAGATTTTTAAGGAACTGGAGATTCTGAGTGGATGCTCTCTTTCTCGTGGGAAACCACTGCAGGAGCTGGGTTTGTTCATCAAACAGGAGTACTTGGGAGATGAGGACGAAGAAGAGGCGATTCTGTATGAAGAAGTTGAAGACGGAGAAATTCTACTATAGTTAGAGATGCTGCAAGGGGACTGAACTTTGAATGTAAGCCATAAAATCTAGTTCTTAGTCGTAAATTACAAGTGTTAATTGGTTGAGGAAGGCAAGGTTCGAAGGGAACATAGTTGATCAGACTTAATTAAGTTTAGCTTATTGCTTGTAGAATTTCCTTTCTGTCATTATTCTTAATTCTCATTTCAAGATATTGTAGAATTAAAGCAAATATATACATGCACTTGTATGTAATAACATTACATTCTTCCAGGAATTTCATGTTTTAATTATATTAGAAAGTTATCCAACTATTTGTATTAGTCAAATATAGACTAAATACATGCTGTATTAATGTAAATCCTGGGTATTAATTTGGGAAACAAATTTCACTCTTCCTCGCTTTAAAAGGAAGGAGGGAGAATGGTTTTCCTCATATTGCTATGTAATATGTTGTCTTTTTCTTTGGCAGAGCAGTTCCTGTTATTTAAGGTAATTGATATATAAACTCTGTTGTAAGGTAAACTTTTACCTTAACATTAATATTGGTAGTCTTAGAGTACTTTTAGTTTATTTCTAAGAATGTTGTCATGAAATATAGTTAAGAACAGTGCCTGTGGAATGAATTGAGCATTTTCAAATGAAACCTTGGCTTATTCAGATTTACATTATGCACATTTACATTAAGGTAAATGTACAAGCCTCTTAAATAATAGCTCTGTCATCTCCACCGTCAGTCAATCCAAACTGCCTTCCAGTTTTTAAATTCTCTTCTGCTTCTTCCATGCACCAAGGAAATCAACATCCGAAAGTGATACATTTACAGTGGGACTTGCATTCCTCGGATAAGACTTTTTTACTTTTCTCTTTTTCTTTTTATTTTCTACTTTCTCCCCTTTTCTTTTGTTTTTACTTAAAATTTCTTCCTCAGTGTTAGCATAGCTCCTCCACTTTATCATTTTTGGCTTTAAAGGGCAACCAAGATTATACTCTCCTACAAGAGTGAAGACCTATATGGGTAAATGAGCTCAAGGGCATTGGATCAATGGCCAAACAATTTTTAGGTCTGAAGAGTATTTTTAGACAGCATTGTGCCTGTCTAATGATTTCTTCCAAAGTATATTAAAACCACAAAAATGGCATAGCTTGACCTTAGCTAAATTGTAGCAGTTCTATATCTCCTTTCATTAAGCACATAAAATTTCGAATCAATTTAATATATTTATTATTTCGATAAAAAATAACATTTTTTTAATCATATATTAATGCACCGTTGAAATTTTATTAAAAAATTGTTATATTTTTTTGACTAATTTAAAATTAATTTGACACGTACAATTTAAGTATATAGAATATAAAATTCAAATTTCAAATTAAAATATATAAATTATATAAAAAAATATTATAAACTGTAAAACTAGTTTTGCTATCTTTCCTCGTACACACATATATATATAAAAATATGGAGAAAAATTTTATAAAAAAAAATTTTAATGAGAAACTATACATGATTTTCCAAGTATACATGATTTTCCAAGTGATTGGCTGAGAATATATACACATATTTTGCTTCTAAAATTAATTTCTTCGTCTTGAAGGTCCATCGTTCCATTTGTCAAAATGGTTAATTTAGCTTACAATCAATACATTTTGTTTCACATATATTATCAGATATGCATGATAGAATTAGGAAGAGCATTTTACTTTATTTAAAATTTATTAAGTTTCCATTCAACTTTCTTGACCACGTATTAATATAAGTAGAAAAAAATATTTTAAGTTGTAGAAGGATTAAAGAAGTGCTAATGCATATAAGATCCAATGATTAACATATTCAAGAAAGATAGTATTAAGAAAAGGTGAGATGTAAGACTCGAATTTTTTTATACTATATACCATATGTGTACATGATTGATAGTGGAAATAAATTCTTTTAGTGAAATTAAAGAATAATCGAATGTGAATTTTCACTTTTCATTTTAAGTTATGATTTATAGTATGTGTATAAAGAATAGATGAGATTTAATTTTGATAAAAAAGGTTAAGATAATATCCATGGTATGAAAGCATTAAATGAAGGTGTGAAAGGGATTAATGGCTAGAAGACAAAATGAAGAAAAGAATGAGAAGATAGCCAATAAACGTTGACTGGAAGTGAATTGGCGTGGAGAAGAGAAGAAAAGAAAAGAGAAAAGTCAAGGAAAGGGGCTATAGTGGACTTCTCGCCACTTTGCTTCTCTTGACAATGGGGCTAAGCAATAAATGGCAAGTGAAATTAGTCAAGAACGGATTGCAGTAAGGACTTTACCACCGTCTTTTTTCCTGCAGTTTTCTTTGGTTTTAATGCATGAAATGATGAAGAAAACGGGATAAGGAACAGGTGGTAGTTTCTAATAGGATTAACATAGCTATATAAGAAGGAATACGTAAGGGAAACTGATTTAGCCAACTTCATCTTCCTCAAAATCATTCTCGCCCATTCTGTTTTCATTTCAAGTTCACAATCATTTCTTCCGTTACTCCCATATATGAGCCATGAAACTCATCCTTAGTTAGCTAAACACTTATACAGTGTGTGAAGAACTGAAGAATAAGCAAAGTAAAGCTAAGTGAGGTAAGAAAGCACTCTATTTTTGGAAGAGCAACTGGGTTAAGGTGAGTTCCATAATTTCTATGGTTCTCTTGATATTCAATATTGGATTTCTATGTTTTATAACGTAATAAACATAGATATAGCCTTGTTTTAGTTAAATATTGTTGGAATATATAAGAAATTAGATGGAAAATAATCAAGAATGATTAAGAAAAACAATGGGCGAACGGGATTATCTAACAGCTTGCCAAATAGACGAGCAAGGAGTACTCGCCCAAAGGGTGAGGCGAGTACAATGGAATGCATGACTAGGCGAGAACATGTTCGCCAACAGTTATGGGATAACCAGAATAATAGGTAGATGGGCGAGGACCAATGATCGCCCACAAAGGCGAAAATGGTGACTATTGTGTTCGCCCATGTGAAATGTTGGTGATCGCTAATGAGGCGAGCAGGAAATAAAGAGGTTGACAAGTGTTAATTCAATGCATGGGCGAGCCCATCTATGAATAAAAGCCACGAATGGCGAGTGAGTTGAAGTAAGGGTGAGCTCCCATGTTGGGCGAACTCCCATGAATAAGCAAATATTTGAATGGCGAACTGTGTTGGGCGAATGGTGAGCTATAACTTGGTCTCAAATCTCGCCTGAGTGCCTCAAATAATTGAAAGGAAAATATAAATAGTTTTGGATAATATTCGAAAAAGGAATATTAATAGTTTTAATAAATTTTTACAGCCGGGAATTGGGAATTGCTATTGGTGAGCAGGAAGCATGGCGAAGCAAGGCTTCGTAATATCAGGTAAGGAAGTAGTGTGTGAAGTGAATGCATGTCCTGTGGAGTTAAAAAAAATTGTATGAAAATTATTAAGAAATTTGTTTGGTTTCTGACATGCATTGGTTTGATAATCGTTCTGACTTGGGCGAGTTACAAAGATAGCCAACCCTGTGTTATTGTTGGGTGAACTGGTTAGGGCAGGTGAGCTAAACCTTTTATGAGATCTTGAGCGAGTGCCCTTGTTTTTTAAAGAGAAATCCGGGCAAGCCAAAGTTGGGCGAACCCTTTTAATGTTGTTTGGGGCGGGCGACCCCTGTTTTAAATAAAAGGCGGGCGAGCTCATCTGGGTGAACCCCTTATACTCTTTTGGGCGAGCCGCTATGGGCGAGCCAGGTTGGTTTGTTTTGAAAAGCTAAGTGGCGGGCGAATAATAGTTCACCGCCTTGTCGAGTAACCATGGGCGAGCCGTGATGGGCGAGCTAAGCATGGCGAACCAATTTAAAGTTCATTTTCTCATACGAAAAATGAACTAATTTTTATATATTTTTGAAAATATAAAATATGTTTTAATGTAATGGGCGAGTTGACCTCAATGGGTGTGTGACCAGGGAAGTGTCGCATTTGGGCGAACTGACCATGGCAATGCCAGAGAGGGCAAACTGGTTTTGGGCCAGCCAATTTTACTTGTTTTTAAAAGTAAAAGTGGGCGGGCGAGTATTAGTTCACCGCTATGGGCGAGTTGCCATGGGCGACCAGATTTTAAATGTTAAGATTTCGGCTATTTTCAAGGTGTTTTGTAAACAGAAAGCCTAGACCGTTTTGGAAATCAAATCATGCTTAAAGAAAATGATAATATGGATTAGGATAATTCCATAAGGGTTTTTAATAGACCTGGCAATCTGTGTCTCCGTGTCATGACACGACACGACACGAGTTCAAACACGACACGAATTATCAAAACACGAACACGACACGAATTATAAAACGTGTCTGAATAGTGAACACGAAACACGACACTTTTTTTATACGTGTAACACGTGACACGACACGACTGACACGTGATAATTAATCGTGTCACACGACACGACACGACACGATTAACACGACACGACACGACACGATTTAGATAAAATAACACGAAATTAACACGACACGAATAGACACGATTAAAAAATAAAAAATAATAAAAATGATAAAAAATATATATTTTTACATTTTTTACATCTATATTAATTAACATTCAAATATTAATAACAAACATAACAAAATAATAATATTTTCAATCCATACAATCCATAACATACTATATATTGAAAATTACAAAAACATACTGTCATAACGTATTAAGTTTCGGGAAACCTAATAGCTAGACACAAAACTATGGAGTCGCCACCAACCATTCTAACCTAGGTGTGATTGGTCACCTATTCAAACTAAGGATAAGGCTTGGTCTACGTTAAGAGTTCTAAGTTCGGGAGTACGGTTACGTGTGAGGAAGGATTAGCACCCTCACAACGCCCATCCTAAAATGGTACCAAATAATCTAAGGTTATCTTAATTTTGCCATCGACTTTAATTTCGATATAATTTAATATTGAAAAATCTTTTAAGTCTCCTCCATCAAGCTGGTTGGACAACTTAAAAAAATTTCTCACCTCAAGAGTATTCAAGTAGGACCAATCGCCTTTCTTGAAGAGGCTCCGTCGTCGGATATTTAAATAAATTATGCAATTCCTATTTAGACTCCTATCCAATTTCTATTGATTTTATACTATTTATTTTATTTTATTCTATTATTATTATTTTCTTATATAAATTATTATTTCGTATCTTTTTATATCTTTAAATAAACATGAATTATTTGATATTGAAGATTTTCTTAATGACCTTCCATCAAGCTGGTAAGACCTTAAAGAAACTTTCTCACCTTAGGAATTTCTAAAGAAATTACTCAAGCGCAATTCCATTTAAATTCCATCATCGGAATAATTCACATTTATTAAAATATTTAAATTAATTTAATTTCTATTTATTTTAATTATTTTCTAATTTTAATTCTAATTTATTAATTTGATCTTTATTCTTTATTATAATAAACTTAATTTTAACATACTATTTTTTTAATCTAATTTAATTTTTATTTTTATAATTTAATTTATTAAATCTTGGAAATGTCCTATAAATCTTCCATCAAGCTGGCAAGACTTAAAAGAACTCTCCTCACCTCAAGACATCCAAAAGTACTACTCAAGCGCAGTCCCTTTAGAATTCCATCGTCGGATTAATTTGTATTTTTATTATTTTATTCTATCTTGTTTCTAAATATATTAATTTTTATAATTCTTTATTTCTAATTTGATTTTTTATTCTTTTAATTGCAATTAATTTTAATCGATTCTTATTTTAATTTTAATAATAAATTTGAATTTTAAATATCGGAAATATCTTTTTAAATCTTCCATCAAGCTGGTAAGATTTAAAAAGAACCTCCTCACCTCAAGATATTTAAAAGTACTACTCAAGCGCAGTACCTTTAAAATTCCATCGTCGGAATTATTAATATTTCTTTTAATTTTTAATATCATAATTAATTTTTTTTTTGTCCTTATAGTTTTCAATAATCTATTTTTAATTTATTTTAATTCCTAATTCTAAAATAAACAAACAAACAAATAATAATACATCAACAAAATATAAAATATCAACACGCCAAATCAAATTATTTCATTCACATCAACTACCTAATTTAATTATCAAAGTCAATTTCTCAAATTTTATACCTTAACATCATTTTCTAACTTTAATTAAATTTCCTAAATTATCTTACACAAATTTCTAATTAAATAAATTATATATATTAAATTAAGCTAGTGGGACACTTGACTAATAAAACAAATGATTAAAAGCATTAAATCATGTGGCTTTTACTCCTCTTTAAACAAGTATATGTCATTTAATGCCAAAAACCTTACCTTTTACAAGAACATACACGCAATAGTCTAGGTTGGTAATGGAGATGACGATGGCGAGTAGAGCAACGATGATGGAGATAGCAAAAATATGGTGCAACCACGGTTCTACTATATTTTACAGCAATTACATGGGTTAGGTGCTCCAACGAATTGCCTCTTCTCTATTTCTTTTCTTCACTTGTTCAGTTGCAAGGAAATTTTCTGCAATTTAAAAGAAAGCAACACAGCCAAAGAGACGACAACAGCTAAATTTCCCTTTGCAACCCTCTGTTTCTCTCTTTTTTTTTTTGAAAAAACCCCCTCTCGGTGGCTTCCTCTGGGAAGACTTTTTTTTTTAGCAAAAAAAAAAAGGCGCCGTGGGTCTCTCCTCTAGGTTTTTTCTCGTGTTTTTTCTAGGTTTTTTTTTGTGTGTTCCCCTCCTTTTGTGTATTGTGCTCTCTCCTTTTATAGACCTAGGGTTTTTTTTTATTTTTTATTTTTGGTAATATATATAAAATTCAAGAATCAATTTTCTAGGAAAAATATTTTTAGATTTCAAGAATCGGACTTGAATCCGATATTAATTTTGACTTTCCTTTTCACAAAATTTTGATTTTCAATCTTTAATAGTCTCATTTAATTTTACTTTCCTATTAAAATTAATTCTGATTTCCTTCCCTTTTTTTTTATTTTCTTTATTTTATTCTATAAAAATCAAAATCAAAATCCAAAATTTATTTCTAAATCTAAAAAATAAAAATTAAAAATTAAAAATCAAATATAAAAACTAATTAATTAAAAATGTTTGAAAAAGAACCGGACAAAAATGGTGTCTACAGTTGCCCCTCTTTGCACTTTGCTGTGAAACAGTAATGGTGCAAAGACATAGACAACCATTTTGTCCAAATGCAAGACCTATCAATGATTTTTTTTGATATTGCCTAGCCATCTCTCTCATAAGGCTAAGGAATAAATGCAAAATGAAATTTCTTAATCTACCTCTCGTATAAAGATTAAGGAATAAATGCAAAATGAAGTTTCCTAGGCTCTTCTATCATAAGACTAAGGAAACGAATGTTAGATGAAGTTTTCCTAGTCTCTCCTATCATAAGACTAAGGAAATGAAAGTAGAATGGGATTTCCTAATCCTTTCTATCACAAGATTAAGGAATGCAAAATGAAATTCCTAGTCTCTCCTATCATAAGACTAAGGAATGCAAGATGAAGTTTTCCTGGTCTTTCCTATCATAAGACTAAGGAATGCAAAAATGAATGGGATTTCCTAATCTTTTCTATCACAAGATTAAGGAATGCAAAGTGAAATTCCTAGTCTCTCCTATAATAAGACTAAGGAATGCAAGATGATCATGAAATAAAAGCCCCTTTCACTAGAGGTTATGAGACTTTTGAAAACAAAAAGCTCCTCTCAACAGAGGCATCGAGACTTTTTGAAAAATAAAGAGCTCCTCTCAACAGAGGCATTGAGACTTTTTGAAAAATAACCTTGTGCTCCTCTTACCAGAGGCATTGAGACTTTTGAAAAATAACCTTGTGCTCCTCTCACCAGAGGCATTGGAACTTTGAAAAATAATCTTGTGCTCCTCTCACCAGAGGCATTGGAACTTTGAAAAATAATCTTGTGCTCCTCTCACCAGAGGCATTGAGACTTTTGAAAAATAACCTTGTGCTCCTCTCACCAGAGGCATTGGAACTTTGAAAAATAGTCTTGTGCTCCTCTCACCAGAGGCATTGGAACTTTGAAAAATAATCTTGTGCTCCTCTCACCAGAGGCATTGAGACTTTTGAAAAATAACCTTGTGCTCCTCTCACCAGAGGCATTGGAACTTTGAAAAATAGTTTTGTGCTCCTCTCACCAGAGGCATTGGAACTTTGAAAAATAACTTTGTGCTCCTCTCACCAGAGGCATTAAGACTTTTGAAAAATAACCTTGTGCTCCTCTCACCAGAGGCATTGGAACTTTGAAAAATAAACTTGTGCTCCTCTCACCAGAGGCATTGGAACTTTGAAAAATAACTTTGTGCTCCTCTCACCAGAGGCATTGGAACTTTGAAAAATAAAGCTTTCATTTCAGAATGCCAGTTAACATGGGTTTGACTGAGCTTAACTTTCATTTTGATACCAACAATATTAGACTTCATCCTCCTCTAAGGTGTCAACTAAACTGGACTTTTGCCCTCATCTAAGGTTTTTTTTTTCAAAAACAGTATTTTCCTTATCATCTTCTCATCATTTTTCAAATTACCATCTCTTATATTTTTGTCCTATACATTTTATTCTTACACTTTCTCTTTTCTTCAAAATTTTCATCATTCAAAACTTCTTATCCTAATAGTTCATGTCAAAATGCAATAATGAAATGTCATGCATGTCATGAATATAATGAATGCCATGAATACCATGAATGCTATGAATGTTAATGTCATGCCCCCTAAATTATTCCATGAATGTATGTAAATGCAATTTTAATTGTGGTAACAAGATTCTCAAGCTTATCTCGTTTTCCTCAAGTTCCACATATCTGCTAGATTCTTCTTATTCAAATCTTCTATCTCCACTTCTCATCCCACCTTCTAATGAATCTTGGTCCCATTATGCTTAAAGACTTGCCATCATGCCTTCAAATTTAGGTTTTCGTCATTTGTTATTTTTGTTTCTTTGTTTCTTTTAGTAATGCAAGATTTCTCAAAAGAATATTTTTTCAAAAATTTACCCAAAAAAGGTTACCAACATTTATTTATTTTCCTTCCAACTCGACCACCAATGTAATGCACTTATGCATATTCTCAATTTGTTATATGGGTGGTATAAATTTAAAATGATCAAGAGAGATATAAATATTCATTCTTAGAAAATGAACATGAAATCAAGAAAAATCAATGGGACAGTCTGTTTGGAATAAGGTTTTCAGTATCCATTTAATGAACATTCTGACAATTTCAATCAAGTCAATTTAAAATTCTTTTCCAAAAGCCTATTCTTATGTTGATATGTTCTTTCATGTAGTGTCTGCCAATCTTGCCCTCGTATCAAAACTTTTTGATGTTGACCTTCTTCCTAAGCCGCCCTTTCAGGTTTTCAACTTAGGTGCCCCCTCATTTGATTCAAACTGCCCTTTTCGAGTTTTCAATTTGAATCCTCCTTTTTCTTTTTTCTTGTTTTTTTTTTCTTGTTTTTTTCCTTTTTTTCTTTTTTTGTCTCTTTTTTCTTTTTTTTCATATTTTTTATTTTCTTCATTTTCAACCTCATTGGCTTTGAAAAACTTCAACCTTCAGTGCTCAATCCAAATTAATGCCCCCTAATAGGCATTCTCGATTTTGATCCAAGATATCTTCTAAAGCTCATGGACTTCTTCATTCAACTTGATCTACTTCTTTTATCTCTATTGAACCTTCAAAAGATCGTTATCTGATTGTACAAATATGTCTTCATTCAATGCATGATTCTTCAATTTAAGCATTTACATTTGATCAAAATGGGCTTTTAAAGGCACGTAATGTAGGCTCAGGTGAGGGCTTATGAAAGAAAATAATATAGTAGGCCCAAAATGTATTTCAGGGTTTATAAACCAAAGGATCACTTTTTTATCAAGTAAAACATTCAGGCATTTTGCCCCTTTTTAATTCACCCATTTCTTTTCTTGCTTTTTTTGGGGTTTTCTTTTTGAATTCAAACCCTTTTTCTTTTCTTTTTTTTTTCAAAACTGGGCTATTTCTTTTTTTTTTCCCCTCGATTCATCATAAACACTTTCATTTTTGCCCCCAAAATTCTTTATTTCATCTTCCTTGCCCCCAATGTGGAGGGTGATCCTTGGTAGGTTATATTACAAAAATATAATAGGCTCAAAAGGGGTAATCAAAGGATAATTTTACTCATGCTTGAAGGATAGTGAAAGAAGGCCGTTTATCATTTGAAATGTAAATACTCTCATTAAAAATCATTTATTGAACAATAACAAACTTGTTAGAAGCTTTTGTAAAACATTCGCCTTTCTCGTATCGTCTACCAAGTGCAGATGGTGAACAACCTTTCCTTCATTTTCTTGCTTTCGCAACATTTAGCATACTATTAATTCATCAACAGTAGTAGTTCTTTCAAAATTGAACCCCAGAGTTATTGACATCATTATCATCATGTTCATTATTTGGATACTTGTGAATGAAAGATATGGTGAGCATGTGAGAAATGGCAAATAAATAGAATGAGAAATTGATAGTGCATCACATTAGTCGCTTTATTGAAAGGGAAATAAATAAAAGTTAGCCCATACATAAAACTTTATCTTATGCTTAGCGTTTTCAAAAACTGTCTTGCATTACTTAAAGAAATAAAAGAAAGCAAAAACTAGAATTTATAAATCCTCAAAATCGCATGGCTAGAACCCGACCCCTTCATGCCCCCATAAGACAAATCTCTTTTTGAACTAAAACTTATTCTATTACTCCCTTTCCTTTACTCAAGTTTTTCAATAACTCAATGATTTGGGCCAATTGCCCCCTTATATCCTCTTGAGCTTTTTCCATCTTCTCCATGCGAATGTTTTGTTCTTCTTCCATAATCCTAGCTTGATAATGAGTGCGATGTGAATGGACTTTTGGTCGAGCTATCCTTGAACCTTTATTACCACAATTAAGAGTTCATCATTTTTTGTGTGGCGATGCTTAAAAAAGTTTAAAAATGTTTTGTTCAAAAAAAATGATTGAAGATGAACAAAATGAGATGATGCTACATGTGTATGAATGGAATGGTATGGTAAAAGGTTGCCATGTAACAATAATGGATGAGTGATGCATGTAAATGTTTTGGTGAGATCATGGTACCCTCTTAGTGTCTCATGTATAAACTTGATCAAACATGTGTCCTATGTAATGGGTATTTTCTATAGCATGGGTTGATATGGCTCTATCTTACAGTTGGTCTTCTTAATTTCACTATATGCATGGCTTTAGATAAAAGGGCTAAAGGTTCCCAAATTGTTCCTTAATGTCGTCCACCCAAGACTAGTAAGGCACCCAATCCTCACCCATTACAGGTTACAAACGGAAAGGTTCAATTTGAGTGGGAGTATTTCACTGGCCTATGTGGAGGTTATCACCTCACGAAGGCAAAGGTACTATACTCCCTCCTATGAAGGATAAGCCCGGGTCGAGGGCTAATGCATGCACATGAATGTGAAGTGTGTGCATTAAATATTTTATGAAATTTAAAGTTTTAGGCAAAATCTTGATAACCTTAAACTACCTAATGGCCTGACTCTCTAATATCCCCAGTGGAGTCGCCAAACTGTCATAACGTATTAAGTTTCGGGAAACCTAATAGCTAGACACAAAACTATGGAGTCGCCACCAACCATTCTAACCTAGGTGTGATTAGTCACCTATTCAAACTAAGGATAAGGCTTGGTCTACGTTAAGAGTTCTAAGTTCGGGAGTACGGTTACGTGTGAGGAAGGATTAGCACCCTCACAACGCCCATCCTAAAATGGTACCAAATAATCTAAGGTTATCTTAATTTTGCCATCGACTTTAATTTCGATATAATTTAATATTGAAAAATCTTTTAAGTCTCCTCCATCAAGCTGGTTGGACAACTTAAAAAAATTTCTCACCTCAAGAGTATTCAAGTAGGACCAATCGCCTTTCTTGAAGAGGCTCCGTCGTCGGATATTTAAATAAATTATGCAATTCCTATTTAGACTCCTATCCAATTTCTATTGATTTTATACTATTTATTTTATTTTATTCTATTATTATTATTTTCTTATATAAATTATTATTTCGTATCTTTTTATATCTTTAAATAAACATGAATTATTTGATATTGAAGATTTTCTTAATGACCTTCCATCAAGCTGGTAAGACCTTAAAGAAACTTTCTCACCTTAGGAATTTCTAAAGAAATTACTCAAGCGCAATTCCATTTAAATTCCATCATCGGAATAATTCACATTTATTAAAATATTTAAATTAATTTAATTTCTATTTATTTTAATTATTTTCTAATTTTAATTCTAATTTATTAATTTGATCTTTATTCTTTATTATAATAAACTTAATTTTAACATACTATTTTTTTAATCTAATTTAATTTTTATTTTTATAATTTAATTTATTAAATCTTGGAAATGTCCTATAAATCTTCCATCGAGCTGGCAAGACTTAAAAGAACTCTCCTCACCTCAAGACATCCAAAAGTACTACTCAAGCGCAGTCCCTTTAGAATTCCATCGTCGGATTAATTTGTATTTTTATTATTTTATTCTATCTTGTTTCTAAATATATTAATTTTTATAATTCTTTATTTCTAATTTGATTTTTTATTCTTTTAATTGCAATTAATTTTAATCGATTCTTATTTTAATTTTAATAATAAATTTGAATTTTAAATATCGGAAATATCTTTTTAAATCTTCCATCAAGCTGGTAAGATTTAAAAAGAACCTCCTCACCTCAAGATATTTAAAAGTACTACTCAAGCGCAGTACCTTTAAAATTCCATCGTCGGAATTATTAATATTTCTTTTAATTTTTAATATCATAATTAATTTTTTTTGTCCTTATAGTTTTCAATAATCTATTTTTAATTTATTTTAATTCCTAATTCTAAAATAAACAAACAAACAAATAATAATACATCAACAAAATATAAAATATCAACATGCCAAATCAAATTATTTCATTCACATCAACTACCTAATTTAATTATCAAAGTCAATTTCTCAAATTTTATACCTTAACATCATTTTCTAACTTTAATTAAATTTCCTAAATTATCTTACACAAATTTCTAATTAAATAAATTATATATATTAAATTAAGCTAGTGGGACACTTGACTAATAAAACAAATGATTAAAAGCATTAAATCACGTGGCTTTTACTCCTCTTTAAACAAGTATATGTCATTTAATGCCAATGCACCAAAAAAAATGTCATTTAATGCCAAAAACCTTACCTTTTACAAGAACATACACAATAGTCTAGGTTGGTAATGGAGATGACGATGGCGAGCAGAGCAACGATGATGGAGATAGCAAAAATATGGTGCAACCACGGTTCTACTATATTTTACAGCAATTACATGGGTTAGGTGCTCCAACGAATTCCCTCTTCTCTATTTCTTTTCTTCACTTGTTCAGTTGCAAGGAAATTTTCTGCAATTTAAAAGAAAGCAACACAGCCAAAGAGACGACAACAGCTAAATTCCCCTTTGCAACCCTCTGTTTCTCTCTTTTTTTTTTTTGAAAAAACCCCCTCTCGGTGGCTTCCTCTGGGAAGACTTTTTTTTTTAGCAAAAAAAAAAAGGCACCGTGGGTCTCTCCTCTAGGTTTTTTCTCGTGTTTTTTCTAGGTTTTTTTTTTTGTGTGTTCCCCTCTTTTTGTGTATTGTGCTCTCTCCTTTTATAGACCTAGGGTTTTTTTTATTTTTTATTTTTGGTAATATATATAAAATTCAAGAATCAATTTTCTAGGAAAAATATTTTTAGATTTCAAGAATCGGACTTGAATCCGATATTAATTTTGACTTTCCTTTTCACAAAATTTTGATTTTCAATCTTTAATAGTCTCATTTAATTTTACTTTCCTATTAAAATTAATTCTGATTTCCTTCTCTTTTTTTTTATTTTCTTTATTTTATTCTATAAAAATCAAAATCAAAATCCAAAATTTATTTCTAAATCTAAAAAATAAAAATTAAAAATTAAAAATCAAATATAAAAACTAATTAATTAAAAATGTTTGAAAAAGAACCGGACAAAAATGGTGTCTACACATACAAATAAAACATAAATAGTTAACATTAAGTCAACAAGCATAAATAATTTAACAAAACATTCAAACATTAAGTCATTAATCATGCAAGAAATAACAATTTAAGAAGTTAACATAACTCAAAATGATTCAGTAACTTGAAAAGAACTAGAACCCTTCAACGATGTCGAGTCTTCTTTACTAATATCCAAGTTGATAACACCATCTATCATCTCCTCGATCCCATCAACATCATCAAGTAACCAATCTTTGCAGCAAACAATTGCTTCCACAAGATCTGGCTTAAGTGAACTACGATACTAATCAAGAACTTTACCACCAACACTGAAAGCAGATTCAGACGCTACTGTGGAAACAAGAATACTCAAGATATCTCTAGCCATGGCAGCAAGCTTAGGATACCGAAACTGACTTTGCTTCCAAAATTGCAAAATATCTAATTGTTGTACCCTATCAACTCTTTGTTCTTCCAAATACAGCTCTAATTGAGACTTTTTTACAGCAATACCATACTCAACATCAAAAGATTCGAATTCCTAATTGAAAAAAATCAAAATCAAATGAAAAATTAAAATCATTCATTCATCCTAATAGAATTGGCTTATGGATAATTAGTCATGAAACAAGTAGAAACAGATAAAAGAAAATTAAAAAAAAAAAAGAAGATAACAAACAAATTGATGATGGTAAAATGTATTGCAAGTACTGGAAATGACATGGAACTTTGTTACTTATATTGCGAGTACTGGCTAGCTGCTGAACTGTCAGATTAACACGCAAGAAAAATCATTTTAATTTCAACCATTGGATATTAGATCGTGCGACAACCACCAGCTCTTTATCTGTTCATGTTCAGCCTAAATGTCATGAACAGATCAACTAAACAATTTGTAAGCAAATGATTCTTGTTTCAAAACAGAGAGGCAACAAAAGAAAATTATTAATGTTACTAACTCTAATACATTTTTAACTAATGTTGACTGCAAAAAATGAAAATTTGAGAAAGGAAAAATTCAGAAGTCCAACCAGTAAAAAGTGCTTATGCTTGAAGAGCTGACATGTTAACAATCAACCATTTCTTTCAATCCAAATGCCAATCTTGATATCTAAAGGCCATACATCTAAATTTATTAGAAAAAGTTACAGCAAATAAAACGAGACAAGATTTACTTACCTTCCAAATATCCACTTGACTTGAACCCATAACCATGGACTCATCGCCATCGACAGTTTGGTTGTTACCATCTATTGAGAAAGAGCCAGAAACAGAAGAAGCCTTCCCAGCATTAGCAGAATCAGCATATTCAGAATATAAAGAAAACAAAGCCTCCTTAACTTTTTTGAACTCTCTTGAATTAGGCCCATAAAGCTTATTGTAACTCCATTCCACAAACTGTATCTTATAGCGAGGATCCAATATCACAGCTATAGCTAAGATCATACTAAACTCAAACCAATACTTCTCAAACTTTTCAAACATCAAAGTAGCCATTTTTTTAAACTGCACATCATCACCATTCATGTGTTCTTCCAAGCTTAATCGTGCCCAAAATACTGAAGGAAAGTATAAGTTGGATGTAGGATACTTTGATCCAGAAAACACACAAGTAATCTCATAGAAAACACTTAAGAACTTGCTTAGTTTCCCAATTCTATCCCACTCACTTTTAGATGGACAACTCTTATAGTTTGAATCACTAATTTCCAAGTGAGTAAAAGCCATGCGAAAGTAAAGGGCACTTTGAAGCATGAGAAATGTGGAGTTCCATCTAGTTGGAACATCTTGTCTCAATCCTCTATTGGCATTTAAACATACTAGGTTCACACACTCCAAAAATTTTTGTTTTCTGACTTGAGACCCTTTCACATACTTAACACTTTCCCTCACTTTTCTAACAGACTCATCAACCTCTTTCAAACCATCTTGGACTAGCAAATTCAGAATATGGGCGCAACATCTTAAATGAAAAAACTGACCATTTCCTAAAAGCACTTTCCGAGCATTTAATTGCAATTTCAGATAATCAACAAAAGTATCATTCGAAGAAGCATTGTCTAATGTCATAGAGAACAATTTCCCTTCTATCTCCCAATCAGACAACACAGAATACACCTTTTCACTTAAACTGACACCATTATGTGGAGGTGGCATAAAGGAAAAACTCAAGATCTTCTTGTGTAAATTCCAATCATGATCAATAAAATGTGCAGTGATGCATATATACCCATCGGTAGTGATAGAAGTCCATAAATCAGAAGTTAAACAAATTCTACCGGGTATTTCTTTCAACAAGAGTTTCAACCTACTTTTTTCTCTCTTATGCATTTTCATGACATCAGACTTAGCAGTGTTCCTAGATATTGAAATCACATCAGGACACAAATAAGAAAGCACATCCCTCATTCCACTATACTCCACAAATGATAATGGCAGATTATGCTGAACAATTGCAGTTACAAATTTTTCAAGAAATACTTCAGGATCAAATTTTGCAAACCTCATTAGCATAGACCCACCATGTTCCTTAGAAAAAATCATTTGTTTTACATCATGTGTGTGAAGCCTAACACAAGTTTTGATATGACGGAGGAGATTACCATTCCCATATTGGGTGTCATAATTCTTTATTTCATTACAATATCTACATTTTACCTTCCTAGCAGTACCACTGGTTGTCTTCTCACTCTCAGGCAACATATCGAATACCGCCCAAACACGAGATGTAAGTTTCTTTTCTCGTTTACGCTTCCCTTTGCCCTTTCCTATCTCTTGGTGGCTATCAATTATTTGATTTATCTCCACACAATCATCATCCTCCAACCTTAGATCCTCTGGGTCAGGAATAGAATCTGTATGTGCAACGTTGGTATCGTCCATCTCCATCTACAAAATTTTAAAGGAAATTAAAAAGGTCTGAGTGTCAGATATTATCATGCAATTAGCAATACACAATAAACAATGAATGTAAATAACTGGTGTTGATCATAATTAGAGATTTGAATTTGATGCACTAAAGTATTTAGAGTTCAAAACCCATATTAGGCACAATATATTTGACATAACAATGTACCACGAAAGCTGCTGGACTTTTCTTTTCTTTTCTGTTTTGTTGCTTTCGTTGTTTATAAATGTACCACGAAATTGATTTAAAAAATTGGAAAAATTTAAACATATCTGAAATAATATATAGAGCATTCATCATTCGTAAGAATTACCATTAACCAAAGAGAAAATTACTCTTTTTACCTTTGAAATTCAAGACCTCAGTTGGAAATAAGATGCCATCTTGAATACGTGGTTTTTCTTTTTTTTTTTTATGCTTTATGAGAAGAAAACATTGAATTTCTATCTCAGGTTTCTACCAAAAAAAAGAAAACATTGAATTTCTATCTCAGGTTTCAGTTTAGCAAAGCAAAGTGATAAATGTCTAATAAATAAACTATGATTAATTTTTTTTTGGTGGAAATGAGCAGTTACCTGCTATGTATTAAATAAACTATGATTATTTGGAAATTGAAACAGTTGACCACTGCCAAAGAAAATGAAAGATGATGATTAAGAAAAGAAATTAATGGGAATGCAACCATGCATGCGGCTAGGAAGAGCTGGAGGCACTTAATATAAAACATTTATAAATCCCTTCTCTTACACTATATTTAACAAAATTAAAATGATCCTGAAAATCTTTGGAAATTAAAACATAAATACACACATATATATAAAACAAATTACATGGAAAAAATTAATTAGTCTATATTCTATATTCTACATGGGATATACGATTTTTTATAATTAGATCTTAGATCTCAGTCATAGATCTGAAATTAACATATAGATCTTAGTAAAAAACAAAGTTCATTAGTGGATTTTCTCAGATCTATAACAGGAGATTTTATTTTGGGGATAGGGAAATATACCTGAGCTATCTGAGTGAGTTGAAGACTGAAGAGGCTGAGGGAGTCAGAGTGAGAGCCTGATGTGGCTAAGGCAAAGTTGACTGTTGAGGGCTGAGGCGTGCTACTGGGAGGGTTGAGGGGCATCGAGGGAAGGCTAACAACTGAGGTGAGTCACGAGTGGAGACTGCGTCGAGGTTAGGGCCTGCTGTGACGTGAGGCAAAGGCCAAAGAGCAGAGAGGTTTTAGCGTTTTGCTAAGTGAAACTAAGAGGGAAAGTGAAATATGAGAAGAGATTTTGGCGTAAGGCAGTGGGCAGCGGCGGTTTTGGCGTTTTGCTAAGTGAAAGTAAGAGGGAAAGTGAAATATGAGAAGAGATTTTAGGGTTAGGTTAGACAGTAGAACTTCGTACTATAATTAGATTGTATTTTTTTTGGTACATTTTAAAGTAAATGCTTTATTATAAATTTCAAAAATGATCTTAAGTTTTTAACTCCAAAATTAAGTCTAACTAGATAATTAGATTGTTACTTTAAGTTTTTTATTTTTTTAATAATTTATTATTTATTTAGGTTATAAATCTTTTTTTAACAATGAACACAAAAATATTTTTTTTAAATTGCATTTTATTAATGGAAAAAATAAATTTTAAAAGTTATTACCAATTTTTAAAATATTTATTAATAGTTAATACCTTTAAATAAAAAGTGATCTATATTGTATATGTTCATTTAAAATAATTTATGTCTTCTTAAAATAATTTCTTATAAGTTATAAACTTTTGTATGATTTAAACAAATCATATATATTTTTTATTTATATAAATGTTATTATACAAAATCATTTAAAGTAAATGTTTTATTATAAATTTCAAAACTATGATCTTAAGTTCTTAACTCCAAAACTAAGTCTCATAATCTTATTATATATAATATCATCAATTCATCATCATCGTATGACTATAAATCTATAATTTGTATGTTAGTACTAGTATTATGTTTGTTACTTTGTTTTAATATCTTGTTCTTATTATATTAATTATTATGACTATGATTTGTATGTTAGTACTAGTATTATGTTTGTTAGTTTGATTTAATATCTTGTTCTTATTATATTAAGTTGTATGTTAGTATTATGCTATTTTAATTTCTTATAATGTGATAATTGATATATAATAATATCATCAACTCTACTATTCTTATTGTATATAATATCACCAATTCATCATCATCGTATGACTATGATTTGTATGTTAGTACTAGTATTATCTATTATGTTTGTTACTTTGTTTTAATATCTTGTTCTTATTATATTAATTTGTATGACTATGATTTGTATGTTAGTACTAGTATTATGTTTGTTAGCTTGATTTAATATCTTGTTCCTATTATATTAATTTGTATGTTAGTATTTTGTTATTTTAATTTCCTATAATGTGATAATTGATATAGAATAATATCATCAATTTTATTATTCTTATTATATATAATATCATCAATTCATTGTCATCATATGACTATGATTTAAGATTAAGTATATAAAATAAATCAATAAATCATTAATAAGTATATTAATATTATTCTTACTATAATAATTTGTATGTTAATATTATGTTATTTTATTTTCTATAATGTGATAATTGATATAGACTAAATTAATAAACTATAAAATCTGTTAGTATACTGAATAATGTAATTCTGTAAAGTGTAAACTCTTAATTTTTTATCAATATTATGTGATACAGTTAGTGTCCGTGACATAAAATAATTAATTAATTATACAATCTTTTATTAGTATAATACAATATTTATATTTTATACATTATAATAAAAAATATCATATATATTTATACATTATAGTATTGTATTTAAGTTCTTAACTTAAGTTCTTAATGCTTTATTTTCAAAATTTATAAAATTTTATTATCTTAACCATAATTAATTAATTTAATTTCATAATTAAATTTATTAGTTTATTTTATTGCAATATTTATTAAAGCATTAGTTTGTTTTAATAAACTAATTTTCATAACACATTATACTAATATATTACAATTGTTCATTTGGTAAAACACTTATGTATTTTACTTTTGGTTAAGGTTCAATTCCCACTAAAAACATATATGATTACCGTGTCTTATACGTGTATTCGTGTATCCGTGTAACACGATTTTTTTAAACGTGTTTTCGTGTCGTGTACGTGTTAATCGTGTATTCGTGTAACACGAATTTCTTAAACGTGTTTCCGTGTCTTACACGTGTTTAGCCGTGTCAGACACGGCTAAACACGAAAATTGCCGTGTCTAAATTCGTGTTGACACGGATAAACACGAAACACGAATTTCCAAAACACGTACACGGTTTTTTCGTATCGTTTTCGTGTCGTGTCACCCGTGTCGTGTCTAGATTTGCCAGGTCTAGTTTTTAATGAGATATAAAGTGATTTTGAGCCTTTAGGCCTTGAGTTCATGCATTACCATTCATATACTTTGCGTGACCCATATGGGGCAATGGCTCGGGTCAATGGCTCGGGTCAATAGACCAACGAGTGCACTCCAGGGCGTCACAAGATTGATGGACCCGCCAAGTCTTCAGCGGTCTCGAGGTCACTTGGCAAGTGGACCCGAGGACCACCTATAGATTATGGCTATAGATCTAGTTGAGATAGCCGTGAGGGGCGATGGCCTACGGGTGCACCCCAAAAGCGGACAACTCGTGTTCCCTGCATGATTAAATTGTTGCCTAGTCTCAAATTTTTTGATTTCTGTTTACTGAAAGGATTTATTGAATCGTGTTTAATGTTAACTACATTCATTGTTTTCCTAATGGGTTTGATCATTAGGATAATTATGTTGTTTTGGAAATATAGTTTTTATCTTTATAAGCAGCATACACTTTCCTTACTGAGCACGTTGTCGCTCACTCCTTATTTTCCACTCCACAGATTGTTGAGTTAAGACTAAGAGAATTACCCTCCAGAGATTTGATATAGAAGGTATGTTGTATTCTTTTATATATTCAGTAAAATGGTACAGTACTATTTTTAATAGAAGGGAATGTATATACATTTTAAGAGAAGCATTTAATAATTTATATTTCCATATTAGAACGAGGAATAAGAGCACTAATTCTTATGAAAGTGTAGAGAGTTGTTAAGCATCACAGACAGCCCAACCGGTAAGTGAGTGTGATTTATAAGTGAATATTATGCTATACTGTGGATTTGGGATGTTACATGAGATTATTAAGATTTTGTTAATTACCATGTGAATTAATGAGCT
The DNA here is from genome assembly GCA_031772115.1 of Heritiera littoralis. Taxonomy (NCBI): domain Eukaryota; kingdom Viridiplantae; phylum Streptophyta; class Magnoliopsida; order Malvales; family Malvaceae; genus Heritiera; species Heritiera littoralis. The sequence continues at coordinate 1,248,747 of JAPDPK010000151.1, read as the reverse complement.
CTAATCATTTCTATACGTTACTGCACAAAATAACAATAAGTGATTGCTGATGTCAATGTCAATCTTCTTTTTCCACTTGTCTCCTATAAAGCTTCTGTAAAATAAGAAAAGTCAGAGGAACGTAGTGGGTGGTTCCCTACGTAGGCACTTCGATGCTTAAGTCAGCCAAAGTATTGAGTATTAAGAAACGTAAAAGCCAGAAGTCAAAAATTAGGGCATAAAAATAATACCTATGACCTATTTATAGGCAAATAAATTACCATTATTGTGGAGTAATCACGTAGGGCTGATTTCGTCCTTTTAGAAGAGTTCGTATTCTAATATGACTCTAACACTGTTGAGGGGACAGAGGTCTGTCGCACAGCGGGAGGTGTGTAGAACGCAGCCACTCTCATTTGGCAGTAGGTAGAACGTGGGTGGTCATCCGATGCCTGTCGCAAGCAACAAAACCCCTTCCACTGGCGAGAGGGATCTCTCACACATTAAGCCGAGAGTCTTTATGAGGTCTCTCGCCTGACGCCATGTAGCCCAATGATGTTAGGCCAAGTGTTGGCCTCTGCCATCTTTTAGACCTCAGCCCAATGGGTGTGGACTTAGCCATATCAATTGCTCCCCACTCTCTTATTGGATTTTTCCAATAAAGAGAGTATATATATATACACACACACACTTGGATCTAGGATATTTTGGTCTTTTCCTGAATTTTTTGTTGTTTTGTGGTATTTTTTGCAGGTCAAAAGGTTCAATTCTGCGGGAGGTGTTTCCTGGCACGCAATGTTTGGTATTCCTTGTCGCAACTATATAAGCAGCAGAAGCTCAACAGAATCGTGTAAGAAAACCTCTGTACTAGCACTCTGCCGCACGTTTTTAGCTCTCTTGCAGAGCATGAGTCTGCCGCATCACGTAGCCTTTCGCTCTCACATAAAGCCTCTCGCTCTCACATAGAGCCTCTCGCTCGTCACCTATTGCCAATAGTACATCTCTGCCAGTTTTTATCTTCCTGCGAATCTAATAGTCTCTCGCAGGTCATAGGTCTCTCGCAGGTCTTAGGTAGTCTTCCGTAGGTCTTAGGTCTCCCACAGGTCATATGTCCTCCTTAGTTCATTAGCCCTTAGACATGTCTTCATAATGCATAGGCAAGAAAGTATTGAGAAAGGGTAGTGTTGAGTGTTTGCTATCAAATGAGGACTTAGAAGAAATCAACACTCGCTTCCCCCTTCCTCCTGGTTACCAATATAGACTCCCAGGCAATAGGGAATATTCTCTTGACCTAGTTACTAGTGGTGTAGCCGTACATAAAGCGTCCTTCGTCTTCGATTTTCGTTTTCCTCTTCCCAAGTTTGGTCTAGCTTTCCTTAGGTATAAGGATATAGTCCCATGCCAGCTCCATCCTCATGCATGAGCTCAACTAGTAGGATTTTCTATAGTATGCCATAACTTAGGCATTGTTCCTACCGTACCTCTTCTTAGTGCCTTTTTTAGAGTTCGTGGGTTAAAAAGGTTAGTTAATTCTCTCTCCAAAGGTTGAAAGCTGATGGATTTCCCAATGAGATTTTTACGGACCTTCCTAATAAGTTACGCAAATTCGAGAGTGAGTGGGTCGTTGTTGAGATTCCAAGGGATTTAAGAATCCGTACTAGACGGAATCGTGATACTAGTGATCACTCAAAGCGCTCGAAAAGGTTTAGTTTAGCTACATTAAAGGACCACCTAGGCGAGTCCATACAACTTGTCTGTTCCACCGGGAAGCGAGATGTGTTTTCCCTTTTAACCCTTGAGAACATTACAGCGGTCGGTTGGGGAGTAAGTAGAGTTATCCCCGAGACTCCAACTATTCTGTCGAACCTTCCCTCACCCTCGCATACACCTAGTCCTAGTTCTAGTCGTCCACCCATGGTTCCTGTAGCTGAACCATCTAATCTCGTAGGTCGTTTAGTAGATGAATCTTCTTCTGACTCGGGGGATGAAATACTTGGGACCACGGGCGTCGATGATTTACCTAAGGAGGATCTTGAGTGGAACTAAGGCAACGCCTTCGGGAGTCCCTTCTACGACTTTCCATCTGATGAAAACTTGGCTAACTTAGATGGTTTTGGTGACATTTTAGGTTTTTAGTGATAATTCTTTTTATCATCATTGCATACGTGGTTATCATTTTTTGACTTGGTATGCTAATTTTTCTTCTTGTGTTATGCAGATATGAGCTTCTTAAATGCCATGCGTCGGAGGAAAGCCACCGTTTCCTCCTCTGAGGTTCCACCAGAAGTTCCACCGCCACGTACACAGTCTCGGGTTGAGGCTTCTGCTTCGGAGAACCCACGCGCTCCTACTCCTCCTCCTTCAACCACTGGTGAGTCTAGTCACCCTGCACAAGAGGCTAAAAGAAGTAAGTGGAAGAGGCACTTTATCCGTGACCGTAGCTCAGACGAATACGAGAGCTCGGGATCACAAAGGAGTGAGCCTGCTGCCCAAGAGGGTGATCCCAAACGTTTCGAGGGCCCGCGCGTACCGCGCAAGCCTTGTAGGAAGAATAGGAAAAGGCTCATCATTGAAGATGCTATGGCTGCGAGGCCAGTTTTGCCAAAGGTAGCGCCTCCTACTCTCAAGTGTTACCAAGTGGACGGTGGGATGATGGTTGATGGAGATGACTTCCAAATCTACCCCGGCGTTAACGATAATGACAATATTGAGGATCCCGAGGTAGCTTCTCGTTTAGCATGGAGCACTATCCTCCCGCGCAATGAGAAAGAGATCTTCAAGAACCTTTCTGCGGGTGAGGACACCTCCAATTATCTCATGATGAAGGTTAGAGCTTCAAGCTTCAAGCTTCCTTTGGAGTGCATATATTTTACCTTTTTCTGTCCAGGTTTTTGATCACTTTCTTCGTGTTCTACCAGGCTGCTCAACAAGTGTGGCTGTCAATGAGCAGCACCGGACTTTAAGAGAGCGAGCTGAGAAGGAGCTGAATGATCTTCGTGAGAAGTGCATGGCACTTTAGAATGAGGTCGTCCAACTCCGTCCACTTTCCAACAGGGTGGACGAGTTGAGGAAGGGTAACGAGGCCTTAAGAAGGCAAAATATGGACCTTGAACTGAAGCTAAAAGAAGAGCAAGCGAAGATTGCTTCTCTTCATGGGTACCGGGAGGCTTAAAATAAAGCGACGCACGATTTTGAGGCCATGAGGTCACAATGGGACGAGGCCGTCGATGAAATGCATAACCTGCTAGACCAATTGAAGACGACCCGAACCAAAGCTGTCTGGGAATATCGTCTTTCCCATGATTGCTTCGAGAGGAAGCAAGTTTATTCAGCGGGATTTGTCAAGTATGGTTTCTACCTCACCTGTTCTTGGCTGGAAAAGCATAGGCCTAATGAGACCTTTCCGGAGCTTCTGTTTACCGAAGAGGTTGAGTTTTATAATGCTCCTCCTTGGACCATATACGATCCTAACACGGAGGACCCAGAGGATTATTTGGAGGCAGGGGCCGTAGATGATATGAAGAACCTTGAGGGTCCTTGGCCCCCTCGCAAGCCACGCGATCAATCCGAATCCATCAAGCCATGTGATCAGCCTGAGCCTATCGAGCCACGCGATCAGCCTGAGCCTATCGAGCCACGTGATCAGCTTGAGCCTATTGAGGCTTTATAAGGTTTAGATAGTGAAGATCTCCAGCTTTCTGACTCTACTGTTGTCGAACCCGTGCTAAACACCACGGCAATCGAGATCGCAAGGCCTCCAAGTGACGTTCCTCCTTCTGAGGCTACTATTCCCAAAGATCCAGGTGCAGGTCCAGCTCTTCAGGATCCTCACGTTGACATGGCGCCTTCTCTGCCAGCCGACTCGATCCTTACTGTAGATTGATTAGGATATTTTCCTTTTTCCATTTTGTTTTTCATTTTGATTGTTATTCATACAAACTATGTACAGTTTTACTTCTAATGGAAATCGTAATTTCTTTTTGTAATTTTTCCTCTCTTTACATGCTTGCCGTATTATAACAAAATATAAATTGTTAATCTGCATAATGCGCCATTAACATATTCATGAAATCATACTCATTGTAATTTTAGCATTTTTGTAGCAATAATGTTGTATATCATGCTAAAGTGTTACAAAATCAAGATATGTTATTGGTAAAACTTGTAACATGCTTTTTGACATGCCTTACCATGCCTTACCATACCTTACAACATACCTTTTGGCATGTCATACTGTATTGCTCTCCAAGTTTTTCTTTGAGGCAGTGTTACTTCCTGTCTAAAGAAGAACTTTTACTAGAGTGTTGTGCCTGTCTTGCGCATTCTCCGCTTAAGGACTTGTGCATTTGGTTTGCCAGTCTCGCGCATTTTTCGCTTAGGGACTTTTTATTTGCCTATCTCACACCATTTTGTGCTTAGGGACTTTGTATTTGCCCATCTCGCTCATTTTTCGCTTAGGGACTTTTCATTTGCCCATCTCGTACCATTTTGTGCTTAGGTACTTTTTTGCCCGTCTCACGCATTTTTCGCTTAAGGACTTTTTATTTGCCTGTCTCGCACATTTTTTTCTTAGAGACTTTTTATTTGCCCGTCTCGCACCATTTTGTGCTTAAGGACTATGTATTTGCCCATTTCGCGTATTTTTCACTTAGGGTCTTTTTATTTGCCCGTCTTGCACCATTTTGTGCTTAGGGACTTTAAGAATTTGGCTAACTTTTGCTTCTATTACTGTTATTCCTGTAACTCATTTATCAGTTAAATCGTCACCGTATAAGACATAAAATATGAATAACTGGACTTTTATTCATAAGTTAATCAATAACAACATATGATATTTGTAATTTGCGCAAAGTAATGTATAAAATAACGACAAGAAAACAAAGCAATAAAGTAAAGAACACAATTATCTTATTGCCAGTACAACTTTAGGTGGTTAACATTCCAAGTCTTCGAGATCTTTTTTCCTTGTAAAGTCTCCAAAGTGCATGTGCTGGGTCCAATCACCCTCCTGATTATGTAAGGTCCTTCCCAATTGGCTCGGAGCTTACCATCCACTTATGAGCATTTGTGATGGCTGACTTTCTCAGTACCAAGTCTTCTTCTTGCAATTCCCTGCTCTTAACTCAAGCATTGTAGTAAGCGGCTATCCGCTGTTGATAGGTGGCCAACTTCATCTTCGTTGTGTCCCTTAGTTTATCTATCAGATCAAGATTCTCTCTAAGCCCCTGGGAATTAATTTCTTGAACGTAAGGGGTCAGCCTAAGCGATCTGGCTCCAATCTCAACCGAGATAAAGGCTTCAGTTCCATTCATCAAATTAAATGGCATTTCTCCTGTTGACACCTTACTTGTCGTCCTGTAAGCCCATAGGACACTTGGGAGCTCATCCGCCCATGCTCCTTTTGCTTTGTCCAATCGAGTTTTCAACCCATGTAGTATTGTTTGTTGCTCACTTTGGCCTGCTTATTGGCTTGTGGATAGGATACGGACGATATCCTTAGTTGGATACTCAGGCTTTTACAAAATTCTCGAAATGCATCGTAATCGAATTTCTTTTCGTGATCGGCATTCAACACCCGAGGGATTCCAAAGCGGCAGATTATATCTTTACATACCATCGGCTCTACCTTCTTTTCAGAAATTGTAGCTAAAGATTCTGCCTCTATCCACTTTGTGAAGTATTCTGTGGCTACTAGCAGGTATTTCCTTTGCCCAGCGCCTAAGGGAAAGGGTCCCAAAATGTCGAGCTCCCATTGCGCGAATGGCGTTGGTTGAAGGGTGCTTTGGAGGGCCGACACTGGTGCAGACGCTACAGGAGCAAATTTCTGGCATTTTTCACACCTTCGCACCTTATCAATGGCATCTCTTTTCAGAGTTGGCCAATAAAACCCAGTATGCAGAACCTTCGTGGCTAATGCTCGAGCTCCTAACTGCCCTCCACATATGCCCTCGTGAACTTCAGCCAATGTGTATTCAGCTTGATCAGGCCCTAAGCATTTTAACATGGGTATCGTAAACCCACGCTTATAAAGCTCCCCATTTACCATCATGAACCTGGCACTTTGCAATTTCAACTTTCGGGCTTCATCTCTATCATCGGGCAATTTTCCCTCCGAAATGTAATCCTTGATCGGGTTTCTCCAATCGCTCCCGATCTCAACATCACAGACTTCCTCTTCTTCCGTGCTCAGCTTGGCCAGACATTCCACCTTTATCACTCCACCTTTCATTCCCCTAGAAGATGCCAACTTTGAAAGAGCATTTGCGTGACTATTCTCAGATCGGTTTATCTGGGTTAACCTGAAGTTCTTGAATGACTATGCCAATAGCTGAACTTTCTGTAAGTAGGGTACTAAGATCGATTCTCGTGCTTCATATTCACCATGAAACTGGTTCACCACCAACTGTGAGTCACTATGAGCCATCAAATTGCTAACTTCCAATTTCTTGTCTAGCTTCATTCTGGCTATCAAGACTTCGTACTCAGCCACATTATTCGAGCTTGTAAAGTCAAAATGTAAGGAATACTCATAAGTTTCCCCTTCGAGTGAAATCAGCACAATTCTGGCTCCACTACCATCCACGCTATGTGCTCCATCTACAAACAATTTCCACCAAACTATTTCTGATTCTCCTTGAGCCTCCCGACCAGTGCATTCTACAATGAAATCCACTAATGCTTGCTCTTTTATCGCCTGATGAGGCTAGAAGTTTATGTCATATTCACTTAGCTCAATCGCCCATTTAGTTAACCGCCTCGAGTGTTCTGGCTTCTGCAATATTTGCCTTAAAGGCTGATCATTTAGGACAGTCACTGAGTGAGCTTGAAAGTATGGCCTTAGCTTTCAGGTCGCCATCACAAGCGATAAGGCTACCTTTTCCACTTAGTGATATCTCGTCTCAGCATCTAGCAACACTTTGCTCGCATAATAGATTGGGTAGTCCTTATCTCCATCTTTCCTCAATAGGACTGCGCTTATCGCTTTTTTGCCAATACTTAGATACACTAATAGTTCGTCTCCAGGTTGAGGCCTAGACAACAGTGGCAAGTCTTTTAGGTAATCTTTTAACTTCTCGAAAGCCTCATGACACTCTTCGGTCCATTTAAAATTTTTCCCTGCCCTTATCACCTTAAAGAACGGCAGACTTCTTTCAGCTGATTTGGACAAAAAGCGATTCAAAGCTGCTATCCTCCCAGTTAGCCTTTAAACTTCCCTAACAGTGTTGGGTGGCTTCATGTCCAAGATGGCTTGAACTTTTTCGGGGTTAGCTTCAATTCCTTGATTAGTGATCATAAACCCCAAGAACTTTCCCGACTTTACTCCAAACGAGCATTTGTTAGGGTTCAACTTCATCTTATATTGCCATAACACCTTGAACACTTCTATCATTTTCTCAGCATGTGATTCCTCCTTACGACTCTTAATAATCATATCATCCACATACGCTTCCATGGTGTTACCCAACAAATCTTTAAACACTTTGTTTACCATCCGCTTATATGTAGCCCCCGCATTCTTCAGACCAAAAGGCATTACTCGATGGCAATATGTTCCACTATCGGTAATGAAAGAAGTCTTCTCCTCATCATCATGGTGCATCATAATTTGGTGGTACCCCGAAAAAGAGTCCAGAAAACTCAGCAATTCATATCCATAAGTCTTATCTACCAACTTGTCAATACGGGGTAGTGGATATGAATCCTTAGGGCAGGTCTTGTTCAAGTCGGTGAAGTCCACGCACATCTTCCATTTTCCGTTAGCTTTTTTCACCATCACCACATTAGCCAACCACTTGGGGTAATCAACTTCTCTGATAAACCCTACTTGTAGCAACTTCGTGATTTCTTCATCTATAACTTGTTGCCTTTCCGTAGCAAAATTCCTCTTCTTTTGTTTGACCGATTTTGCCTCTGGGATGACATTCAACCGGTGACAAGCAACTCTAGGGTTAATTCCAAGCATGTAAGTAGGGGTCCATGCAAAGACATCAGCATTCTCTTTCAAGCATCGAACTATCTCCTCCTTTGTTCTTTCAGGCAGCTGACTTCCTACATATGCCACATTTTCTTCGTCTTTTTCATCTAATCGAACTGCCTCCATCTCTTCGTCAGGTTTGGGCTTAGGCAATTCTTCGATCATAAGGGTCTCCTTCCTCTAAATTCCCTTACACGTGGTGGACGTGATATTACACGTCCTAGCTCTCATTTGGTCTCCCCTCACATGACCTATACCTTGTGGAGTTGGAAACTTTATTAGCAAATAACAAGGGTGCACCACTGCCCTCATGTCATTTAACAATGGTCGTCCGAATATCATATTGTACGCACTGATGTTAACTTTACCACCATAAACAGTGCCTGCTGGACAATACTCCTTGGGTTCTCTCCTAACGTGACAGGGAGTTGAACTGCCCCTGCTACTTTCATCTTTTCACCAAAAAATCCATACAAGGGTGCGGGTATCGGTTTTAGCCTATCCTTCGAGATGTTCATTTTGACAAAGGAGTACCAGTAAATCAAGTTCCCAAAACTTCTGTTATCGACAAGGATCCGACTAACTGGATGCTTTGACATGATTGCCGATATTACCATTGGGTCATCATAGGGAATAGTGATATCCCCCCTGTCGGCTAGAGTGAAGGTGATTGGCTCTTCATCCTACCTCTCTTCCATCATCTAGTTGACCTAGTAGGCTTGCCGAGTGTAGGACTTTCTAGAAGAGGAGTAAGTGCCAGCCAACGATTCTCCTCCAGATATAACGTTGATCGCTGGCCCCGTGGGCTCATTATCTTTCTCTTGATTTCTCCTATCCACCTTTCTATCACCATTTCTCCTTACATCTTCATTTCTACTCACATTTCTCCTATTCTCATCTCTTCTGTCCCTAGGGTAATTCTCCTTATTGCTCGCGGGATAGTTGCTTATGTTATTCCTACACACAAATCGGTCTATCTTACCTTCCCGCGCCAGCTTTTTCAGCTGATTCATCAACTCCCTACACTTTTTGATGGAGTGTCCATACCTGGAATGGTAGCTACAGTATGAATCTAAGTTACGACTTAGATTCCCAGGGGTCTTCTTCGAAAGCTGTATAAGTCCTGCCCCCTCATGGCTGCCAGCACCGAAGCAAGAGATTCATTGAGCGGGGTGTAAATGGTGTATTTCAACCTTGGGACCTTCTCAAGTTTGTTTGATTGGCTAGTGGACGCCCCAGAAGTTTCTCTCCCTTGCTTCCTTCCTTCCTTCTGCTCCCCAGTCGACACCATTTTCATCACTTCCTCTTACTTGATGTACTTATTTGTGCTAGAAAATAAATCAGAGATCATAATCGGTTGGTCTAGCGATAGGGACTCCTGTAACTTCTTAGACCTTGTCCCTTGTAACATGGCTACCATAGCTACTCTTACTTGCAAATCACGTACCTCAAAAACGGCATCCCTAAACCGATTTACGTAACTCTTCAATGATTCCTTATCTCCCTGCTTAAGGGTGAGCAAATAAGTTGGCTCCTTCTTCCTTTGACTATTTATCACAAATGCCTTCAGGAACTCATTTCGTAATTGATCAAAAGAGGCAATGGACCCCTCGGGTAAACTGTTGAACCACTTCATGGCATGCCCTTTCAGAGTGAGGGAAAAAGCCTTACACATTATCTTATCCTCCCATCCATGTAGTAACATCAGGGCCTCATAGTTTTGCATGTGATCGTAGGGGTTCGTCTTCCATGTGTATGCGGTCATCTGCGGCATTTTAAACTTTGGGGGTAGTGGTTTTTGCATGATAGTCGTGCTTAATGGCACTCTTCTCCTATGGCTTTCCTCCGTCGACACCAGCTTTTTCTCTTCCAGCACCTGTTCTATCATCTTTTTCATGTCCATAGGAAGAGCAAGTTGGTTTCTATTCCTTTCAGCATTGGACAAATCAGGCTGGTCTTCAACAACTATTTCCTTTCCTTTACTTCGAGGTGCACCATCTCGTGTCATCTGTGTGTTCCAAGAAGGGTCAAATTCCGACCCGGCCTTCCATGTACTCTCGTCCTTAACACTGGTCCTTCCAGCACCTCCAATACCGTGTTCTAGGTTGGTTCCGGTAGGATCCATCGAACTCTGGCGTAGGGCGGAAGACCCTACCGCACACTCCGTACCGTGTCGCCCAGAAGTCTATTGCCAAGCATCAGCCCCTTGTCGCCTAAGCCCTACCGCAGGTTCCGGCTCTAGCGCATCCTCAACCTCCCGTTGAAAACCTGCGACAGGCCTCCGATTTCCTAGTTCTACTGCATCCTAGTGAATGTGATTCTCTCCCACACGATGCGTCTCCTTTCTCAGCGAGGGGTTTGTCGCCTGTTAAGTGCCCTGTCGCTCTACTGCCTATGGCAGTATCCCTTGGCTAGTCTCTCCTACTAGATTCTGTACGGTCTGCGATAGACTCAATTGCGGGAGGACTCACTTGAATAGATCCACCATAGCCTTCAACGCTTGAGTTGTTTCCTTGCTCGTCGCCTCAGAGTTTCGAATTTCGTTACAGACACCGCCACTTTCTCTTCTTCCCTGTTTACCTATGTTCTTTGGTGAATCGATTGTTCAGGAGAACTCACGGAGTTCTCATCACTTCTATCTCTCACATTAGTTGATCTTGTTCTCACCATCTTGAAAGTTTTGATTGGCTTTTATTTCGTTTCCCACAGACAGCTCCAATTGATGTTGCACAAAACAACAATAAGTGATTGTTGATGTCAATGTCTGTCTTCTCTTTCCACGTGTCTCCTATAAAGCTTCTGTAAAACAAGAAAAGTCAGAGGAATGCAGGGGTTGGTTCCCTGCATAGGCACTCCGATGCTTAAGTCATCCAAAGTCTTGAGTATTAGGAAACGTAAAAGCCAAAAGTCAAAAATTAGGGCGTAAAAATAATACTTGTGGCCTATTTATAGGTGAATAAATTACCATTATTGTGGAGTAATCACGTAGAGAGTGATTTTGTCCTTTTAGAAGAGTTCGTGTTCCAATATGATTCTAACACTGTTGAGGCAACAAAGGTCTGTCGCACAGCAAGAGGTGTGCAGAACGCAGCCACTCTCATTTGGCGGTAGGCAGAACGCGGGTGGTCATCCGGCGCCTGTCGCAAGTGATAGAACCCCTTCCACTGGTGAGAGGGATCTCCCGCACATTGAGCCGAGAGTCTTTATGAGGTCTCTCACCTGACGACATGTGGCCCAATGATGCTAGGCCAAGTGTCGGCCTTTGTCGTCTTTTGGGCCTCAGCCCAATGGGTGTGGGCTTAGCCATATCACTATAAAATTTTATTTTTTGATATTGAGTATTGGATCAAATGTTTATGTCTCTGTCTTTAGATACGAGAGTTTTGCAAATCTGGCATTTGAATTTAACACCTATATATTCCCTCTTTCACTAAATCAAAGACTTCTATTGTATAAGAAAATCATTTAATTCTATTTTCTATTTTTAATTCTGCCTTGTCTGTTATGGCTATACACAGAATTTCGGTAAATTTAGTGGAGACTATTTTCTTTTGGAGTTGTGTTAGGATTAGGACACTATATTTCAACCATTAGTTGTTTTCTCGGATAGGAAGCATTAGTTGTTAATTAATTAAAGTAGGAATTTCAAATGTCCAGTTGTTTTTTATTTCTAAGTCAGAAGTTTCATTCATAGATAGAGTATAAAATCACACGAGTGAGACCAATACAAGCAAAATCAATAAAAACCACACCCCAAAGCCAGGACGAACAATCCTTTACAAAAAATCACCGCCTTAGCCACAGAGTCTCTGTTCAAAAGAAATCAACAAAATCCAATTGGAAACGCCTTAACCTTTTCAATAATCTCATTAATATAGTCAATGAAGTCTTGACTTAGTAGTAAGAGGAGGTCTTGAGATTTTGAAGTTTCAAGTTTAAGTTTTATCAAATATGAGATTGAGTTTAATTTGTTAATTGTTTGTTGTTATTATTTGTATTCACCAATTTATTACGTTACCGGTTCATAAAATGTATTATAGTGATTGTGATTGTAATTTTAAATGATAATATACTATTTAAAACAAATTCTCATTAATATGCCATGCTCTTTGGCAACCTTCGCTTTAATAATTCTTCATCAAACAAACTCCTTTCCTCTGACTTTCGACTACAACAATAATCAATATCCAGTCACCCAAAATGCCTTTCCACGTCCACTTAATTCTTTTACTCCATCTCCATCAAGTTCTTAATTATCACACTGTCATCACAGTTTGCTGTTATTCCCAAAAGCTTACCTAGTTCCCATGTAGAACAAGCTTCCTTTATGCACATTACATTCCTCCTGTTTTTGAAAACAATTGAATAATATCATTCAACAAAATTTTCAAACAGCAGAGTATTAAGTTGAAAACTCTAACAGCATTATATTTAAAACTAATCTAAATTTCAAATATTAAAAATATCTTTGGACGTTGTATTTTTCTATTTTTAGATTTTTTATATTTTGGTTAAATTTTTGATTAATTCAATTAATTAATTGAAAATCAAATTTTTTTTCGAAATCTGAGCACTCTTACTTACTCAACTTAATGGTTAATTTGATTCTCTTTTTCCAATATATCTAAAAGATGTGACTAACATTAATTAGAGTAGATCACAAGCTTAACATTAAATAGAGAAATGCTAGGAACTATACAATTTAACATTGCCCTATTAATTATGACTACTTTATGAACTGTTTAATATTTACACTAACAATACATACATGATACTAATAACCTTAAAAATTCAACTGATCATATTTAATATACATTTGTCTTACCAGATTAGACAACTTCACAATGTTCTCAAATGTACATTAACAAAAAAATTAGCATAATAATACATGATATAAAGTGAATAACAAGTCCAAATCTATTAGTGTATGTGAATTATTATTATTATTATTATTATTATTATTATTATTATTATTATTATTATTATTATTATTATTTCTTGTTTTCTTTTTTAATATTATACAATATTTAATATTTTTATATTGTCAGAAAAATATACTTCTACATGTGTCACAAATATGGTGATGACACTTCCATTTGTTCCGAGTTTGATCCAGAAGCTCGGTATGAAGTTATTACAGGAATGAAGACAACTCGCATTCATATTTACGGATTTGAGACTACATCAAGTGCAAAAATTTATTTCAACCATCATCTGTGTCCACCTCTTCTAACTTATGCAGGTCGTCAACAACAAATTCACAAATGCAAGCTATGCAACAACAAATTGATGACATGACGTAAACACAAGATCAACTCTTGCAAACGCAAAATGAAATAAAAGATGTCTTGGCTAGGATCACACAGATGTTTGAGGCTAATATGATTCATCCACCGCATTTCGAATTGGATCATCGATCATTATAATTTTTTTTACTAAATCATGAAGTTTGGCACTCACACTGGAAACATCACATCAAAATCAGAACAAGCATTCGTTATAACATATTTTTAATTCAAATGTGATTGCTATTTAATCATATAGAAATTACTTTGAATTGATTGTTCTATTATAGTTAAAAGGAACTTCATTATTAAATTCCTTTATCATATAATTCATCGCATATTCATTATATATATTTACTTAATTTCTCCTATAACCTAAAACCACGTACATACATAGGCTCCGGTGCGATTGATTCCTTCAAATAAGACAAAACAAAAATAACTAAAGACAAAAAAAATAGATGTAAATTTTTTTTTACCCTTTGTTTTAATATATTATTAAAAAAATTTATACTTACGGTGATCATTTTTTTTTCAATCTCACCAGAGCCAATCGCACCATCCACTCAAACTAGCTCATAGTTTATACAACGCCAAATTATAAAGCTCATCTTTCTTCATGAGTACTGGTCAAATTGATAAACTTCTCATGGTCTGGTCGAAATATCCGAGATGGTTGAACACATTGTCGAACCAAAAGTGTGATCATTTATATACCGACTCGGCGCGGAAGTACGATGAAAGCCTTTAGGCAAGCAATTCCTCCCATCTTGGCTACGAAAACCATGTTTCATACTTGTTTCTGGCTTGAACGTGACCGTCCGATCTTGAGATGACTTGGACACCAATGGTCTTGTTGCGCCCGCGACAATTGCCATAGAATTATTCATTCCTAACTTCCAAGTAGGAGGAGATAAAAGAAGAAGGAAGTAAAGCAAAATCTTAAAGAAAAGAGTGGTAGACATTGTGGGGGTGAAGAAGAAGGAAAATGTTTGCTTCTTATAATACGTGAAGATAGTTTCTGTGGGGAATTAATATGTATGAGGGAAAGGAGGTTGGCTTTAAATAGGCTCGTGAGACCGTCTCGGAATTGCTAGCTGGTCATAGTGCAACATGCTGGGTGGGCTATTGGAAATTTTGCTTTTGAACAATGCAAGGTGATGAAGCTCGTGCATTTCATAACTATACATGACGAAGCTCCTCAAAAGTCAAAAACTTTTGCGTTTGCATCACTTTATAGCCAATTTTATTTTATTTTTTGGTTCATATAGCCAATTTTATCGTCAATATTTTTCCCTTATATAATTTGTTAACCAATTGAAAACTAGTTGACAAGAAACTAAGGATAGCTCGTTAAAATTAATAACTAATTAATCATTTGATTTTTTCTGTACGTACATAATTATATTAAAATTATTATTTAGTTTAAACAATTTATCGATCAAGGTTTATGTACATTGAATAAGATAAATAAAATTTCCAAAAGTATGATAAAACCTTTAAATAGTCATCATCAATCCTTAAAAAGTATATTATTAATGTGTGTGTATAAATATAAGCACAATTGTGATTTATTTTTAACTTTAGAAGCTTTGAATTATACTCAAATTGTAAGAATAGTTCCCTTTTTCTCTTCTTTTTTAACACTTTGCATACTGAATTAAATTTTTATTTTCATTTTTTTCTTAATTTTATGATAAATAGGTGAATTAGCTACCAATTGACTCTTCTTTAGATTAAGAAATTAAAAAGTAAAACAGCAAGCAAGAAGTCAACTCTGTCCGATGACCTTCAATATATTTGTATATATCATGCAATAATTAGACGTGAAATGTGTAAATACTCTATAATGGAACTTGAGAAAGAAATCAATCTTTTCGATATCATATATGTGGAAAACTTTAGTTGGCCCACGTGAGCAGTGGCTTACCTATTTGGCCACCGAATTTTCAGTGCTATCCAATTGAAGGCCTTTACACATCATCAACCTCATCTGTCTCACTTAATCTTCAGCCACGTGTTACCAAAAACCCTAGGAAAAAAGATGGAAAATCTGTAGGTCTTTGTAGGGCTGTAAACGAACCGAACACGAACACGAACGAACAAATTGATGTTTCTGTTCGTTCGTTTGTTTTTCAATGCCGTTCGTGTTCGTTCGTGTTCGTTAAGGAGTGCGTTCGTGTTCGTTCGTTTGTTTGGTAAGGATTGTTCGTTAATGTTCGCGAACAGTTCGCGAACATGTAAACAAACGCGTTCGCGAACATGTAAACGAACGCGTTCGCGAACACTTAAACGAACGCGTTCGCGAACATATGTTCATGAACAAGTTGCATAAGAACAAACTAAATATTTAATATTAAAAATCTTACATAAAGATTAAATTTCACATGTAAATTGAAATCATCTAATACAAAATCTTAAATACAACTTAAGTCAACAATGTTTTATTAAAATTGATAATTACTATTTTAAGTACAATTTATATTATACACATATATATATAAATGTATCATATATATATGTGTGTGTATACACAAATATGTATAACATATATATGTAAATGATCAATAGATAAGCTCATCTAAATGAAATCTTAACTTATTATGAAACTTTTATTAATTTTATTTCAGTACATTATGTTTAAAATTTTTAAAAAATAATTATTTTAAGTATAATTAACTAATTTAATTTTATAATTATATTTTATTAATTTTTTAAACCAACAAAGTTATATTGTATAAATATATTTAAAAATTAGGTACTAATTTTTTAGGTTAATGTCTTAAAAACAGGGTATATATTATATAACTTATATAATATAAGTAATTTTAGTATTTTAATAAATAACAAACGAACAATAAACGAACATAAACGAACGAACAATAAACGAATAACAAATGACACTTTAAACAAACGAACAATAAATGAACATAAACGAACGAACAACGAACGATCAATAAACGAACAATAAATGACACTTTAAACGAACGAACAATAAACGAACATAAACGAGCCTGTTCACGAACAAAAACGAACGAACCATACCTCTGTTCATGTTCGGTTCGTTTAACAAACGAACACTAAAATGTTGTTCGTGTTCGTTCGTTAAGCTTAATAAACGAACCTAAACGAACAGAAACCGAACGAGTTCACGAACGGTTCGTCGAACGTTCTGTTCGTTTACACCCCTAGGTCTTTGCCGACATGCAAGATCTCAACGACCACCAATCTACCATGCATAAAGCTCTCCACCATGCTGTACTCATATAAAAAGGTTTAAGTTATATCAATTAATGTAAAATAAATTATTTTACATTATTCTTATAATTTTATTTAAATTAATTGTTAAATTTAATAATTTATTCATATTTATCATACACGCAAAATTTTAAATCGATTTAATATTTTTATAATTTCTATAAATAATAATATTTTTTTCAATATATATTAACAATTAAAATTTTATTATTATTTAACAAATGTTTAGATTTTTTCAATTAATTTGACATGTACAATTTATGTATATACAACATAAAATTCAATAATCAAATCAAAAATATATATTATACAAAAAAATTAAATAGTGTGAAACAAAATCTATTTTACAATAATATAAGTGAATCTTTCCTCTCATATATATATATATATATATATATATATATATATATATATATATATATATGATAAATTTAATTAGAAGCGATACATGACTGTCCAAGTGTTTGGCGGTGAATATATGCACAGATTTTGCCTGTAAAATTAATTTCTTTGTCATTAAGGTCCATAATCAAAGAATTACCATTAGAGTTCCAATTGTCAAATGGTTAATTTAGCTTACAATCAATACATTTTCCTCTTTGATTGGGAAATTCAGCAATGGCAGAATCTCATCGACCTTCTTAACTTGATTTGCCTCTCCAAATTCAGCACTGACAGAGTCATCTAGTATCATACAATGAATGGTAATTATAGTTCAAATTCCTCCAGAAAATCTATGGAAAAATCTCAAGATGCTGACACTCCGATTGAAAGTTACATTTGGAAAGGTATTGGACCTCCCAAGGTTGAACTATTTTGCTGGAAAGCTCTTAAAGGGAAACTTCGAACCATTGATTTGCTTCACAGAAAAGGCTGCATGCTCAACAAAGAAAATTGTTGTGCCTTTTGCTCTTAGCCTGATTCAATTAATCATCTTCTCATTCATTGTCAACACTCATAGAACATTTGGTGCATTTGTTGTAGCTGGTGGGGTATCAATTGGGCTATTCCAGGCTCACTTAAACTTCTTTTCTTGTCTTGGAACGAACTCTCTTCTTCAAAGAATCAGAAGCAAATCTAGAGTGCTCTCTTTTATGCGATTTTGTGGTCGATCTGGCTTACTCGAAATGACAAAATCTTCAACAAGTCCTAAACTCCACTTGAAGTTTCAAACCTGGTCAAATTGAGATTAAGTTGGTGGTTAAAAGCCTCTCATCCTCATCTTGATCTATTTCTTCTTTCCAATTTTACTCAAGAAGTCAGTGATCCTGTCAAGATTAAAAAACCAAGAAAAACCATCACTTGGTCTGCTCTATCACTTGGCTCTTGGAAATGCAATGTCGACGGTTCTTCCTTAGGCAAACCTGGCCTGGTCGGTATTGGAGGGGTTCTTCGCAACCATGATGGTCACATTTTGATGATGTTCTCAAAGCATATTGGCTTGGCTGATTCCAACTTGGTAGAGCTTCAAGTAATGGTGGAGGCCCTCACAATTATCGTCAATGCAAACTTCGACTCAATGGCACACCTTATCATTGAAAGTGAGTCCAAGGTGGTTATTTCATGGTTAAACAAAATCCTTCATACTCCATGGAAGTATAACAATCTGCTCAACAAACTTTATAACTTGTATTTCAAATTGGGTTCGGTTTCTTTTGTGCATGTTTCTAGAGAGGCAAATTATTTTGCGGATTTCCTAGCGAAACTAGGAGTTCAACGAAACTCCAATTTTGAGGCTTGGTTGTAATTTTAGCTTCATTAATAAAATCATTTACTGTTAAAAAAAACAATCAACACATTTTGTTTTACATATATGATCAGATATGCATGATAAAATTAGGACGAGCATTTTAATTTATTTAAATTTTATTAAGTTTCTATTCAACTATCCTTGACCATGTATTAACATAAGTAGAAAAAATGTTTAAGTTTTAGAAAGATTAAAGATGTATTAATGCATATAAGATCCAATGATCAAAATATTCAGAAAAGATACTTAAGATTTTGTTATTCTTTTTAAAGATAAATTTTAATAATGAGTCTGGTACACTGTTTGCAAAGGATATAAGGCGTCAGAAGCCTACACATCCTTACACTATGTTTGGATAAACATTAGTAAAGGAAAGGAATGGAAAGGAATGTAAACTAAAGGAAAGGAGAGGAAAGAAAAGGGTACATGTACCCCTTGTTTGGATAGCTAAAATTAATAAAGGAAAGGAAAGGAAAGTAATCCTAATAATCCTTGTTTGGTTAAACAATGGAAAGGAAAGGAAATGATTTATTGTAATGCTTTTTTTCCAATTATAACCCTTTTTGTTTTAAATTTTATAAGATAATAAGGTTAAATTTGATATTTTACGTATTAAAATTTTTTTCAAGTTTCCTTTCCTTCCCTTTTACCCCAAATTGGGGTTTTAAAAAAACTGAGTAACTCAAGGGAAAGCAAGGGGTGCTCACTCCCCCTCTCTTTCCTTTCCCTAACTAAAAAATCTTTCCAAACAAAGGAAAAGTTTACAACCTTCCTTTGTTTTACTTTCCTTTCCTTTCCTTTCCTTTCCCTTCCCCACCCTCAATCCAAACATAGGCTTAAGAAAATACAACCATGGGTCTACAGGCGCATATAGCGCAAAATAGCTAAAATCCATCTGCCTATAGGCGATTGGCGAATCAGCCTTTGGACAAAAGAAAGATCGAGCTGATCAAGGCGACCAAGAGTGTGAGCACCCACGCCAAAACTGAACGTCATCAATCCACCGCTCCGTAACACTCTAGAGGATGAGAAAAGAACCGCACAAAAATTATCAAGCACTACACCAGTCAAAAACACTCGACAAAACCGAACAGACTAACCATCGAGCACCTTCTGTGCTCATCAACTTTTGTTGAAACCAGTAAAATTTTCCAGCTTGAAACACTAGCCGCAGAACCAAGAAGCAAGAGAATCTGCAGCCCGTTATGGAGGTAGAACACTCAAAAATCAACACAAAGCATTCTGTTGCTACAAAGAGAAGACACAACAAAGGTAGCCCAGCTGGCAAGGTACAACAAAGACCGAAGACTTGCAAGTGCTGCAGAAAATGAACCACAAAATGAGACCTGTAATAAAAAACGGCTTTTAACCGAATAGATCTGTCACAAGCCAAAGAAGACAACAGGTTGAAGCTCCCCTTCATTCCACACGTAGATTAAGCCACCAGATGCTCCTGAGGCATCTGCCCTCACATTAAAAGAAAAAACCTTCATTTAAAAGAACAAAACCGGAAATAGAACAGAGAAAGACTCCAACTTGCATTTGTCGAGTACATTTGTCCTCGACAAATGCTCTTTGCCATATCCTCAATTTCTGCCTCCATCAATCTTCTAATAATTTCTTCTTCATCTGCAGTGGTTGATAAGCCCAGCAATCTTGTGTAACAACCCTTTATACCGAAAATACGAACCTAATTTTTTCTTTATTCACTTACTTGGTTGGGCTGTACGTAGTGTCACTAATCAATTCTTAAGCTAACTTTATATTAGCTAAGTCAATATCTTTTAATTATCTTAGGTCCCAGTCAAATTCTCTCACTAATCATGCATTTACACTTTTAAATCATTCTACTTCATCAAATATATCTCCACCCAAGTTGCATGCATTATTATAAACCATAAATATATCCTATACTTCCTTCAATTACATCCCCATACTATAAAAGTACTGAAAATACAAGTCTGAATATAAAAGAGAATACTGTACATCACATACCTTCAACGGTGGTACGAAAATCTCGAAGGACTTGTTTAAGCCCCGTGTACAAAGCTCCTATAGCAATTAATCTGGAAGGTGGAGAGGGGGGGTGAGCTTTTTGGAAAGCCCAGTAAGAAATAAATATAAGAGACGAATACTAAATTTCTATATGCACGATCAAAACATTCATTTAAACTCGAATACTATTTTTCATAGAGTTTAGAAATCAACATGCTTATGCAATGCGTCAAAAGCATTTCTTTTAAACCATCGATAAACATTTCCATTCGAAACATTATTCTTATCATAACATTCAAAATCCATATTGGCATAAGTACGAAAGGAATCATATATATAGCATAAGCTGGAGACATGATAATTAAGCAAAAATCAAGCAGTTCAATTACTCCCGTGAGGGAAGGTACAGTTGACATATGGCCATAGTCCAGAGGGGTCCACAGAGAACACTGATCAGGTGTCTACTGGGCCCGCTGTGGACTGGATCAAGGTCACACAGCAATCGAATCTCTACTGTAGATTGGATCAAAATCATACAGTAGTCCAAAACATTACCTACTGTGGACTGGATCAAGGTCCCACAGTAGTCCAAAACATTACTGCTATGATTATTAGCCATGTCTCAAAACATTTCCATACGTATACTTTCCAAAACAAATACGAAGCTCGATGGTTTCTATGAAAATGGGAGCTTTCGAATATGACTTCCAAAGTAGTCAAAATACTGCCATTTCGTACTTACTTTCAAAACAAAACTAGCTAGAGGAGTGTTATTCCAAATCATTTTTCATGAACTCTAGCTCATTTATAAATCAAAATTATACGAAAATCCGGCAGCATAACAGCTTAATTTTTGTAAAAACCTCCTGCAAAGAAGATACAATTTATAAACCACAAGCAGTTGATTTTAATATTTTATTTAGTATCCCCTACGTTTCCGATATATATCCCTCACCTAAAGGTGTAGCACAAGTATAGCTATGGCACCCTTGTTCTTCTCGTTTGCCTCTTTCCTTAGCTTTTAATTTAGTTTGTCAGTATCCCCCCACCTTGTATCCTCTCCTCCTACATTAAAGCATAAAATGAATAACATTTATATTATTAATTTATCATAAATAAATTTACATTTTTCTTTAGAGTCACTTAAGGAAGTGTATATTTCTTAAAGTTTCCCTTAAGTGCCTTACCTTGGTTATTCTTTCTTGGTTGGCAACTAATCCTTTGTCTTCTTAAATTTCCTTTCTCCACATAATCCTACATCAACAACCATATATATGCATATTTAGCTTTATAATTATTAGCATATCGCTTCCTCATAAAGTCCTCATTTGAACTTCCTAACATATATATATATATATATATATATATATATATATATATATATATATATATATATATATATATATATATATATATATATATATTAAGCTTTATAATCATTAACACACTTTTGTTCCTCATTAAATCCTCATTTGAACCTCTTATTTTATATATATATATATATATATATATATATATATATACACACACACACACACACACATTTTTCACCACCACTGTAATGCCTTTTTACTTCTTTTATAATCTTAGGTAATTAAATCCAAACACATCAATTATACTTACTCTTCTTCATTTCCTTTTCTTTGTTCAGCTTCCAAGCACATAGAGCAGCCCAAGATGAGGATAAATCTACCATAATTCAACCTTATTTTATCATCATTCATTTTCTAAGTAGATAACTTAATTTAAACTCAAATAAAGCTCAACAATAGCTACCTTAAATTCAGTCCTTTTCCATGTGGTTATGGCAACTAAAATAGGAAGCTTTCTGTACAAATGAAACAGCTCCAACACAATATGAATATGCCACAATTTCAGCCTAGAATCACCATCTTTTATTTCCAAAAAATAATTTCTTTAATCTAACTTACTTGACTCCAACATTACCTCTCAGTCAAATAGCATATGCCTTGATCTACTTCCACGTGATTAGAGAAATCTCCCAAGCAGAAAATGCCCCACGTTTCTAGTTGTCTCTTCTACCCGCCAAATGCACAGCCAACTACAGCCCAAAATGCAAGAAGAAAATCTGCCACACCTCAATTACTAGTCCAAACCGAGACCCCCTTTTTGCTTACTGGTTTTACTTAGCCAACGATAATCCTCTGTTTTGCTCAATGACCTGAGAATGAAGCTCTTTTCAGCCTCAGTTTACAGTAGCCTAAAAGTCATTCCCCACTTGTCATTTGTTCCTCTATCGAGAGCCAACATTTGCAACCTGAAGCAACCTTTGTTTCAGCTTGATCCAACACTGTTTTGATGCTCCTAAAAATCATGTCTTAACCAACCCAAACTTCCCTCAAAACAGAGAGTGGTTGTTGCCCTTAAAACTCTCTCAATGGTTTCGATCAACCCTAGTTTTCAGGCAAGAACCCTTACTGTTTTGACCTCTAACTCAGCCTTAAAGAAATTCCTCAATGCCATTATGTACAGCCCTTGAATAACCCAAATCAAAACCACCCATACATCCCTTCTCAGGCACGATTTCCTTCGGATACTGTTTCGTCAACCATGTTTCTACCTCGTCGTGGCTCCCTCTATAGCAATCCTAAAATCAACACGAAACCCCTCTTCTGGTTCTTTCTTTTACCTCTAAAATAGCCACCTATAGTCAACCTTCAGCAGCCGATCTTCAACCTCTTAAAATAACAACAACTGCCCGTTCCTTCTCTGTCCCTTTCAGCACCAATGAAACTCCAAAACAGCACTGGTTCCTGCTGTTTCAGCAGTGGCAGCAGCCACTGGTTTTGCCTCTGTGCACCGCCTACAGCTGACTCTGTCCCACGTCATTTCTGCCTTGAATATTCCTCCAAGATCGGTACTAAACCCAGCTTATATGCACGCCATTGCTATCTCCCTTCCTTTCCCAATTTCCTTTTAGCCTCTTACACTCGATCTCTCCTTTCCATGTTTCTCTCGGTCTCTCCACTTCGTTTCTCTCTTTCATTTTGCAGACAACCACTCCAAGTGGGTTGGGATTGGTAAGAATCAGAAAATGGCTTCTTCAGGAAGCCAATTCCTATTTTAATATATTATATATCTATATTATATTTTATGCCTAATATACCTATACTTTGTATGTACTTTATATATATATATATATATATATATATATATATATATATATATATATAGGCTTGTAGGTTTAATTTATTATATGGTTTACTTATTATATATATATAGTTGTACATTCTTTCTTAATTTAACTAATATACTAATATCCATATACATTTTCTTAATTAAATTAATATACTTATCTCTTATATATTTAAATTAAACTTAATCATATTTCTATGATCACTTCCCAACAAGTGTACCAAACTCAATTTCAATGATCATATTTTTTTTTTCAAATCTTAATATATAAATATATATATATATATATTGATTTGCTTAAATTTTAATTTCCTTGACGCTTAATATAATCGATCTCTTAGAATTTAGCAATCACATGTTCGAATAAATCCCCATGTAAGTTATCAAAATATTTTAATCCAATTCCCATCTCCAAAAACCTTAAGTCTATCTATTTACTTAATTCTTCCAAGATTTCCAAAATAGTCATTTATTCCAAATTAATATATTGATTTCTATTTTCTGGGAGTCAAAATTTACGGTTATCACATCTATATATATATATATATATATACACACACACACACACACACATTTTTCACCACCACTGTAATGCCTTTTTACTTCTTTTATAATCTTAGGTAATTAAATCCAAACACATCAATTATACTTACTCTTCTTCATTTCCTTTTCTTTGTTCAGCTTCCAAGCACATAGAGCAGCCCAAGATGAGGATAAATCTACCATAATTCAACCTTATTTTATCATCATTCATTTTCTAAGTAGATAACTTAATTTAAATTCAAA
This sequence comes from Heritiera littoralis, assembly GCA_031772115.1. Taxonomy (NCBI): domain Eukaryota; kingdom Viridiplantae; phylum Streptophyta; class Magnoliopsida; order Malvales; family Malvaceae; genus Heritiera; species Heritiera littoralis. The sequence continues at coordinate 1,224,563 of JAPDPK010000151.1, read as the reverse complement.
TAAAGCTCAACAATAGCTACCTTAAATTCAGTCCTTTTCCATGTGGTTATGGCAACTAAAATAGGAAGCTTTCTGTACAAATGAAACAGCTCCAACACAATATGAATATGCCACAATTTCAGCCTAGAATCACCATCTTTTATTTCCAAAAAATAATTTCTTTAATCTAACTTACTTGACTCCAACATTACCTCTCAGTCAAATAGCATATGCCTTGATCTACTTCCACGTGATTAGAGAAATCTCCCAAGCAGAAAATGCCCCACGTTTCTAGTTGTCTCTTCTACCCGCCAAATGCACAGCCAACTACAGCCCAAAATGCAAGAAGAAAATCTGCCACACCTCAATTACTAGTCCAAACCGAGACCCCCTTTTTGCTTACTGGTTTTACTTAGCCAACGATAATCCTCTGTTTTGCTCAATGACCTGAGAATGAAGCTCTTTTCAGCCTCAGTTTACAGTAGCCTAAAAGTCATTCCCCACTTGTCATTTGTTCCTCTATCGAGAGCCAACATTTGCAACCTGAAGCAACCTTTGTTTCAGCTTGATCCAACACTGTTTTGATGCTCCTAAAAATCATGTCTTAACCAACCCAAACTTCCCTCAAAACAGAGAGTGGTTGTTGCCCTTAAAACTCTCTCAATGGTTTCGATCAACCCTAGTTTTCAGGCAAGAACCCTTACTGTTTTGACCTCTAACTCAGCCTTAAAGAAATTCCTCAATGCCATTATGTACAGCCCTTGAATAACCCAAATCAAAACCACCCATACATCCCTTCTCAGGCACGATTTCCTTCGGATACTGTTTCGTCAACCATGTTTCTACCTCGTCGTGGCTCCCTCTATAGCAATCCTAAAATCAACACGAAACCCCTCTTCTGGTTCTTTCTTTTACCTCTAAAATAGCCACCTATAGTCAACCTTCAGCAGCCGATCTTCAACCTCTTAAAATAACAACAACTGCCCGTTCCTTCTCTGTCCCTTTCAGCACCAATGAAACTCCAAAACAGCACTGGTTCCTGCTGTTTCAGCAGTGGCAGCAGCCACTGGTTTTGCCTCTGTGCACCGCCTACAGCTGACTCTGTCCCACGTCATTTCTGCCTTGAATATTCCTCCAAGATCGGTACTAAACCCAGCTTATATGCACGCCATTGCTATCTCCCTTCCTTTCCCAATTTCCTTTTAGCCTCTTACACTCGATCTCTCCTTTCCATGTTTCTCTCGGTCTCTCCACTTCGTTTCTCTCTTTCATTTTGCAGACAACCACTCCAAGTGGGTTGGGATTGGTAAGAATCAGAAAATGGCTTCTTCAGGAAGCCAATTCCTATTTTAATATATTATATATCTATATTATATTTTATGCCTAATATACCTATACTTTGTATGTACTTTATATATATATATATATATATATATATATATATAGGCTTGTAGGTTTAATTTATTATATGGTTTACTTATTATATATATATAGTTGTACATTCTTTCTTAATTTAACTAATATACTAATATCCATATATATTTTCTTAATTAAATTAATATACTTATATCTCTTATATATTTAAATTAAACTTAATCATATTTCTATGATCACTTCCCAACAAGTGTACCAAACTCAATTTCAATGATCATATTTTTTTTTTCAAATCTTAATATATAAATATATATATATATATTGATTTGCTTAAATTTTAATTTCCTTGACGCTTAATATAATCGATCTCTTAGAATTTAGCAATCACATGTTCGAATAAATCCCCATGTAAGTTATCAAAATATTTTAATCCAATTCCCATCTCCAAAAACCTTAAGTCTATCTATTTACTTAATTCTTCCAAGATTTCCAAAATAGTCATTTATTCCAAATTAATATATTGATTTCTATTTTTTGGGAGTCAAAATTTACGGTTATCACATCTTGCCACTTCAATTATTGCTTGTGCTTCTTTCCTAAGGCTTCTATTTCTATTTCTAATGTCTTCATCAGAAATCTCCTCTTCAGGTAAACAATGATTTTCCGAACATTCTTCCTTCCTCGAGTTTTCAATTATCCTAAGTTTGTTGACCTTTTTTCTACCCTTTTTTGCCTTTGATTTCGAGGAAACATAATTCCCTTTCCTAGAAACAACAGCAGCCAAAGTCAAGGAGGTAAGTGAGGCAAATTTCTTTCTCCGCTTTTCTTTAAGAGCTAAAGATCCCAAACATTCTTGTGAGGCTTCAATGTTATGGTCCATAATCTGGGCATCAGCATTTGGACCATTAAAAAGAGCTAACCACATAGTGGATGCATCATCAACTGGATTACTATGGACAGGACTTTGAGAGTTAGAAAAACTTTGTATTGGGCTGTTCTCGGAGGCATCTTTCTCATCATTCAATGACAAACCCAGGTCCGCTTCTTCAAAAGCTTTGGCTTCAACCCACAAAGTATCATTAGCAAATTTAAATTGGTCAGCCATCTCCCCATAGCCGTTATCTATGTTGACGATCATAGCCAGCTCATCCTCGTTAAATGCAATTTCATCCTTGAAAGATACATCTTCAACATTTTCCAAAGACGGTCCATTAATTCCCGCATTTCCCAAAGATGGCGCATTAATTCCCACAGTGCAAAGGTTGTCGGCTCCTCCGCCTGACGGCTCGTTTCCGTCTTCTTCACAAGAAGCCACCATCCGATCTGCACCATTCACCGGTTCTGAACAGATAAATTCAGAAGACGAAGATGGATTTGGATTAACTTTTTGATCCGAGTTACATAGATGATTTAACAAAAAATCAGGATCCTCTTCAAACATTAAGTTAATCTCAAACTTCCTACCATTCAACCACAAATCCGTATCATTTTGAACCATAACTTTTTTCTTGATAAGAACAAGAATTCTTGCAAAATCCAAATGGTTTTTCTTATCGATGCAATCATCCACCGTGATAAACTGCCCTAAGTGATCCCCAATCTTCTTAAACACCTCAATATTCCATGCATGCATAGGCAGTTTATTAATTCTGACCCAGGCAAATTTCTCATCACAAACAAGTTCATCAGACCAAGGTTTGATCCAATGGCACCAATCATCAAGCCAGCTTTTACCATTAGCTAAAAAATTTGACAAAGTCTTCTTTGATTCAAAATGAATTAAAATCCAGCTACCACCCATTGAAGAGATGGAGAAAAGACGCATACCTTCTTGAAGAATGCGTTGGTGAAGGGACTGTATCTCCAGAGGATTTTTAACCGAAGCCACGACTGAGAACTCAAGCCATTTCAAGTCCAGATTAATAATTTCCACAATTATTTTGTCCAACCCAGAAACAATTTGAATATCTTCCCTACTAACTTCCTGTCCCCTCGCCAACTGTTTATTAACATTGATAGTAGGGTTAGAGGTTCTAACCACATCTGCGTAGGAACGAGAGTCAGTGTTTGATGAAATCCTATTAGTAGGATCAGACTTCTTTTTGTAATCCACGTCCCTTGCAGAATTAAGAACATCAACCGTCCTCACTTTCTTTTGAGCTATTTTCCTCGAGGAGTCTTTTCTGCTTCCCCAGTCGTACTTGGCAAGGTTCACTACAAGTCTTCTACCAAACCAAGTCACTCCGTTTAAAGCTCTGATAACAAAAAGAGCTTTTATGAGATCCTTAAACCTGAAGAAGCCAAACTTGCTCTTCCTTTTTCGCCTATTCAATGGAATGTAGAAGTCAACAACTCTTCCATACTGCATCAGAATATCTCTTAATTCTACTTCTCTCCCATATGGTGAAATATTCCCGACAAAAATAGTTACCAACCGTCTTCTCCCTTGACTGATATCGTCGGAATTGTGAGAAGATCGCATTCTTCCATGAAAGCGACTGTCAACGTTGCTTTGGGAAAACCTCTCTCTAGCTCTACCTCTCTCTCTCTCTCTCTCTCTCTCTCTCTCTCTCATGGTTTTTTGAATTTTCATTGAATTCGATCATCTTTTTGCTGCCATTACCATGGTTTCTGGCTGATCTTTTTAGCTAAAGCTGGACTCAACAAACCGATCAAAGTGGATGCTTGGTGGTAATTTGGGTTTATGGTGAATGAATTGTTATCATTGTTTTCTTTGATGTTGACTAAGGTGTTTGTCCTGTTTTCTAATGTGTATTATTGATGCAGGTCTGATAAGATTTTGTTATTTATCATCTGAAATAATGAGTTACCTAACCATTTCTTTAAAATTTTTATTTTTGATCTTGAGCGTTGGATCAAATTAATAATTAAATTTTTATATTTAAAGTGTGAGAGTTCTACAAATCTATAATTTGAATTTAACACCTATATTTCCTCTTTCACTAAATCAAAGACTTCTATCCTATAAAAAAGTCATTTTTTATTATTTCTATTTTCTATTTTTAATTCTGCTATGGCTGCTATGGCTATGCGTAGAATTTTGGTAAATTAAGTGGAGACTATTTTCTTTTGGAGTTGAGGTATGACTTGTGCATAGGATTGGGACACCATATCTCAACCATTAGTTGTTATGGGATTTTTTTTTATATGGATAGGAAGCATTAGTATTTAACTAATTAAAATAGGAATTTCGAATGCGCAAATGTTTAAATATATCTACTAAAAAAATAAAGATTTAATTTAACAGTTGTTATCACTCATTAAGAAAAATTAGGTCCAAGGTTCATTTTTTTCTTTCCCTTATACCTCTTTATGAACCAAAAAAATATATATCTTTTTGAAAATTTGATGTTCTTTAATTTTTAAATACCCTAACTAGCTAGTAGAAGACTCAGAAATTTGAGATTTCAAGTTAAAATTTTGAATTCAAATTTAATTTAAGAAAAAAATATGTGAGATTATGAGATGAAATGTTCAAAATCACCATATGTAGATAAAAAACTTTAAGAAATGAGCATTTTCACTTCCAAAATTTTGGAATTTATAGAAACTAGAAATAGAAAGTTATACTTTTCAAGGTTAGCCAAGAAGAAAAAACCTTAAGAGACAAAAGTTATACCGTTGAAGTTGTTTTTTCAGTTAATAATAATAATAATAATAATAATAATAATAATAACTGCAGCAACTCTCATTTAAAAACATTAGAGCTTCAATCAGCATAATGATTAAAATGGAAAGTGCTAAAAAATGTTCATTAATAATTGACATTTTATAAGACGACATTGTTTATCGGAAGATTTTTATAAGTAATGTATTTGTCTATTTTAATATGATAAAACATTGCATTAAATAAAAAATTTTATTAAAATATATTTTTTTTGTTTTATTCATAAAAAAGTAAAAAGGGAGGCAAGAAGACTTGAATTTCGAACTTAATCAGTCTCACCTTAGTCGTTATTTATTAAAATACACCTTAATTAACTTTAAAAAGAACTTATAATAGGATCCGATCCCATTAACCGAACTCAATTAAAATTCATTATATCATTTTCACAATAAATAATGGCAATTAAAGATCCCTAATTAGATTGAGTGCCTATTATTTTAATCACACTCTCATACATAATAACTTGCTCATCTTGTAATGTAATTATTTTAACTTTTCTTTGTTTAATTTATTTTTTTTCTAATAATTGGGAGTGAAGGTTGAACTTGGTTTGATCTTGAACCCAAATTTTACTGTTTATACAAAACCAATGATTTTTATCACTTTATATATAAAGTTTATATTTGAAGTATTATCAATGTATAAATTTCTTACTTTGTCAACTAATCATGTTATGACCTTTCATTAATTATAGTAAATTTAATAATATTTATTTTTAATTTTTTAATTTTAAAATTTATGAATTAATAATAATATAACATATTATGATTTATTGATAGTATATGAGAAGTATATGAGATTTATACATTGAGAGTACATCAAATATAAATAATATATATATATATGTGTGTGTGTGTGTGTGTATATACACTGTAAGACCTGATTCTATACTACTGTAGAGTCTAATTTCATAAAATTAGTAATGAAAATTAAATAAATATTGAATATTGATTTCCCCTCGGATGAAAAGTTCCTTAACTTGAGTTGTGAAAGAAGCAATTTCGATGAAATCCTCGACGGGCGAGTACTAAATGGATGAGTTCGCCGGTATAACTAATCCCAATGTGATGTGCCGCCTGATCGCCCAAGGAATAAGTATGGCGAGTTGATGATGCAAGCTGTTTGTTGGCCTTTTTGTTTGGTAAATAGTTGACTTCGCCAAGTTGATTTGTATGGTGATGGCCCGTGTGTGGCGAGGAGTGTGATCGCCCAATGATGATTACGGGCAAGTATATGGTTCAGTTCGCCAAAGGGCGAGTAAGATAAAGGCTTGTGGCCAGTTGTTGAGGGCGAGTATGAATATGCATCTGATTGATTAATGTGTTCGCCAATTTAGTTTCTTTGGATGATCGCCCAATGTGGCGAAGACTATTGATTTCCCATATAATTACAAGTGGGCGAGTAGAGTAATAAGCTGTGAATGTTGGCGAACTGATGTAGTGTGGCGAGCTGAGGTCTCAAGACGAGGTGAAGACCGGGAATCAGCTTGTGTGGACAAGGAAAATGGCTTCAGAACCATTAGCAGCCAAGATTGACTTTGTGAGATATACGGTTGAGGACAATAAATGAAGGAAAGTTAAAGTCAAAAAGGGAATTAGCCTTATTTGTTGAGGAAGTAAACAAAGTCTGCAGCAGAAGAAAAAGAGTGTGAAAGGGAGACTTTCACGCCACTTGTGCTTCAGTTTTCTACATGCATTAAATGCATGATAGACGTGAGGAATGATGAAAGAAACAGGGTAAGAGGCAGACGGTGGCTATTGATTGGCTGAGCATGGCTATATAAGCAGAGACAATTGAGGAAAAACGAGTTAGCCAATTTCAGCTTCTTCACGAAAACCATTTCTCTGTTTCTTCCATTTCTCTGCCATGTTTGATCTACTAAGCTTCTTCCTTAACTTGGCTAAATACATAAACCTGCTTGTAAAACCTTTCCTCGTTGATGAGCTGAAGGAATAAGCAAAAAGAAGGCCAACATGAGACAGAAAACAAGCTGTTTTGGAAGTGCAGTTGGTTGAGGTGAGTTTCATATTTTCTGAGGATTTCTTGATGCTCAATGATAGATTTCTATGTTTTATGAAGTAATAAACATAGATACAGTCTTGTTTTTAGTTAGATCTTTGGAGAATATGGAAACAAAGAAAATAATGGAATAAGTGACGACAATGGCGACTATGTTGATCGCCCGTGTTGAAAACTAGTAATCGCCAATAAGGCGAGTAGAAGATAAGGAACTCGCCAATGTAAAGTGTGTGTCAAAGGGCGAGAACGCCCAACTTTAGTGAAGTGAATTAATGGGCGAGCTCAATTGCATAAGGCATTGGACGAATAGGATTGTGGGCGAACTCCCACAATTAAGCGAATGTAAGCCTCGTGAGTTGAATGTTGGGCGAGCTCACAAACCTAGGGTGAGTAATGGCGGGCGAGATACCACGTAGAAGCCATTTGGTGAATGGCGAGCTCGTCTGTGCGAGCTAATTGGGGCTCTATTGGGCGAGTATTCATTTGATTTATTTCAATCTCGCCAAATGATAAATAAAGAAAATATTAATTTGAATTTATATATATATTTTGCAGCCGATAATTGGGAATGGCTATGGGCGAACAGAGAGCAGGGCGAAGCAAGACTTCGTTGAACCAGGTAAGGGAGATGTGTGTGAAGTGATGCATGTCCTGTGGAGTAAATTTTATGAAAACATTAAGTCAAATGTTTTGTTTTCTGACATGCATTGTTTGAGGAAGTTATTTGATAATTATTTATTCTATACGGGCGAGCTAAAAGCCGACCCCTATGCTGTTTTGGGTGAACTAATACAGGGCGGGCGAGCCCTTGTATTTTTATGATGGGCGAATTGGTATTGGTGGGCGAGCCAAGCCGTTTTATAATTTTTATACAACCGTCTCTAGTTTTAAGGGCGGGCGAACTCGTTTTAATATGTTTGGGCGAGCGGCCCTTGTTTTAAATATAAGGCGGGCGAACCGCTATCAACGAGACATGCTTCTGTTTTGAAAAGCTAAGTGGCGGGCGAATACTAATTCACCGTCTTGTCGAGTTAGTCAGGGGCGAGCCGTGAAGGGCGAGCTGACTCTGGCAAACAGTTTTAAAGTGTAATTTCTTATACGAAAAATAAGACGTTTTAATATTTTCAAAATAGAAATATGAAATCTTTGGGCGAGTTGCCTAATGGGCGAGCCACTGAGGGCGAGCCAATTTTGCTTGTCGATTTAAAGGGCAATGTTGGGCGGGCGAACACATGTTCTCCGCCATGGGCGAGCTGCCATGGGCAAGCCATGTCGGGTGAGCTGACCATGGGCGAGCAGGTTTTAAGTGTTGAGATTACGGGCTGTTTTTGGTGTTTTATTGTTTTATAAGAAATCAAATCATTTTGTGGAAATGATACATAAGATATAACTTGATTTTGAGACATTAGGCATTGAATTCATGCATTATTAATTATATACTTTGCGTGACCCATCGGGGGCGATGGCTCGGGTCATATAGACCAACGAGTGCACCCTAGGACGTCACAGGGCTGATGGACCCGCCAAGTCATCAGCGGTCTCGAGGTCACTTGGCAAGTGGACCCGAGGACCACTATAGATTATGGCCATAGATCTGAGATAGCCGTGAGGGGCGATGGCCTACGGGTGCACCCCAAAAGCGGCAGATTCCGTTCTCGCAAGGGGGAGGGGGAACGATGATAGCATGATTTATTTGTTGCCTAGTCTCAACTTACCAATTTCTGTCTACTGTGAGGATTTGTTGAAATCCTATATAGTGTTTACTACATTTTAAAGTAAACTGTTAGCCAGTGATTTGAATAGTATTTTAAGAGAGTTGTTTACTATATATCCACTGTCTTTTCTACTGGGTTATTGTTAAGAAAAGAATAAATGAGTTGTGATATATAGTTTTGCTTTATTTAAAGCAGCATATGTTTCCTTTACTGAGCGTATGAATCGCTCACCCTTTGTTTTAACTCCACAGATAAGAAGTACACGGAGTTGAGAGAATTAGCTCTCAGATGGGTATAGCTATGCTTGAAGCACTGTGGCATGGCATGTTAAATGTGACAGGTACAGTCTCTTCTCTTTTACATTTCAGACATATGTATACAGTACTACCTTAGTGAAATAAAGGTTAATAGGGGATGTCAGATGTAAGGAATAATGAAAAGAAATTTCATATTCCATAATTAATAGATAAATGCTTACCATTTATCACTGTTACTGTTGAATGTTAATGGCATCGCAGACAGCCCAACCGGTAAAGTTGCATGGAAATACGTGAAAATTGTGGTAACGGGATGTTACATACACACACACACATACACCAAAAAAATAATTGATCTAAGGGTGTTCATTCGGTCAATTCAATTAATTTCGAATTAAATTAGTCAAATTAAACTAAATTTAATCGAATTAATTTATTTTTGTTTCGTTAACCAAACCAAATTTCTAAATTTGAAATTAGTTGAACTAAATTAAATTTGATTAATTTGGTTCCAAACCGAATTAAATTCAGTTAATTAACTAAATTAACCTAAATAATAAAATACATTTAGGGGGCGTTTGGTTCTTGGAAAGTTAGATTACCTTCAGGAATATGATTATAGGTAAAACACTATACATTTGAGAATATTCGGAATGTTAGATTCATGCGTTTGGTATAGTTGGGAGGAAAATAAGATTTTTGTGTTTAGTTGAAAGAATATAAGATTATCTAATAATATATTTTACTATAAGATTATCTAAAGATTTTTTTTTCTGATAAGCAAGTTTATTGATGAAAAATGGCATAGGAAAGGAAAGTTCCTGTAACCATGGATTACAAAAGAGCTTTGCACCATAAGATCGCAAAGCGAAGAGAACAGAGAACAAAAACATCAAAACAAAGGACCAAGGTAGGTTACCATCGAGGCAAATTATCTAATGATATATCATACTATATTATCAATATCTGTTGGACCGAGTAGAAGGAGCTCGGTGCTCTTTAAGTAAGGTTTCAAGTTCGAGTATTGTGAATGGAAAAAAGAGCATTGGGAGATCTCTCTGGTATCGGGTCCGATCATAGCTCGACTTTGGATTAATCAGGACCCAAAATGGTCTTCGAATATCGTGGGATTTCAACAAAAAAAAAAGATATATTTTACTATAAGGCCATTAATTATATTATTAGTTGACATAATGTGACACGAAAATAGTTATATTTAAATTACTTATTTATTTGTTTAAAATGTTAATTAATTCATTAATCAAAGATGTTAATTATTAATTTATCTAACATATTTATTTATTTATTTGGTCTCTTTGTTTATAAAGTTTTTAATACGTAAATTATTTTTATTTAAAAAAATATTGTTGTATTAAATTGATTTTGATTGTAACAAAAAAATTGTTTTTGATTAATGAAAATGAGACTTGTTGTAGATACCTAATTTTTTTCAGGTTTAATAAATGTTTTTATCTAAAATAATAAAATTTATTTTGTATTTGGATCACATAGGTTTTTAAGAGGCTTGTCACCAGGGCCCAAAGTCCACTTGAGTCTTGAGTTATGAGTTTTGATTGGTCTATGAGTCTAAGGCCCAATTTCCTTTTTTGGTCCATGTCTTTTACTTTATTTTGTTTTATTTTTAATTTATTTGTATAAAGTTGCAAATTAATCTAAACAATTAAAAAACAAAATTCAAGAAAAAAAAGAAACAAATAGAAAAAGAAAAATTCAAAAAAAAAAGAAACAATAAACTAAAAACGGAAAGAGTTGGTGCCTTGCACGACACCAATTCCTGCTGCCTCTCACGACCCCTCTCCCCAGGCTGTCATTCAACCACCCAAACAGTATGCAACTCTCTCATCCCCATAATGGCTAGTTCCCATCCCCATAACAGTCACTTTGTGTGAGGGCCATGTATTCTGGTCCTGTTGTACATGTAGGGATACTCACCACTGTTCATTTTTTGTGTATTTCGCTAGTATCACCTAGTATAGTAAGGTGGGCCCCATGAGTTCTACAATGCCTCGAAGTACATGAGACAGGACAGATATTATTCGGGGAGTCCAATAAGCCTATGATAAGAATCCGGGACCCAATCACTTATTTATATTATTTAAGGAAAGTGTGCCAACAATTTAGAAAATAACAATTAAGGACATAGCTCGGATAAATTTTTGTAAATTGTGGTCAAATTAAATGGAATTTTGATCCACTAACTAAAGCATGATATTCTATATGAAAATAAGTTCTAGACTATGTCAATAGATAGATTGAATAGATAGTTAAATCGAAATTTATGCGATTTATTCGATAGGGTTATTTTCGTAATTTTACCTTTACGGCATATCAAAACTTAATGAAACCACCATCATTCATCAAAATATGTTCAATAATAATATTTAATGATAAAATATGATTTTTTGGAGTTAAATTAACTAGTTAGAAAAATTATAGAAGTTTAAGGGTATAAATGTTCAAAATCTTTATTACCAATGGCATTTTGGTCATTTTGCCCTAAAAGAAGTTTCTAAATTTTTCTCCATCAGCCTTGGCCAGCCACTCACTCATCTTCTTCAACCTCTCTCACGCCACCCCCATAGCCAAACCTTGAGGAAAAATAAAAATTTAACTAAAACTCTACCTAAATCACATTATTTTAAGAAAATTTCTTCTGCAAACTTATTGTTCTCTTCATCCTCTACAAGCCCATAGCCATCATTGTAAAGTTGACAAAATCAAGAGGAAAGGAGCATCAAAAATTTCGGCCAAGGTATGGGATTTTTATGCATTTGATTTCTTTGAATTTTAAGGTTACTACATTATATATTTAAGCTTCCTAAACATGAATTTCGGCTTAGTTTTGGTTAAATCCCATCCAATCCTTACCCTAGGGATTTGGCCGTTAATGGAACTTCATGGTTCCAAGTAGCTTGATGCATGATGATGGTGTTAGATGAATGAAGAAACATAAATAAGTATGAATTAAGTGATAATTTGTTGAAAATCCAAGAATTCACCACCATGTCAATTTCAGCCATGGCAAGGGGAGGATGTTATTGTGCTTCATTTGATCAATTTAGGGTGCCATGAGACTGTAAAAATTAAGTGGAGACTATTGGTGAAGTTGAAATTAAAATCGGAGTTGTGTAGGCGAAGTTGTGTTTTACTAATGGTGCAATTTAGACTGGGTTAATATTTTCTACTGACAACGTGGTAGAATTTAATGAAGGAAAAATTATTAAAAATTGAATTATGGTGAATAATGGTGATTGTTATAATATTTTGCAATCCAGGAGTGTTAATTCGCAAGTGGTGCTATTAGTGATATCAACTAGAATAGACAGGTAAGAGATGAGTGTGTGAGCTGTAGGGATACTGTGAATGCATGTTTTGATTCAAATTAATTTTATAAAGTGATTTGGAAATTAATTGCTTTGGAATTGGTGAAATTGTGGATACTGGCTGGTTTATAAATTGTATTTTTAGTGCAGGAAGACTAGGTTAGAAACAACCGTTATTCTATCGGAATTTATAGAAATTCTAAGAAATTAATTCTAATATTTTTAATTGATAGAATTAAATAAATTCCCAAGTGATTTCCATATAATTTATTTAAATTGCATTATTTCATTATCTACCAAAAAATATAATTTAAATATTTATGTTAATGAATTTTAATTACGTGAAGGTACCAACATATGTTTATTACTGTTCTAAAGATAAAAAGAACATTTTCAGAAAAGAATACTGAAGGGTGAATAATTTATGAATTTTTATTTTTGAATTGAATATATGTTTTCAGCATATCTATTTATTGATTGATTGAAGATATTATCAGTGAAAGTGATTCCATAAATGATGTTTCTATTGTATATCTACTGTTTTTAGACTGTTAGGCTTCATATCATGCTCATGTGCCACGTGTATTGTTACTGTTATTACTGTAATTGTGCTTATATACCGGCCAAGTCTTTAGGCTCCACTAGCGTCACCTGGCAAGTATACACTGTGGACCTAATAGACTATGACCATATGTCTCACGTGTTTACTGTTACTCCATTTTTGGGATATTATTATAGCATGATATACCTTGAGTGTTGCCTGGTCTCTATTATACTATTACTATTTATTATCTTGTTTTACTGAACTGTTGGCTGGTATTAATCGATTTACTGATATTAAGCTTGTTATATACTGTTTTATGAACTGTTTATTGTATTGTGTTTATCAATATCGAACTGAATATTATCACAAAAATAAAATATTTATTTACTTATTAAATTATTTTGCTATGTGATTCAATAACATTTCTTATTGTTTTTATATCAAATTAAACTGATTATTCCCTATAATCACTTCTAAGAGCTGGAACACGACAGATATTTTAAAATACCTCCTATACTCCATTCGATTTCCTAGCTGACTACAGTATCCTTCCGGATTGTGCCTTAATGAACTATTAAGAACTAAATGTTTTTAGCATATAAATTTTATAGTATCAATCTTTACATACGATTCTTTTACTGAGCACGTTAGCTAACTCTTTATTTTTTCACTCCACAGATTACTTATAATGATACCGTTCCATGAATTTTCACTACGCTATTATTCCTCCAGGCAGCTTTGAGTGGATCCTAAAAGCATATTTTACTTCTTTTATATGTTCAGACATTATTATGTACAGTACTACAATTATATAATTATGTACAAAAGATGTAAAGTAAAGGTACAATTATGTAAATATTGATAATAGATAAATATAAATACTCTTTACTAATATGTTTACTATTATAAGTGAAAGTAAATAATGATAAAGACATCACAGACAATTCAACCGATTATTATTGTGTGTAAAATATGATATTTACTGTATATACAGACGTGATACTTTTTTTTTTTGATCTAGACCATCCGGTATCCCCATACCTTTGGTATAAGACTACTCCGGATTCGAGCCGAGCAGGACCCAAAAAGCGGCAAAACTCTCCCTCAAGAGTTTTAACATAGCTGCATACCCAGAGACTCGAACTCGAGACCTCTGTTTAAGCTAGAACAACCCCTGCCAGTTGATACTTTGATATCTAAAGTTGGTTGCTAAAATCCCTGACACCGAATTACGGATTGTACAAAACGAATGATCCTAATGAAATTAAAACAGAAACTAATCCTTCTGAAATAGGAGGGGGGCTTGAACAAAAAAAAGAAATAGGAGGGGGGAAGTCAGCCATTTCTCTTGAATTCTTTCCCGACACCACAGCCTTAGCTCTACCACCTCACCGGAACCCACCATTTCCCCATTGCCTCCATCTTCACCAGCCCAAACCACCACTACTCCCCTCAACGACTTTGCCCTCTACCACCATTCTCAACCGCCATATAATTCAGCCCTTCACCACCTTCAACCATGAACCACCATAAAAAAAACCCACCACGGTTCAGCCCCTAACATTGCCAAACACAGACCCGAGCCATCATCACAGTCCCTTCCTCTACCGCCAAAGTCATCAATTTCGGTCACAATCCCCACCATCGCAATACACACACAGACAAGGAACCCAAGAAGCCCGAGTTTCCCTTGCAATCCAAACACTCGACAAGCCTCTAATCCAAGCCACCGTCGAGCACCCTCAAATTGTCTTCAACACCCCTACTGCCACACTCACTCCCAGCTTCACACCCTTTTAAGCCCCAAAACACCGAAACCTCTACCCTGTTCCCTTCACCATGCCAACCCCAATCCAAACCAATTTTCTTTTATATTTGCAAAAGACAAAAAAGAAAAAAAAAAAGAAAAACCCTAGAACCTGAGAACCCCAAAAATCCCAGATCTGAAACGTAAACCCAAAATCAGTGTTCTAAGCCCTGCAAAAAACAAAAATCCAACAGAATCATCAATAACAAAAAAAAATAGAGAAAGTAGAGAAGATGGTTAGGTCAGTGCTAGATCTAAGGGATTAGGGGATTTTTTCTGAGAATCAAAGATGAGGCTTGGTTAGGCGAAGGAAAGGGAATGAACATACTAAGAAAACAAGGCAAAGCACTGTGATCAGAGCTTAAGGAGGTGACCGGAGCTTGTGACGACTGAAGGAGAGAAAGATTTAGTTTTGGGTGAGAGAAGAAAAATTTGGAAAAGGCTTGGATCGGCTTGTGATAAGAAAGAAAGAAAGAGGGAAAATGTTTCCGGTGCAAGTTTACATTTGGTATATTCATTATTTTTTTTTTGATCTGAATTATATTCATTATTTTGATCTGAAATACATTTGGTATATTCATTATTTTAAACCTGCCTTTTTGACTAATTTTATTGTTGCTTTGATTTTGTTTGAATTTTTACATTGAATGAATAAAAAAAATCTTTGCATTGAATACTCGTTGTTATTGAATGCTTGCTTTTGCGTTTAAGTGATTAAACTGTGACTAGTTGCATGCTTCGGTGTACATTCATGTGATTTATCTCACGTCTTTACTTGTTAGTTGTTTCATTTGTGATTTTGGAAATATATTCGATTAGTTAAAAAAAGAATATATCAGTCAAATAAAATTTATGATTGTTTAATTCATAGAAACAGATTTACAATATTAAAATCAAATATGAGTTTGCAAATTGTCATTGTCTTAAGAAAAATATAAAAGTTTAAATTTAAGTTAACATTTGTTCGAGGATGAGATTTCGTAAAATTCGTTAGTAGTGATTTTTCAAAAATTTCTAAGTGAAAGAGATTATTTAAATATTACTAAAAGTATTAGAATATTTAGTGTGATTTTTTAATATACAATTTTTTAAATAAAAATAATAATGAATAAAAATATAAAAATAATAATTCGTGTGCATCATATATTGTATGCTTGCGCCATTTGCACTTATTTAAATTTTGAAAATAAACAATTTCCGATGATAGGATGTTACAGAATTTAGAAGTAGTGGGATGTTACGAAATTCACAAGTAGTGATTCTTAACTGATCCCTAGGTGAGAGGAGTCTACCAAATATTACCAGTGTATTGGATTATTTAGTGCAATTTCTCAATAATTTAAATTTTTGTTAAAAATAAAAATGAATACTTTTTTTAAAAAAAAAGATAAATAAATAATGAAATTTAAATTTAATTAAATGAATTTCCAATAATGGGATGTTATGGAAATTATAAGT
The DNA here is from genome assembly GCA_031772115.1 of Heritiera littoralis. Taxonomy (NCBI): domain Eukaryota; kingdom Viridiplantae; phylum Streptophyta; class Magnoliopsida; order Malvales; family Malvaceae; genus Heritiera; species Heritiera littoralis. The sequence continues at coordinate 1,208,378 of JAPDPK010000151.1, read as the reverse complement.
AGTGATTTCTAACCGATCCCTAAGTGAGAAGAATCTACTAAGTATTATCAAAAGTATTGGAATATTTATTGCGAGTTTTCAATACATGAATTTTTATTTTTTAAAATAAAAAATAATATTTTAAAAAGTATATAAAATAAAAAAATAGAAACCCATGTGTATCATATATTACTTGCTTGCATCATATGTATAAATGTTAATTTCAAAATAAATGAAATTTGTCCGATGATGAGATGATACGGAAATCACAAGTAGTGATTCCTAACTGATCCTTAGGTGAGAAAAGTCCGCTAAATATTGCTAGCGTATTCGAATACTTAGTGCGATTTTTTCAATAATTTAAATTTTTACTAAAAATAAAAATGAATAAGTTTTTTTTCGAAAAATGAAATTAATAATATAATTCAAATTTAAGTGAACATTGTTTTATGATGAGATGTTACGAAATTCACAAGTAGTAATAACATTGTTTTACGATGAGATGTTACGAAATTCACAAGTAGTGATTTCTAACTGATCTCTAGGTGAGAAGAGCCATTAAATATTACCAGAGTATTAGAATGCTTAGTGTGATTTTTCAATAATATTGATTTTTTTAGAATAACTACATAAAATTTTATAAAAAAATTTTGTGCATCATTCATTATCTGTTTGCATCATATGCATTCATGATAATTTTCTAAGTGAGTGTGAACTTTTCGAAGATGGAAACCTATAGAAATCGTAAATAGCGATTCTTAAGAAATCTCTAGGTGAGAATGTTATTTTAAATATTACCAAAAGTATTGAAATATTTGATTTAATTGTTCAATACAAAAATGTTCATATTCACTCTTGAAAAAATAAAATTTAACTTTTTAAAATAAGAAAAAATGATTTTTACAAATAAAAAATGACTTTGAATAAAAAGAATAAAATTGGTTGCAATAAAAATAGGAATTATTTTTAAATATTAAATTAAGACAATTCTATAAAGCCAAAGGATAACATATGATTGATATGGCACTGTTTTTTAACGAGAGTTACTGGTGCTAATCCTTCCACATGCGTAAACATACTTCCAAACTCGGTTTTTGTTTCACAGACCCAAATTGTTTTTTTAATAAGACTTAATTAATTTTGAGATTTTGTTTAAAAAATGAATATTTTTAAGTAGCCAATCACACCTAATAAAAAAAAGATTGGTGGTGACTTTCTTTTTTAATGTTTTCAAAATCATCGAGCAATCGAGTCCACGAATGAAATCGTTACGACACTTGTTTATAAGGTTTCTCTTATTATTGGTCCATTTGATATTTAGCCCATTTTTTTCCTTATGTGTCAATTTATCAAAACAAATTTTAAAAAAATGAAACTTAAAATTTAAATGATCACAACATTTATTGATAAACAATTTAAATAAGAAAGTTTACTTTGATACTTCCAAACTCGTAAATCATATTTAGATGTAATGAAATTAAACATTATATCTTAACTAATATAGAGCTTTTGATCGCTCGAAAAGGGTTTTAATAAATGTTTTGTTTAGAATTGAATTTTTGATAAATCCAAAGGTACAATTATATTTGAATTACTTATTTAATTATTTAAGATGTTAAATAATTTAGTTATTAAACATATTTATTTATTTTAATATATAAATAATTATTTATGATATAATATCTTTGATGACAAATGATAAAGTGGTCCTGAATGAATCCATGAACCAAATGTCTTTTCAAGTTAAATTTTTAATTTCTCATAATTGAAAAGTACTAAATAATATCATTCAACAAAAGGTTCAAATACCAAAGTATTAAGATAAAAACTCTAACATTAAATTTAAAACATATCTAAATTCCAAATATTAAAAATATCTTCAGGTTTCAAGTATTTTTATTTTTTTAGATTTTTTATATTTCTGTTAAAATTTTGATTAATTCAATTAATTAACTAAAAATAAAAAAATTTTCAAAATCATTTCATTAACTAGTCAAAATATTTGGCAACTAGCTTATCAATCGAATTAAATTTCGATTCAATCGATTAATTTAATTAAAATCCAAATATGAACACTCCTACTCGATCTTGCGATTAATACAATTCTCTTTCCTTTTCTTCTACCTTTCTGTGATACACACACATGTATATATAAACACACACACCCCAAAAAGATGTGACTAATAATAGTTAAAGTAATGCTATCCCATTTCTTACAAACCGACAAATAATCACTTTATGAATAATTATTTCTATAACATTTTCCTATTAATTATTGTTGCTTCAAGTACTAGTTAATATTTGCACTAAACATACATGCATGATACTAGTAATCTTGAGAGTTCAATTGATTTTTTCAACTAAATAAATATATATATATACACACACATATTTGTCATGCCCGATTAGACAACTCAATTTATCAAATATATTTGTCAATTTAAATATAAGATTTATATATGATGCACTAATAGTGTATAGTCTCTATATATTATCAATACACCTAAGGTTGACACCTGATTAATAAATCCTTATTAGCAAATTAAAAAAATAATTTGTATTTATTTTTAAGAGCTTGATTTTTTTAGTTTGCTTATTGATGAGGTGTCAACCTCTAGTGCATTGGTAGTATATAGAGATTATAAAATGTCAATGCATCATATACAAATCTTTAAATATAATAATAATTGTCTCAATTTTTTTTCTTTTTTTAGCTCTTTTATCTTTTATAGGCTGATATTAGTAGTAATTTCTCATATTCGTCAAAATGTTAAAATAAAAACCTTATAGTATTCAACTCCTTTATTATTTCTTTTTTTTAAAAGCTAAGTTTTATTGAATGGGCCAGAAGCAAAGTCCCGCCAATATGAAAATATAACAAGCGTAGCAGCTTACTACACGAAACAAAAGAACAAAAGTAACGTGGCTCTAAGGGGCAAAACAACAAGCACCTGGGAAGCACTATAACAATTGACTGGATGTTCTTAGCTTTAAGACCAAACAACCCTAAAAAATGGAGGAAGCAACATTGATCAGCAAATCAGCCACAATAGACTCATAATAAAGAGTCTTGCTAAATCACAAGAACCAAACTCCTCCAAAAATCACCGAACCAAGGAAGAGCAACCACAAATTCTTCAAGAGCAAAAGACCTACAAAGCATCCCATGTTGACATTATCATCCTCGCTCCCATCATACTAGCAACACATTCTTCCACAAGAGCAAAGCCGAGAATAAATTGAATTGAAGCACAATGATCCTGTAGAGCCCCAAATCTATGAGCCAGAGAACATCGCAAAGTGATAGCAAACTGAAAGTCTTAAACTTGGGCAATTTTGGGGCATTCGTTCACTGTAGGCTTCTCCCTATTAAGCAATTTTTTAAGCTCATTCTTCTTAGGCTTAGAGACTAATACTCTCACATTAAAAGAAATGACCTTCATTGAAAAGAAAAGGACCCCCAATCAAAACAAAAAGACGGAGCTACTATTCTTTACAAATACTCTTCGCCATAACTTCGATTTCAACCTCCATCAAACTTCTACTAATCTCATCTTCGTCTGCCATTGTAGATAGGCCTAACAATCTCGTCACCTCCAAAGTAGCTTGGGCCTCTTTTCTTAACATTCTATTTCTATTCCTGATATGCTCATCCGAAATCTCCTCTTCTAAAAAATTAGGATTATCCGAGCTATCCCCCATCAAAGTGTTCTTTTTTTTTCTTGGAGAAATTTGCATTTTTTCTACTCTTTTTACTCTTGGGCTTTAATGATACTGAATTCTTCTTTCTAGAGACAACATTAACGGATTGAAGAGAAGAAACATAAATGAATCTCTTGCTCTTTTTGACATTCCTAGCTATGGCTCCATGACAATCTTGAGAATCATCAACCAATTGAACCGATTGGTCTTCGGGCTGGGCAACAATTGGGCTGCTATATTGAACCAAGCTCAAAGTCCCATTGTCTTCATCTGGACTGTCAGAACTATGCCTTTGATTAAAAGATGAATTATGAGCAGCAATAGGATTTGGGTCACTCAATGAAAAACCCAAGCCCACTTCTTTAAACATTTTTGCTTCGGCTCGCAAGACATCATCTACAAAATTTGTTTGCTCAAAACTCCCTCCATTTCCATTTTCTCTATTCAAAATCAAATCTAGCTCGTCATCAATTTGTTGACAGTTAACCTCAAAAGCAACAACCTCAACATTTTCCAAGGGTGGCTTATTAATTCCTTGAATGGGCATGTTGTTTGCTCTTTCAACCACCGGTTCGTATACATTTTTATCATCAAGTTCCACCCTTTGAACTGCCATCTCATCTAGAAATGATTCGAAAATAGAAAGGTGACATGAACAACCACCTTGAACTGAAGAAGATAATTGCTTTTGATTCTTAAAGCAACAAGAGAATAATGAAACCAATTTAGGCTCCACTTTTGAGACTCGAATTTTGAAAATTTTATCACCCACCTCTAAATTTATAATTTCACCAATTTTACATGGAGAATTGCATATGACTTGCATAGCTCCTCTAAAAAATGAATTCATTTTTAGAGTTTCTCCATCCGTACAGACAAATTCTCCCACCATGTTAGCAATATTTTGGAATGTAGACAAACACCATGCATGAATAGGGACACAGTAACATGTAGTCCACGTTCTTTTGCTGTTAATGGTTATATCATCACTCCAAAATTGAATGCCATGGAGCCATCTTTCCAACCACTTCCAACCATCTTCCCTTATACCTTTAAACTAGTCTTGATCAATGAAAGTAATCAAGAACATCTTCCCTAAGATTCTTCTAATGGTCAGCCCACAAACGCCTTCCCTTCTTACTTGTTCGCAAATCAAACCTGGTTCCATATTCCCATTGCAAATTCCAACCACACTTCTCTCCAACTAGTGAAGCTTCTCAATAACCACTTCTCCTATACAGTTCTTTATTCTACCATCACTTGGTTCGCTTTTGGATGGTGAAGAGTCATTACGTCTATCATCGCCATCAAGAAGAGCTTGAATGTAAGTTTTTCGATTTCCTCTAGCAAGTTTCTGAGTACTTTGGTTTGACACCCCTTGATTCATCTGCATTTTTACTTCGCGATCAATTGCTTGAGATATGGACTCCGTCCCTGGATTATTTGTCACCTAAATAACCTTCATATTGTTTTTTACTCTGTCTCTCTTCTTTTTCCAGAACTTATCTCTCGAATGGTATCTTGCCAAGTTAACTCTAATTTTCTTATCTAGTATCCATACTCCATTTAAATTCCAAACAGCTCTATTGGCTTCACCAAGAGAACCAAATTTGGCAAAACCAATCTTTTGCCTTCTGAAGTCTCTCTTATAAGGTATGAACAAATCAAGAACTCTCCCAAATCTCATAAATATTCTCATGAGCCATTGCCAATGTATTTCTTGTGGTAGATTGTTCATAATAACCGTAACCGCCAACGCAAGGAGCTTGTATCAGTTATTATAACAACTAAGTGATAGCAGAACCAAATTGATTCAATAGCTATATGATCAGTGATCACCGTTTCGAGGAAGCAACAAGCGAAACACAAGGTCAAGTTTCTAACACGTTACAAGAAACTGGGAAGACTTTGATTATAACAGAAGAAAATCGTCCCAAGAGGGAGGTCTATGCCATTTGCACCTCATTCTTGGTTTTATGATAGGAACAGAGGAAATGAATGAGTGAAGAGATTTCTTCTGTAGATTGTGTTCATTGTTTTAGAGAATCCCATTCCTTTGCTGTCTCCTTAGCAAAAATGGGGGGTATCAAGATGGGATTTCTTTTGTGCATTTTAGCTCCTTTATTGTTTCATTGGCAAAAAAGAAAAAATTCCTCCTTTATCAGTTTAGGCCAAGAACCATAGTTTCCACGCTACTAAATGTTCTCTCTAGCTCACTTTTCTTAAGAACTTTCCATAAACAACCCTAAATCCTCAGCTGACTACTGCTAAGGTTTCCCTTCATCCTTTCTCGTCTCCTGTTTAGGCCAGCAAAATGAGGGATTTTTAAGGTTCTCAACACATATACATGAGAAATGAGCTTTCTTTAGAAGTTCTTTTCAACTCTTTTTTTTTTAAATAGTAAAGAAATTTATTAATGAATCAAATAGTTACAACCATGCCACAAAATTAGAGGTACGATTAACTCCAAGTTTAACAAGGGAGTTAGCAAAGAAATTTGCATCTCTAAAAACATGAACAAAGGAGATGACACCCAAACACGAATAAAGGTTATGTAACTAGTTGAGAAGATTGATGTACTTCTTAGGGCTATCAAGGACTTTGTTCAACCATGAGACTACAACCTTAGAGTCACTTTTGATCACAAGTTGGTGAATAGAATCTAAATTGGCGTTGGTGATGATTGAAAGAGCTTCCACAACAGCTGTCAACTCTGCTATGTTAGAATCGACCAAACCAATATTCTTTGAAAACATCATTAAAATATGTCCATGTTGATCTCACAAAACTCCACCAATATTGGCTTGATCAGGCTTACCTAAGGATGATACATTAACATTGCAGTTCCAAGAACAAAAAGGAGGAGAAGACCACGAGATATTAGTCTTGACAGTCTTATGTTTTGAAGCAAAGCTAACAGATTGAATGATACCGAAAAACAGAAGCATATCAGGATTAGGATGGGAAGCTTTAAGGCACCAACTAAGCCTCAGTCTAACGATATTAGAAACTTGAAGGGGAAAGATTGATTTATTGTTAAAGATCTTGTCATTCTAAGCAAGCCAAATCGATCACAGAATAGCATAGAATACAGCATCCCAAATTTGTTTTTGAGTCTTGTTAGAATAAAGGTTACTCCAAGACCAGAACAACTGATTTAAAGATCTTGGAATGACCCACGAAAGCCCCAAACAACTGCAACAGAGATACCAAATAGTCCAGAAAAATGGCAATGAACATCAGATAATTAATCGAATCTGGTTGAGGACAGAATGCACATTTGTTTTCTTTGCTCAGTAGACAACCTCTCCTGTGAAGCATGTCAATAGTAGGCAGTTTACCCTTTATAGCTCTCTAGAAAAGCTCAACCTTGGGAGGGGCTATACCTTTCCAGATATATCTTTCAATTAAGCTTTCCAGATATATCTTTCCAAATATAGCTCTCCAACAGTTCTTTTCAACTCTTATTAAGCTTTTTTCTTTTTCATCTTGGTTCTTGCTTTTTTATTAAACCTGATGTCCAAGAACCATGAAAAAAAATCATTTTCTTACGCAGTTAAACATTTTTATTTTGAACCCATTTTTTTCTCCATTTCACGAAAATAAAGCAGAATAGTCAAGTTTCTGTGCTTTTTAAAAGGATATTTATAACAATATACATAAATTTGCATGGGTTTTTACTTGTCTAAGAGGCATACATAATGAAAAAGATCGATGTTCTTTATTTTACTTCTTGACTTTTCTGTCTTTTTTGTTAAAAGGAAAATGTACTGTCACCAAGCAAAAAAAAAAGTACTGTCCATGAAAGGGTTCTTAGAAAATTTTAGAAGTGAGACTTTTTTAGTGGTCCTCTCCTAGCTCGTCACTCCCTGTTTTTCTTCTTGGTTCCCCTGTGCACGGTTTTGGTTTTTTGTCCAGGCTTTGCTCTTTTGTTTATATTTTCTGTGGCACAATTTCTGCATATTTTGTAATTGGCAACCTTGTTTTTCCAGGACAAGTCTCTTGGGCCCTTTCCTCTGAGCTTGCCCTGTTCTTAATAGAAGATTTCCATCTGCCTTTCAAAAAAAAAAAAGAAGAAAATTTTAGAAGGAAAGTACTGCAGATATTTTTTGCAGCGTTTTTAATTTCATTTTTTTGTTTGTTTGTTAATTTCACTGACAATATTGCTTAATCTCCATTTATAGGAGATGGGGGCGGATATTATACCTTTTGAGAATACTTTCGTGGTTGATAAGCTGATTAAGGAAGCCACATTTGACAAAGGTATATAAAAACCAACCACGGCTTTTCTTTCCTTTTTTTTTTTAATTAGTCAACAAAAAATGCATATATTCTTGATTTCTTTTTCATTTCCCTCATAATGTTGGTGGCATATATAAATAAATATATATATGTATATAAATATAACTGTCCACTTTAATTTTTCTGATTGAATGAAAAAAAATTTTGGCCTTTGTGCAATGAAGGAAATGTAAGTTTAGTCTAGGGTAGGAGTTAAATAAGTTGTATTGGGTTGGTTAATTACTCTGTTTTGGGTTGTAAACTGAAATCCTGAAAGTTATACCAACTTTTCCTCGGAAATTTCATGAGTCTCAGGAGTTGTATTGGGTTAATCATGATTTACATTAAGCGCTCTATCATTGACATTAGTTTGCTTTTGGTATGTCTCCGCACTGTGCAGTTGCTTTCACTGAAGC